>JAUMHM010000002.1:3288102-3305229 GCA_032362435.1 Melikaiella ostensackeni | reverse complement strand
CCTGTGGCCGCCCATCTCACGGTTGTGAGGCGTGGCCATTGGTGTGATTTACCGCGGTTCTACTGGGAGCCGGTGTCTTTTTCATGGATGGCAGTTGCTCCCAGGGGGGCCCTGCGGTGGTTGTTTGACCAATTTTTTCAATTGTATATATATATATAAACTTACAATAATATTCTGTAGCAATAAAATATGTGTACTTCAATACGTCATCGATCTGATTACAGAGCGAAAGGTGCTAAGGGATTGCTATATGTATCCTGCACGGTGCAAGTTGAATATGACTGCCCGTGGTACACGTGGAGATCAGAGGATTTCAGTAATCTCTACCACTTCTTCAAACACAACTTCCGGTATAGTAAGCGATCGTGTTCACAGCGAAGATGAACCTGACACAGCGCCAGCATCCACTGAATGCTTACCTCATCTCACCGAACCTCCTGGACACAACCTAAATTCACAGAATGGCATCGATGAAAGTCATTCCAGGCCTTCGTCGCCAGTTTCCACCGTCGATGGTCAGTTCCAATTTACTTTAAAATAGTATATTGTGCGCTTAGGAAGGAAGAAGAGTGAAATCATCTTCCTCCCTTGGTGCACACTGTATTTTTTTCAACATCTCTGTGAAAAAGTGCTACTTTGTTATGCCTGTAAGAGTGGATCGCAAGATAACTGAGAAATATTGAGCTTAGGTTGTCGTAGCTCGATGCTTCTGATGTCATTTAATTTCCTCCCGCAAGAGCTACTTTTCTTCCCGGCGGGAGAGGATAAAGCGAAATCGTCTAATCAGAAACTGAGAATCGTCGAACCGCGAAGTGCGCATGTGCTGCAGTGGGGTTTCCCCGATTGCTCTGAAATCAACAGTTTTGCTTCCACTCTACAGGCATTGGAAAGTCGCCATGTTCATACAGGTGTTGGAAAAAATTCAATACATGACCAGATGTTTATGAAAGTCGATACCAGGGTGGTTTTCGAATTACCGAAAATTTTGGTGTAAACTTCAGTGGAAAACTATTTTCAAATTATTTTCTATTTTTTATTATGACGGTACAGTTTGAGAAATTATATTTAATGGTTGAAATTATTTACGCGCAAGACAATTACTGGAGGTTAACAAAAATTGAATTTTTTAGAAGAATCAACTTTTCCATTTTTAAAATTTTGGGATTCAATATCTAATATTGTTAGGTTAATGATAGTAAAAAAAAATAGGATGAAATCTTCGAAAGCCGGTGAAATTCTTGTTTTTGTTTACGTATTATTATTATTATTTTGAATAATGTATTTATGTCTTTTATTTCAAAAATAGCACTTTCTTATCAATATTATTGTTTACTAAAGAGTTTTTATTCAAAAATTGGATTTTATAAATAATAAATCAATTTTAAAAAATCAGTTACTTTGTCACTTGTAGCTCTTATTACCCTTCAACTGTACGGTCACAAAACCCTCTATGCGGTTGTCAGTAAATCGTATGTGATTTTTTTTAAATGAATACTTTTGCTTTGTCGGTAGAACGTTGCAGTTTCAGTTCTGGTTAATTGAATCACATATGATACGAATAACCTTGTCAAGTAAAGTGTTGTCGATACAATCCAAATAGCTTGTACCCTCACGTTATGTACAATTTGTTTGGCATATTCCAACCTTTTTCTTCCTTTTCCTTCCGTTATTCAATGAAAAAAATTATAGAAAATATTTTATTTTACAAACTATGTTGATTGTACCGATAACTTTTTACTTGACGGAGATTTTTTGCTTCGTAGATGTTTTTGGCGTGATTTCATATTTCTTTCTTTATAAACAGTTTTATTAAATAAAACACTTATTCAAAGTAAGAAAAATCTGTAATACTAAACGCAGTTTAATTCATACATATAATTGGTAATTGATTATTTATGATTTATATAATTGATCATTTATTATAAAACATAAAATAATATATATAATGTATGTATTTATATATAGTATACATCTTGGCTCTAAATAAATTGAGCTAACACATTGAGAAACAATTTTAAAAGAATTACAAATTTTTTGATGCCCTACCTGACATCATGAGTGATTTTAATTATGGCTGACTGCGTACTGTAGGTCTCGTGCAAAATCTGCAGAAATAATAATCGATGAATTTGAATTTCTTGAATTATGTATTGAAAATTACATATAAGAGATTTATGTTGAAATTTTTTTGAAAATCGGTAAAATAATCGTAAAGAGATGTAAAGAAATGTATTTTTTATTTTCAGAAGTTGACGGTACGAATACTCCTCCTACTTCCGCGACTTTACGGATAACGTCGAATGCAGCCACTACTGAAGGATCACAGTGCAGTAGCAGCTGTAGTACAGTTGTTGTAGTTAGTGCACCTCCAAGCGGTCCACCACGAATTCGACGAACCTCGGCTACCTCTAGCTTGGAACTTGGATACTCACATACTGCTCAAAACTCTGCCGTTTCTACTGAAACTGCTAGTTTTCCGGGTGTGATTTATGACAGATGTAAAAAAGTAGGAAAATATGCAGGTTTGTAAAGAGAGTATAACATTTTATTTCTGTTCTGAAAAATGAAACTTTCAGAATTCAGTCAATAGAAGTTACATTAATAATATGATTGCACTTAGGAACTGACATAGCAAGTGAGACAAGCGGCGTTTACACGTTAAGGAGTAGTGAAATGCAAGATGAGACAATTCCTGACCTTTATTCTCCGAGCGGGGACGCCAACGAATCGTTGGTTGCTAGCGACATTTGCGCTTTGAGTTCTGTTCAGTCTACCACGGACGAGGCGTCCGTTACTTCTGGGTTCTACACTATCCACAGCGGTTTAAGATCAGAAGCTAGCGACATCTACACTGAAGAAGGCGCTGTCGAAGATTCGGAACCGATCTATAGCATTTGCAAAGGCGATGAAGACGGTATCGTGTCTCGTATGACTGGCTCCCTCAATGAACAACTTGAGGAAGACTCTAGGTCTCGAAGTAACAGTATCCTCAGCGCCGGGAGTTTTAGAGGAGATGGAAGCGATCCTCCCGGTGCTGGACCGTTGCTTTCAGCAGACGAGCTTTCGGATTTGATTGTAGGACGTTATCCACCGAGAAAAACTGTCAGTAATTCAATGGATTCAGATTGCGATTATGTGACAATGCCTCCACCGCCACCGCCTCCGAGAACCGACAGCGATAGACAGTTACCTCCTCCGCCTCCATATCCTGTTACTAGCGTCGACTATGCTACTATAAATTCCCCTAGACCGAAAGTTTCTACATCAGTGAGAGAACCACCACCTCCTCCCCCTTACAATGCTGTGAGGGGTGATTTTATATCCCTGCAGCCGAGAAGAGCGGATCCACCATCGCCCCCGCCTTACGCTTCGCCTAGAGAACGAATAAAGATGCCACCGCCGACTCCTCCAAGAAATGATGCTGTCACTCCTAGGGAGCCACCGCCACCACCACCTTACCCAGAAATTCCGGAGTCAAGACATGAGACTATCTCATCGCTTTTTCCTAACACCGTTGAGGATGGCGCTGCTAGCAGAACGAATTTGTCACTTACTTCAGCTTTGACGCAGACTGTCGTAGCTCGAGATAAAGCTATAACAATGTTGGCGTGCAGTGAACCTTCATCAAGTATAGCACCAAAACCTCCACCGAGGATACAACCACCGACATATCCGGGAGACAAAATGAAACCGACTCCAGTGCATGCACCAGTCGCGGCTTTAGTTGTCGGACCAAATAACTATCTCGACGTACATGCTTCTCGTGGAGCTCCTGTTTTACTACCATACTTGACACCACCACCTCCACCGCCAATGGTCCACCCTCGTCAACCTCCGCCACCACCGCCAAGTCTCGGAACTGTTTACACTAGCCAGGTTGCCCGATCTCAGATCGAGCAGTACAAACAACAACTCTACTCTGATGTCGATTACGTTATGTTCCCTTTGAAGGATCCGGCAGTTTCTAAACAAGAGTACATCGACGCGAAGCAAGGGTCGCTTATGGCTGCTATGGCTGCCTATCCCCCTCCTCCTTATCCATCTTTAAATAACAAAACCTCTGTTGTCTACCGTAGTACGCCTTATTTACCTGGTTCTTCGTTTTCTTCCTCCTCTAAATACGCATCAAATCAAAATCTCAGCAATAGCGATAATAGTTCCAGCAATTTCTTAGTCCACGGAAATCTCAGCAGTCACTATGCAGCTAGTACAAGTTCACTGTATAGTGGCGCAACATTTTCTTCTGGTGGAAGTCACAGCTTAAGGAGAGAGCCACCAGCACCTACGCATCCTAATACCGTGCAAAACTTCTCGCGCACAAGGAGCGATGAAAATATTTTAAAGTCTTTCGACGTTCCATTGAGTAGCAAGATGCAGTCTTTGCCCCAAACTAAGCACCGAAGATTGCCACCTCCACCTCCACCGCCGCCTTATGAAATACAGGTATACAAAAATTATTCTTTCAGGCAATATTAGGTTACATTTTCTTCTTCTGCTACCTACTTATTTTTTGCAATATGTATTGATAGTTTGGATTGACAGTGATAGGTAGATCTTATGTTAGCGCTGACCGGCAGATATTGTACATTGATGCATTTGCTTCTGAGGGAATTGCAGATTTTTAGAGCTGATTCCTAGTCGTGAAGAGCTTATAGGAATAATTTTAGAAATGCAACATAATGAGAAAATAGAAAACGAAGACAAAGACTAGATCATTAGAAGCGATCGGCTTTGATTGAGTAAACTTGCATGACTTTTTTTCTTCAGTTCCATAAGATCTGTTTATCTTGATCACGTGGTTATAAGAATTTTTCTTAAAAACAACTTTCAATCTGTCAGAATTCTTCAAAAAATAACTTAAAACAAAAATCATTGTGTCAATTGTGTAGAAAGGTATCGAAGAAAATATTACAAAAATAGTAAATAGTGCAGTAATTAACATTCTTTGGTGCTCTTCGATTCATTTTAAAGATAATAATTTTTCATGTACATTTGATCATTTGTATTTTAAAAATTATATCTTGTTTTGCATTTCTGTATTCTTTTAAAATATGTATTCTAGATTTTTTGTATCTTCTTTTATTTTAATCGATCATTGCTTGTTGGGGTTTAGTAAAATTCTAGAAGTCTAGTTGTCTTTTTTTAGAAATGGGAGTTCAAATTATAGCTATAATGTCCGGTCAGTAATATGTTGAATAAAAGTTATCGATAATATTATTTCACTGAACCGTACGGAGTTGCATAAATAACGGAAAGAGCAGATAGGGGAGCGGCGCCTAATATGGCGCACCAAAAAGTCTATATACACAAAAAATTGTAACGGAATTAATAAAAAACGTTAATTTTAGGTTTTCCTGAAAAGTGCACCTGCGTCAAGTTACCTATCATGTTTCCTAATGTGGCGCCGTGCTTTATATGTCTTGTAACAGCAAATAAAAAAGGACTTTTTAATAGATGAACAACAAATTTCACTAAAAAAGTTGTTAGAAACAAGTTTTTAAAGTTTTAAAGAATATGATGTAAGTGTTAAGGCTTTTCATAAGTTTTATGTCAAAAAGATTACGTACTTAACGTAAAAACTGGCGAAAAAAGATTACAAACATGATTACGAACGTAAAATAAAATTACACTATCAAGAAAATATTTCGCTAAGAATGTTCTGATATTGTAAAAAAAATTATTATTGAATTATATATTTAAGTGTACAGAAATTTAAGTATCGTGCGCCACACAAGGTCCTAAGTTCTTTTAGGATGCGTAAATTTCTTTAAATACGAGTGCGCCTCATTAGGAGCCGCTCCCCTACATTAAAACTACCTTGGGCTTAATTTCAAAGTAAAAACATATTTGGAAGCTAAGGTGCATACGTAGTAAAGAAAAAATTGTTTATTGATAATGCTTAGTGATAATATATGTATCTATCTAATTTTCTGACACAGTATTAGACTACTGAACTATAATTATTACACCTTTGCCAATCTTGAGGCCTTTATGTTGATTTTACTGGCACCCATTTATTTTGTGGCTTATGTGACTAGAAGAAATTTCTCAAAATGACGAACCAATTTTTTTTGTGCGGGATCCTTTCCTGAGATTTCTATACAGTTGCCCATATGACAAAGCAATATCGATGTGTACTTCAAAAACATGTTTTAAAGAAGCTAAACATATTTTCATATGGAATTTAAAAAATATTTGAAAATTCTCTTTGCAGAATCTCGACAAAAGTCAGCCACTGCCACCTAATACAACTTCAGTCTCGGCATCGCCAAAGAAACATTCTCGACCAAATGCAGCCGGCGATCATGGAGCCGAAAAAGAGGATGGAATGTTGGATCTCAGAAAACTTCGCGAGAAAAGTCGAAACCTCGACTTGCCTTTGATATCGGCATTGTGTAACGATAGGAATCTACTTAAACAAACAAACGCCTTTGTCTTGCCCAAGCACCCTAGTGAATCCACTTCTCTGACATCCTCGAAATCCACCACAAGAAGTAGCAACGGAGTAACTTCCGGTAGAAGTAAATACCCCCTGAGTGGCATTTCCAATTCTCAGATATCAAAACCGCCAAGGAAGTCATCGTCTATCACTCATAAACATCCTGACGTCAAGGGTAGCACTTTCAAAAGAAGTATTCCGTCAACTACTTCTCCAGTTAAAAAAGATGCTACTAGAGCTTCTCATTCGTAGTTTATAAATATTTAATTGAACTATTTTTCACCGAAAAGACTCTATGAAGATTATCGGTGAAAAATTAACTAGTATTGATAGCCCTCGGGCATTAAAGAGATAAACTCCATTGTAAAGAATTTTTATTTAGAAGAAAATCGTTTTTGTAATGATATAACATGCATTCATAGCGATAATGATGATTACCACTGTATAGGACAGTTTATAACTCTCACGATTTTGAAGTATTTTGTGTCATTTACTAAAAAATTAGTACTTTTAAAATACAAATTTTCACGTTTTTATTCTGTTTTAATAATTGAGTGGAAAACTGCAGTCCAAGAAATAATTCTCCATCGAAAAATACTTCTAGCGTTAGAGTACGTAATTATGATTGAATTCAGTGCTAATGGAAATATTTCGCTTTCTACATACAAACATATTCATCCACCGTGCTTCTTCGAATCGAGGTGCCATTTTTCCTACATTCTTTTTTTAATATATCAAATTCATTCAGATTGCATAAGAATATACTTTTAGGTCATAAGAGATCAAGACAATGCATAGAATATCTTGCAAATTTTTATGATTAGTATAGGAAATCCTATGAGTCAAAAAAGTTGAACTTTTTCTAAACTTTGAAATCTATCCAATTTAAACTTGAATCCTAAAACCTCCCGCTTTCGTAAACCTATAGAAGTATGGCTTCTTAGCTTCTACATTTCGACACACAGTGCGATGTTCGATATCTGAAATACCTTTCAGTCAACGCTGCAGTACATATTGAGAATTTCTGCGTAACCTGAAATTTATTTTAATTTTCGCACTCAACTTCATAAGATTTCTAAAGTGATGTGGTTCATGGAGATTCTCTTACAATTTGCAGAAAATTCCTATTTAAACTGTAATCTGAATCATAATAATTCACTATACATTTTTTCTCAATTGCTTTTAGCCGTCATTGTACCGTTATAGTTAGCGTCACGTAGCTGATGAATTGAATCGGTAATTTGAAACTCAGTGATAAGTTTCAGTAATGAGATTAAAGTTTTGAATCATTTTTTCTAGGGATGTACAACAATTTTAACAGCCCGAGGCCGACGCGTCGGGCCTTACGGGCTCAGCCCGAAAGCCTGGTAGCCCGACCGTACCCGAGCCTAGCTCAAGTCATATTGCACAATGCATATTACACACCCCTAATTTTAGCTCAATATTATAAAAATGTTTTAAGAATGAATTTGAAAAAAACTTTCGAAAAAACATAAACTGAAGCAAAGTCATCTTGCGTGATAAAATTGCACAAAAAGTTTTAAAACGAGAAAAGTATCTTTCTAATAATCAGTGTGATTTTTGGAAATATAATTTTCTCGTTTTAATGCTTTTTTGCATTTATGTTACACGAGATGACTTTGTTCAATTTATGTTTCTAAGACTTTTTTTCAAATTTAATAATCAGAGACATTAAGCCATATACTTTGCATTCTATTCCGTTAATATTCGGTTCTTGGTCAACTCTATAAATTAAAAATGAAATTTTAGAAGAAAGGATTATCATTGGCAAAGAATGGAAATGTCAGTATTTATGAAAATATATTCGATAGGGATTTTAATTACTTTACTTTGATTTTGTCTAATTATTATATATTGACAACAATATTAAGAAACAATGAAATTGTTTTTAATTACCATAATCGTTTTAAAATCCTTTCATGCGATAAGCCTTTTAAAATAAAATGCGCCTATTTTAGATACATGGTGCCAAACACATTTCTTATTCGCTAACAGTAGTTTTTTATCAGAAACGATTTTTTATTTTCATGTTGCTGCTACTGATAAGCAGGAATACGCGGTGTATAGTATTAGTGGCGAATCGATGACAATCCGCAATGTGCAACGACTGCTTTAGGCGCTAATTGTAGATTAAGTATTTTTTGACACTCAGAAAGAAGACGGTATATTTACAATTTACATATTAGAACATTAGTACATTTATCTTGACTTTTCTAAGCGTATTATGTATATTTATTTTAACCGATTCTCACTTTCTCAATGAGATGAGGTCTTGCATTATAAATCGGCAGTACATCTGTTTGTTAAAATAATCATGATGAATTTTTATTTATTTGTTTCACATCAAATTTAGTTGCTAGGTTAAATAAGATCTACTAGTTTGAATTCAGAGTAAGAAGAATGCAACATTTTTATTGGAGCATTAGAAAATATGCCTAGTTAAGAATCTGCTTTCTTTTCGTCGAAAATAAGTTAACTGTGTGCTTTCTTATTCTTACGAAATGGAAGTTAGAAACGTTAAGTTTCATTTTTGTTTATAAATGTATTTTGTGAATTGAAGTGCTTCTACAAGGAAATTTTCATAAAATGTTTAAGAAATATTAATAATAATATAGGTACAAAGAGCCTTAAAATGAAAATAGACACTGCAGGTTACCAAAAAGCTAAATTCGTTACTCAATAAAAATAGAAAAAAGGTTAAATAATTCTTTTTTCAATTTTTAAAATAATTCCATCAAGATTCTGTGGAAATTTATTTAAATTAAAAACGAGACCATGAACTTGTAAAATCTATATATTGTAAAAGTTATGAAAACTTCATAGCAGCTGATAGAAATTGATGAAAATGAAATGTATTACAGTTTCGAGTACTTTAATACTTTCGATGGTATACTTCAAACTCAATGTTGGGAAATTGGTGAAATTTTTTATATTCAAAGTAATTCAAACTTGTAGTTGCTTCTAATTTGGAGCGCTGAATCAAATATATTATAAATTGTCAGTATTCAATAGAATATTCTATCATTATTTCACACTCAGTCGATAATGTTAAATATAGTAGAACGATGTCATGTGGTAAGATCAAAAGCATTGTTAATATGGAGTTTCAGTGAAATATTCTTTTCAGTTCATAAGTGGTGAGAAAATTGTGCGATGACTGCCATGATCCGGTCGAATGGAACCCTGGGCACATCAACCTTAAATTTTGGACATATTGTTTTCTAGGAGATTTAAAAATTATAAATAGACAAAATACCAATTCACAGTTGCAAAAATAGTTTTTGTACGTGAGAAGCAAAGAGATAGCACAATTTTCTCATCACTTGTGCACTGAAAACGATATTTCATCGAAACTTGATATAAGCAAGGCGTTAGATTCCTGCACATGACATAGTGCTATTATATTTGACATTATCGACTGAGTGTGACGTTATGATAGAATACTCTATATACGTCCGTGCAAAACAAATAAGCGGTAATTACATTTGGGATTTGTCCCCTGATTTGCAACTGTGTTCCATTTAAATATATAGGAAACAATTGTGAATCGGGGGCCAAATCCAAAAGGTTGTTACCGCTTTCTTGTTTTGCACGGCAGTATAAACGTTTTCAAATTAATAAGCACGAAAAAAATGCTATTCAATTAACTGCAGATTACACAGAATTTCTGCACTCACACATAGTTTTTAATTGTTTGGTATTTTATTATTTTGTAGCGCAGTGTACAGCGCACACTTGATTTCCCCTCATATTCCACAATTTCCGACTTTCGAATTTTAGCACAAATATTTTAATCCTTTCGGAAAATAATATTCTAAGCGCGACTCCTGACTCAGCGAAACATCTTCCGGGTGTCAGGAAACTTCACAAAGTTTTAATTTTTAGCTTTTATGTCGGAGATGAGGTAGATAAGTGATGCGCATTTACAAATCATGTCATTTTTGCACCCCACTCCAATAGACATGAAGGTAGATGATATAATTTATAAAAATAAACTTTTTGTAACGCATGCACGGAACGTTCGCTCTTCGAGGCATGTATATTATGACGGAATGGCCTATTCCGCAAAAGTAAGAAAAGTACTTTTTCTAACTGCTGCGCTTGCGCACTTACTATATCATCGAGAAAATTCGAGTCTTCTGTCTTTGATGTTAAAAAAGTGAGTGAAGAAAAAATGGTTACTTAATGAATGAATGATTATTTTAAAAGTCAAAGTGTTGCACATTAATGAGCAGAAAATTTTTTATGGCCTACTGACATAAACATTTCATAAAAAATAAGAAAATTTGACAGTTTTTAACGACAGTGAACGTGTTAGTTTGTATTGAAAAAATAATAGAAAAAATTCGAAAAAATTCATGAAGGTACTTTAAACATTTCCCTGCCAAATTCCGTTAGATCATTATTTCAAAATATAACAAATTATTTGTTCTTTTACATAAATATACAACCATATTATCTTCAGTTCTAATTAAGATGTGAATGTTTAAAGTACCTTCATGAATTTTTGTAGACGTTTCCCATTATTTCTTCAATGAACAACTATGCTCACAAGTTTACTGTCGTTCAATCTGTCAAATTTCCTTAAATTTTATGAGACTTTTATGTCCGAAAGCCATAATAAATTTTCTGGCATATTGGATTCAGGATCATTTGCGTACAACACTTCGACCGTTAAAATGATCATTCATTCATTAAGCTACCATTTCTTCTTTACTCACTTTTTTTACGTCAAAGCCAGAGGACTCGAATTTTCACACCGACAGTAGAGCTAAATCACTTTTTCTAGCCACTGCGCATGTGTTTTTCGATACAAAAGTACTTTCTTGAAATGCAGAAATCCCGTACAGCAACAAAACCTCTTGATTGGCTTTACGAGTTGACGCTTAACAGATTGAGTGTGAGTATTGATTGGGATTGGTCCAAGCCGAAGCGATAAGTTATCATAAAATACCGGAATTTTCTTAATTTCTCCCAGAAATCTGTGGATACCTTAAATTTCCTGAAAGTTTGTTTTTATTGTTTCTCAGACTGAAAATTCCCTATGCTTGTTACATAAAATATCGTGTTCAACAGGTGCAAAAAGTAGGCACTTATAACTCTTGTGAAGTTTACAGTACTTTTATGATTGATTTCGACAGAATCTTTCACGCCCTTTCATTCTGTTGGATCCATTTTTTAAAATCTTTCAACTTCTATAAACAAATTACCAAGTGAAATGTAATTTTTTTACTATTTTTGTCATTCTGGCTCGTGTTATTTACAAAATCATATGATGATATGATTTGTACACGTACTCTTCAGATTACAACATAAACAACAATAAAATATGTGTGTTATCATAATTTAGTCCTGAAATTAAAATAAAGATTTTGATTCAAAGTCAACTTCATCTTACCTTTTAAGTGATTAGTTTTTTATGCAATTGCATAAAATTTTTGGTTTTTATGAAAGCACCTAAAAATATAAGATTTTTTTAAACGTTATACTTGGTTTTTTGGTTTCAGCTTAAAATTGAATTATTTAAAGAAAGGGCAGAAAAATGTAAAAAATCCCAAGTCTTAATTTGGTGAAGCATTTAAATGAAGACTTACTTGTTTTCATGAAATAAAGCTGGAATAAACCTAATAAGGTACACTTGTATGTACTCACTTCTTGAATAATGCATTCTCTAATTTTATATCGCACCATGTATTAGGTAATAATTCAGTCATAACACTAAAATATGTTCATTATGTGTAGACATTAGTAACAGATTACGTTCATATTTGTACATATTATTACGCGAATTTAAATCTTGCCGTAGTCAAAACTTTATGTATGTACCACGCGCCACCTCAAAAATAGTAATAAAGCTCCTTTTTGTATTGTATTGCTTTGTTTTTTTGTTTTTATTGTTTTTTTTTGTTTGTTTTGTATTGCTTCTCTCTTACATTCGTAATTATCAATATTCTCTCAAACATTCGTTTGTTATATTTTTACACTGATTAGAATCCTCTGCATTACTAAGTAAGCAAAAATAGTAGGATAGTTTTTAATATAGATCTCCTTAACTTAAATTGATAACTTAGATCTCAACAAAAAATGTTGGCCTTGAAATTACAAAAAAAATGTGATGACATGAGAAGGACAACTGGATAAAGACTAAAAATAAATGTACTTCTAGACTATAGGACAGAAAATTTGGCCAAAATTAAAGAGTAGGGTAAAGGAATCACTTGTCGAGGAAATAATCAACCTCAAACTTTGTTATCTTCTTCTTTATAAACGAAGGCTCCTACAACTTTGCAACTTGTTTGCCTCAACAGAAAATTTATTCAACTTGAATTTTCGCATGTCTGTTTGTACAGAAAATTAAAACTTAGGATAAAAATGTCGATAAAAAGACAATATGCCAAAACACCAAAATTCAAACAATGCACCAAAGATAAATCCAAAACCCTCGGTAAAAACTAAATCAAAACTATCAATGGTAATTAATAAATTAATTTAGTCCACAATTTCAAAAAATTTCAAAAACTTGAAAATATAAATTGTGCACTCGTATAATAAATATCCTCTGAAGAGAATGGAGAATGAGTGACAAATAATGACTATTATTGTTAATAATAATATCATTATAAAATTGAAATGAAGACATTATATTCAACCCTCTCAATCTACCATCATCAAATTGTAAAAGTCGGACTTTAGGGTCCAATGACCATAATCGAGGGATTTCATTAGTACTAGGTCATCAAATTATTGGAAAAAATTCCCGTGTAGGAATAAGGCTAATAAAACGTGAGAAATGCCATTTTGCATTTCTTGTCAAATTTGCGACTGCGGGTGTTCTGGGGTTGAAAGCAATGCCTTCTTTACATAAAATTTTGAAACATTGTCATCATTTCGATTAAATTAAAATCCATTCAACAAATATCACTCGTTCGGATCAGTTGATTGAATCGGTCAGTCCGGGTTCGCGAGGTTTGGATTTTCTTTGACTTGCATTTCATTTGCGAACTCGTATTTTTGTTTTTAATTAAACCCGTCGGTAAGCTCAAATGGAATACATAGTACATTGTGCATTGTTACGGGTACATTGCTATGGTTATTGCGTTGACAAAGTGAAACAAAACCTCCAAATTGAAGTTGATATTCCGTCAATCTATTGACGAATCTACAATTTTGTTGCCTCTCAGTCGCATTTCGCGCCTGCGGTAACTGGAAAAAATATCGTGTGTCCAATTACCAATCATAATTCCAATTACCGCAGTATCGCATTTATATTTCCTGTTACGGGATTTATTTTTAAAAATCTTTGATGTTTGTGAAAAGAAGCTTCTAGAGACAGCAGAGATTCAACAGAATTTGTTTTGTTGGAAAAGAGAATGTTCTACTTCTAAACAAAATTTTTTAATTAAATAGGGATACATTTACGTTTGGAAGTGGGAAAAAAATTTTTCCATCACTGGGGATTTTGAAAAGTGTCTACCAAAAGTTTAAACTGATACAGAAGAATGGTGAAGGTATTGTAAGTAAAAATAGAATACGATGGGAAGATCTAGAATCAGCCTTCAAAAATAGAATAAGAATAGGAACCATTATTAATTTGAAACATAAAGATTAAAGAAATTGTTTGAAAGACTCAAAGTCATTGGTTGAGCGGAGACTCAAAAATATTTTTAAAAAATGGCGAAAATTTGAAAGCTGAAGCGTGCTTTACAACAGTGCATAATGCGCCACTTGTCATAAGGTTCATCTAATATGTGAATATAGGTACGAAATTATTGATATTGAAAATAATAAAGTTTTCAATACTATTTATCATTTTTCGTGGATTCGTAGTTTGTCTAGGTTAGTAAAATCACAAAGAACAAATATTAAGCGTGGCTTTGTGATAGACATTTATGTCCTTTTGAATATGAAAGTTTATTAGAAAAACATGAAACAAATTGAAAGACTTTAAATAAATGTAAAGTTATATTACCAAGCAAAGAAGAACAAATTCGAAAATTTTAAAACTTTAGACTTGAGGACAAAACTTATTTTGTTATTTATGCTGATACTGAGAGTTAGTTAGAATTCTCTGTGAATTCGATGACCCTCTAGATTTGAAAGCTGTACGTGAAAGGATTGTATTATATGGTTTATGGATAACTTAAAAGAAATAGCAAAATTAGTAGATTCTTTTCTCAAAAATATAGTTCCAGTGAAACCATTAATCTCATATAATAACAAAAATTTTTTTTCTGAAATGTCACATTTGCGAAAAGATTTTTACACTTGATGATATTAAACACCACGAAAATGACCACTTTACAGGTAAATACCGTGGCTGCAGTTAAGAAAATGGCGATATTAACTTCAAAGTAACAAATACAGTACCGGTTGTATCTCATAACTATTATCAGGGTATGATGCACACTTTTTAAAAAAATATTTAGCTACGAATTTTGAAGGTCAGGTTAAATTGTTACCCATTAATAAAGAGAAATATATATTTTTTACGAAAAATGTTGAAATTACGAAAGTATTTTTTAGATTTATTGATTCGTTTCGATACACGCGAAGCAGCTTCGAGAAATTATCATCTTAGTATTATATATATAGTATTTCAAAAATGATGGAAAAAAGATAACTCAAGAGAATTGTAAAAACGATGTTGTATTTCAACTCTTAATTAGATATACTCTTACGAGTATATTGATGATTGACAAAAACTTGAGGAAAACCAATTACCCGAAAAAGATTAATTTCATACAACCCTAATTAATGAGGACATTTTTGAAGAAGATTATTTACACGCATGCTCTGTCTGGGACGAATTTGAAATTCAAACCTTAGGTGAATATTCTGATTTATACTTCAAAACCGACATTTTACTGCTGGCAGTTATTTTTGAAAATTTTAGACAGACTTGTTTCAATACGTACAATTTAGATCCTTTACATTACTTCTCTGCTCCCGGACTTGCTTTTGATGCGACGTTAAAAGTTGCAGGTGTTGAACTTCATTTATTAACAGACATGGAAATGCACTTATTTATTGAAAGAGGTATTCGAGGTGGAGTTTCTCAATGTTCCAATGGATACGCGAGAGCAAATAATAGATACATGGGACCCAAATTTGATAAGAATTTTGATGAATCGTATATTATGTATTTTGATATTAACAATTTATATAATACTGCGATGAGTGAATTCATGCCTTGCTCCGATTTTCAATGGGAAAAAAATTTAGAAAAATTTGATACTTTTCAGATTCCAGAGGATTTTCCTACAGGTTATATCCTTAAAGTTGACTTAGATTATCCAAAAGGTCTTCAAGATATTCATAAAGATTTTGTAACCTTTTTTGGACACAAAGGTTTTTTGATCTTTGCTTCCAGATCATTATATACCTCCTCTTCCGGAGTCAAAATTAAGAAAATTATTGTAATAACAAATTTACTACCAAAGAAAAAAAATATTATTTATCATAAAGACTTGAAATATTATTTGAAATTAGGAATAAAGTTAATTGAAATTCATAGAATTTTAAAACGTGAACAAACACAATGGTTAAAAAAATATATTGATTTAAATACTGAGCTTAGAAAAAAAATCTACAAATGAATTTGAAAGAAATGTTTACAAATTATTGAATAGTTCTGTTTTCGGTAAAACTGCGGAGAACGTGAGAAAACATAAAGATGTTAGAATAAGGACGAAGTGGGAGGGGAGGTATGGGGCGAAAATCTCTGATTGCTAATCCGAATTCCTACAGCTGTACCATTTTTAATAAAAATTTAGAGATAATAGTACTTAATCGACTTCAGATTCAATTTTATAAGCCTATTTATGTAGGATTCACAAATTTAGATGTTTCAAAATTGTATACTTATAAATTTCATTATAATTATATCAAACAAAAAACATATGATAATCGAGCTAAATTACTTTATACTGACCCAGATAGTTTAATCTATCACATTACGGATCTTGATGTATATGAGTATAATAAAAGTGATATACATCTTTTTGATATTTCAGATTACCCACTAGATAACGATTATGGAATACCACCAGTTAATAAAAAAGTTTTGAGTTTAATGAAAGATGAAAATAATGATGAAATAATGACTGAATTCATAGGATTACGCTGAAAACTATATACATACCTATAATATTTCGGCCGAAAATGAGGAGAAATAACGTGCCAGAGGGAGAACGTCATCTACTTCGAGAAAAATTACTTTGGATGATTATAAAAATTCTCTTTACCATTTAAAAAACTTAACTAACTATAGCTGCCTTACATTTAGCTCTCTCCTTCTTCTTTTAATCAAGGTATCTCATTTCAATAGACATATTCACTATGCTCATGGTTCATTATCACATTTTTTTTTCTTCCTCTCTTCAACCCATAATAGTCCGAGATCCTACTGCATGATAAGGGCCGTGATATGTCACGATGATAAAAATCACGAAAAATGAAACCTTACACGTGGATGTTAAAGAAACGCAAGGTGTGCCGGAGCCTAGCCCGGCGCAGGGACAATTAATTTGCTTCTTGGCGATCGAAATAATTTCCAAAACACCCGTCACCTCCGCTGCACATGAATGTATAATAGTATTGTAGAGGAGAATTAGTGCTTTCATAAAATATAGGTGTGCCTTGCCCCACCTTGGCGATTACCCCCCGCA
>JAUMHM010000002.1:3236606-3257318 GCA_032362435.1 Melikaiella ostensackeni | reverse complement strand
TATTTTGTAGAAAACATAGAGCAAAAGTAGTTTTATGAACATCAGTTTGAAGAGTTTTACGTACTTTAAGTTTGAAAATGTAAAAAATGTGGTTGTTTTAAATAATGTTCAAATGTTAAAAATTCGGACGCTATGTGGGAATTCTATGAATGATGTACAGGCCGTTAATCTTACTGCATACTATTTGGAATTGTTTGCAGACCTACTTATGATATATTTACTTATACTAGATCGGATTTACATATTATTAGACAATTTCTATTGATATGTCAATCTTATCCAGTTCAAGTGAACGAATACCCCCATAGGAGACCCGCAGGAGCCCTTTTGTTTACTTAGGTTGTGGAAGGGCGGCCCCTACTAGAACACTACTAGAAAGTCTAGTAGGGCCCACTTCGACAAAAGTGTTACGTTACCGACGGAGCCACGACTAATTTTCTTCACTAGAGCCTGATTAGAACTAGGGAAAACTCGTCAGAACCCTACAAGAACCCTTTCGAAATTTCTGCACATGGGTTGACCGTCTGGCCATACGCTCGACGTGCACAGTTCTGTCGGCCCAAACTCAAAAGTCGTATTTGCATTTTGAATGAGTTACCTGTCCCTTTATGAAACTTTAGAAAAAAAGTCATGAACGGCATCCGTGTGAAGTTAGCCCCCCGAAGTTCAAATTTTTCCAATTTCTTTTTTGCATACACGTTTGTACTGTTTGTACATTCAATATATTCGTTTGTACCATCTTGGTTACGGAATAAGGGGCTAAATTAATTTAGGGGGGCTAACTTCACGTTTCCCACCGAAGTTAAAATTTCTCGAATTTTCTCTTTGCATACGTTTGTACGTTGCTTGTACTTGTTGTATATCCAGTACGTTCGTTTGTACCCTCTTAGTTACCAAACTAGGGGCAAATAAAAATTTCGTGTTATCCCCCTTGAAGTTTAAATTTTTCAAATTTTCTTTTTGCATGCGTTTTAACGTCGTTTTTACTGTTTGTACATCCAAGATTTTCGTTTGTACCCTCTTGTTTACCAAGCTAGGGGCAAATAAAAATTTCGTGTCATCCCCCCGAAATATAAATTTTTCAAATTTTCTCTTTGCATATGTTTTTACGTCGTTTGTACTGTTTGTACATCGAATATTTTCGTTTTTACCCTCTTGGTTACTAAACTAGGGGCAAATCAAAATTCCGTGTCATCCCCTCGAAATTCAAAATTTTCTTTTTGCATTCGTTTCCACCTCGTTTGTACTATTTGTATATCCAATATTTTCGTTTGTACCCTCTTGGTTACCAAACTCGGGGCGAATCAAAATTCCGTGTCAGCCCTCCGAAATTTAAAGTTTTCGTATTTTCTTTTTGCATACGTTTGTACGTTGCTTGTGCTATTTGTTCATTTAATATTTTCGTTTGTACCCTCTTGGTTAGCAAACTAGGGGCAAATCCAAATTCCGTGTCATCCCCCCGAAAAAAATTTCCTTTTTGCATACGTTTTTACGTCGTTTTTACTGTTTGTACATTCAAAATTTTTGTTTGTACCCACTTGGTTACCATGGTAGGGGGAAATCAAAATTTCGTGTCGTCCTCCTGAAGTTGAATTTTTTAATTTTTCGTTTCAAAATTGTTTGTACGTCGTTTTTATGGTTATTATTGATTTTTGCTATTATTAGTTTTTTGATTGTGATTAAGTAAATGTAAGTTTTTTATTGATTCAGGGTGGCAACTATGTTTGTAATTTTTGTCTTCCGGGTTTCTCCTGGTTCCCTCGGCAGGAATACGTAATTTCTCCCGGTTCAAAAAGAAAATTGATACATGCGTCCTAAACTACGACTCAAAACAGGTTTACGAGAAAACGTCTTCAAGAAACGTTGAATTAAAGTGAAATATTACTTAAATCAAAGAATAAAGAATTTTTCTTAATCTTTAAAAGATTCCAAAATACATATTTCACAAAGATTTCACAAAGATTTCAAAATATTGCAAAATACTTGAAAGATTCGAAAAGAATTCAAGGAAACGTCAACTTAAACTTGAATCTTACGTCAATCAAAAAATAATTGAAGGACTCGAAAAATTTCAAAAAGCGTTCACAAAAATGTCAAAGATTTCGCTACAGAAAATACCTATGCAGGTGTCCATTAGAGTTGTCTGAAAACATCCCTTTTGCGAGTGGCAGATTGTAATAGTGAGTAAAAGTTGTATTTGCTCAAAAGTAGTAAGCCCTCCAAATTTTAGTTCGATCGGATAAAAAAATTATCGAATTTTCATTAAAAATCTTATTTTTGTCTAAAATCACGATTTGTTCCAATTAAGGATTGTTTATTGTATATTGCATGAAAAAGGAGCTCTTTCGTTTTTTTTTTTGCATTTTTATCGCATATTTTGCAGTAACCGGAAATTAGGGTGCATAACCTATTAAAAATGTTACATAGCTCGTAAACGAGTACAAATGAGCATTTCATCTAAGTTATAATTACAGAACGTGGTCTCACCTTTTCCAGTATTCGTTTTTCTATATTGCTCCATTTGAACTATATTGCTATAATTGAGATAAAAATTATTATATTTGAAATAGATTCCGTTTCATTAATGAATAATAAATATTTATACATTTTTTTGAGTTTGAAATAGTCATTTTTCGAGCTGAAAAGTGAAAGGGGGAAGTTCTATTACGCCCCATCCCTCTTCCAGAGCGAAAAATGACCAATAATTGCTATTTTCAGCAATTTGATAACTATTTTTTCGAATCGAACGTGAAAATTCATATTTCGAATATTTACGAGCTTATATTCGTTATCAGCGCCTCAAGATACATTAGTATACGTGGCTTAAACAGAACGATAACAAAATTAGTTATGATCTTCATTTTTACAGATTTCAAATTTTTTGTAGTTTTTGGATTTTTGAGGGAAAATATGTAACTTTTTCGACTCCTTTTGATTTTCCATATTGGAGTCGAACAAAAGATAATTAAAAGCAAAATACATAACAAAAAAGAGATTTCAGAAAAGCCGCGATTCTAAACAATAAACAAATTTAGAAAATAAAGAAGAAAATTTGTGTCTATGTTGGAATTTTTTTTATGTGCAAAAAATGAGTTTTTTGCCATGTGTTGACTGCACCTTTTTTTGAAAAGGTGTGCTTGAAATTTCTTTAGCTTGGATGAATGGAACATGCCGTTCTTTTGCTATCATTAAAAGAAATGCATTCATGGTGTGCAAGATCTAAAAATTGCTAAAAAAAAGTCAAATTAAAACTCTTAGAAACGGGAAAAAATTGTTTTCATGATAAAAAAACAGTGGCATATTCTTTGATTATAGCTAAAATATTTTAAGCACATGATAAATTCGAAAAAATAGTTATCAAATTGCTGAAAATAGCAATTATTGGTCATTTTTCGAGCTGGAAAACGGATGGGATGTGATAGAACTTTCCCCTTTTCAGCTCGAAAAATGACTATTTCAAAATTTTTTTAAATGTATAAACATGTTTAATTCATTAATGAAACAAAATGTATTCAAAATATTATTATTTTAATGTTATTCATAGCAATATCGATAAAAATGGAGCAATATAGAAAAAAGTAATGCTGGAAAAGATGAGACCACGTTCCGTAATTAGAATTTATATACAATGCTCATTTGTAATTTTTTTCGAGCTAACATTTTTAACAGGTTATGTACCCTAATTTTCGGTTTTTGCGAAAAATGCAATAAAAATGCAAAAATCCCGAAAAAGCTCTTTTTCATGCATTATTCAATAACATGTCCTAAATGGAAAAAATCGTGATTTTAGACAAAAATCAGATTTTTAATAAAAATTGGATTATTTTTTTTTTAATCCGAACGAGCTTAAATTTGGGGACTTATTACTGTCGGGCAAATACAACTCTTCCTTACTATTACAATCTGTCACTCGAAAAAGGGAGGTTTTCAGCATACTCTAATAGACACACACATGGGTATTTTCTGTAGCGAAATCTTTGACATTTTTTGAACCCTTTTTGAAATTTTTGGAGTCTTTTCAATTACTCTTTGATTTACGTAAGATTTTAGTTTAAGTTAACGTTTCCTTGAAATCTTTCTAAATCTTTCAAGTATCAGGGCCGCCTCAAGAAATTTCTGCGCCCTAAGCAAGATGAAAAATAGCGTCCTTTGAGATATGCGGGGTTATATATACAGGGCGTTTTTTCATCTTGAGACATCAAAATGTTTCAAGAAATACACATCCAACGAAAAAAATGTTTGTGATAAAAACTTTTCATTTTCGAGGGGCTAGTCCGCCTATGTGGTAGAGACGGCCCTGTCAAGTATTTTGCAATCTTTCGAAATCTTTGTGCAATCTTTGTGAAATCTTTGTGAAATATGTATTTTGAAATCTTTTGAAGATTTCAAAAAAAAAATTATTTATTCTTTGGTTCAAGTAATATTTCACTTTCATTAACCGTTTATCGAAGATGTTTTCACGTAAACCCGTCTTGAGTCATAGTTTAGGACGCATGTATCAATTTTCTATTTAAGCCGGGAAAAATTATGAATTTCTGCCGAGAGAACCGGGAGAAAGCCGGAAGACAAAAATTATAGAAACAATTGCCACCTAGAATCAATAAAAAACTTAAATTCACTTGATCACAATCAGAAAACTAATAATAGCAAAAATCAATAATAACCATAAAAACGACGCACAAACAATTTTAAAACAAAAAATTTAGAAATTCAACTTCAGGGGGATGACACGGAATTTCTATTTGCCCCTAGTTTGGTAACCAAGATGGCACAAACGAAAATATTGGATGGACAAATAGTACAAATGACGTACAAACGTATGCAGAAAGAAAATTTGAAAAATTTGAATTTCGGGAGGCTGAAACGGAATTTTGATTTGTCCCTAGTTTGGTAACCGAAAGGGTACAAACGGAAATATTGGATGTACAAATAGCACAAATGACGTACAAACGTATGCAAAAAGAAAATTTGAAAAATTTAAACTTCGAGGGGGCTGATACGGAATTTTTATTTGCCCCTAGACTAGTAACAAAAAGGGTACGAACGAAAATATTGGATGTACAAACAATACAAATGACGTTCAAACGTATGCAAAAGGAAAATTGGAAAAATTCAAATTTCGGGGGAATGACACGGAATTTTGATTTGCTCCTAGTTTGGTAACCAAGAGGGAACAAACGAAAATATTGGATGTACAAACAGTACAAACGACGTACAAACGTACGGAAAAAAAATTTGAAAAAATTGAACTTCGGGGGGATACGTGAAGTTCCCCCCGCCCCTCCGAAATTGATTTTCTCTCTCAATTCGTAACCAAGAGGGTACAAACGAAAATATTGGATGTACAAATAGTACAAACGACGTACAAAAGTATGCAAAAAGAAAATTTGAAAAATTTAAACTTTGAGGGGGCTGACACGGAATTTTTATTTGCCCCTAGGTTGGTAACAAAGAGAGTACGAACAAAAATATTGGATGTACAAACAGTACAAATGACATACAAAGGTATGTAAAAAGAAAATTTGAATAATCTAAATTTGGGGGGGGGGGATGACATGGAATTTTGATTTGTCCCTAGTTTGGTAACTAAGAGGGTACAAACGAAAATATTGAATGTACAAACAGTACAAACGACGTACAAACGTATGCTAAAAAAAAATTTGAAAAATTTAAACTTCGGTGGGATACGTGAAGTTAGACCCCCCGAAATTAATTTTGCCTCTAAATTCGTAACCATGACGGTACAAACGAAAATATTGGATGTACAAACAGTACAAACGACGTACAAACGTATGCAAAGAGAAAATTAGACAAATTTAAACTTCGGGGGGCCAACTTCACACGGGTATAAACGGCGGAGTTGGGCACTTGCAAAGATGCTGCCGTCAACCAGGGCTTCTTTGAACTCTCGGAGATATTATGACTTTAGGGAATTACTCCGTTGAAATTTTTTTATCTTTGTGAAATTGTACTGTATGTCATAAGAATGTTGTCTAAAAGATATACAAAAAGTCCTATTATAATAAAGAAGAATTTCACGGAGCTACAGAGCATAAATGTTGACTCATGTTACCCCGAAATGTATCGCAATCAGGTATGTGCAAAATTTAAAGAAAAATGAACCGGTCTGGATTTTTTTGGGTCGGGTCGGGTTTTGGTTCCACAAACCGACCCGAAAACTCAAAAACCCGAACCAGCCCGAAAGTTTAATTAAAAAATTTCCTGAAATTTACGGTAATTTCTGGTAAATTTCTGCACATTCCCAGATATTAAAAAAAAATTAGACTGAAGTTTCGGGCTGGTTCGGGTTCTCAAATCAGCGCGGGTTTTCGTGTTTTCGGGTTTGTGGGTCGGGTTTCGAACTTGTCCTTACGACAATTTTATGTCATCTTTACGACGTCATGAAGACGTAGTATGTCCGTGTCGTAAAGATGACGTAAAGACATCTTTGCGACATTAAAATGTCTTAAAGATATCTTCACATATATGTTTCAAAAACCTGAATCGAACTATATGATAATGCGTGTCATAGTTTTCAAGAATAAGTATTACAAAAATCAATTTGAAAAAAAGAAACTTCAAAGCTAGATACAAACACGTTAGGGCTTATGAGAAAATGTTTCAGAAATGATAAATTTTCCAACTTGCGGAGAACTCTAATATACCAATAAAATCATAGATTCCAAAACGTTATTATTTTTTCTCGGGCAATAACACTATTTTTATAGCCAATTTACTGCATAGTGCGTGCATTCAAATTAATAATTTGTAAGATTCTGTGGCCGTCAAGACAAAATTTTATCAGAGCAGGAAAATTATATTGCATGTACTCGTAAACATAATTTCATACATTGGTTAATTCTTCCTCTGTTCATAGCCATTTATTGCAGATTTTATTTGCCAAATTGCGTAAGAGGCGCGTAAGTTCGTCGCGTCGCGGACCAATTAGCAATCGTAATTTTTTATCTATCCGTCACGGTTCAAGAAGTGGAATCTTTTCTTACATTGTATCAAGTAGGTACCTCTGTAATCACTATTCGTAGCCTTTTAACTGGAAATTCATCTGCATTTTATTTATTTTTATTCATCTTTATTTTATTTACTTTTATTTCTCATTAAAAAATATTGAACATATTGAGAACGAGAATATTCATCTTTTACACAATTTTACTTGTAAAATTAAAAATTAACAATCATGAAAATAATAATTGCTCGTGGTAAAATGCTAAAGGAAAATTGCTACAGTAAAATGTCTTCCTAATTCTCTGGAATGATATTTTACGTGTTCAGTTTAAGCAGATGATTTCACCATCGATAGAAGCTATTGAGACCCCAAGGCTTTTCCTAAGTGACCGGTTCCGTTGCAGGAATTTCCGCGTTCCTTTGTGAAAGGTTCAGACAGTTCGTTCTCTATGGAATCTTCATATTTTCGATTTGAAAGATTTTTCCACTGCAATGTCTGTCCAATATCAAGTGGCATATTCTTCTGTATTTTTTTAAATAACTCAGAAAAAGTCCTTATCTTTTTTATATAATTAATTATGTACCTATTTTCTTTAAATCATAAAAATACCTGGTACTATGTTTCTCATTATTTAATTTATTCATTGCTTGTCGCGCTTATTGTTTTTACAAAACAATTCAAAAATTATAAATTTTTTATAATGTAAAATATTGATGTTATTTCATCGACCAGGGTAATTAATTAATTAATATTTTGATGTTCTTATATCGATTACTGGTCATATAAGAACATCAAAATATTAATTAATTTTTATAATGTATTTGGAATAAATCCTTAAAAAGATATGACGTGACTAAAGTATAATATTGAAGGTATTTTTGTCGATGAATTCTTCAATACAAGTTGCTCACGTGGCCTTTATCCTAGTTAGACATAGTCCTTACGTATGCGTGTATGCACTAACAACTTCTAAGGTGTAGCGTCAGAATATTTCCTTACAGTTTATTACAAAATGAAGAAATTTAATTCCCCCCCCTTTCTTTCTCTTTAGTTAATTAGTTAGTTATAGCTAGTTAGTTACAGTTAGTAATTATTCGCGTGAGATTATATGTTTCAATGCATGCTTAAGAGACAGGTAAAAAGTACATAGGACTTGATTTGTAAAGCAAAGAAAAACCTCTAAAATGACCCCCTTCTGAACCTTTTGCGCCTATTAGTTTACGAGATATTAATTTGTTAACTAGGAATAGCGTATTTACGGAGAAGCCAGCACTTTAATGAATTTTCATTTTTATCAAAAATGTCGGATACATTTTTCTCTACACAATTTGTTATGCAGTATAAATAAATGCTGAAGCGGGTGTCGTTCTATGCAATTGTTTACTTATGCTACATAAGAAATTTTGTAGAGAATAAAATTATTCAATACATGGACTCTATATAATTTTTTCCGTAGAATCAAATGGCGTAATCAGTCTTTCCATAACTCATATGTTCAAACAAACTGTTCTGATAATTTTAAAATCATAAGTTTTTTCATGAAAAATCATCTCTTAATCAAATGCCCTCATCCCAATAATAACTTCTCTAACATGTCCGTTGATCCACCCATGGGCCTTATAATAGATCTAAACTTCTTTTATAACATTATGAGTTGTTTATAAATTTTCAAATTATGAACATTTTTGTTATCAAACACCATTCCAGTAATAATCACAATGATTTTAGTACAATTTTTTTCTACAATCTACTGATCCAATGAAGTATTTGTTTAAGTATATTGTTTCTAACAATCAAATAAAATGTTGCACGCAAAAGAGATGTTATTGGAGACTCTGATGTGCCAACACATTATTCCTAAATTGAAAAAAAATTCTTTAATACGAGCCGCGAAAAAGATACTTAGAGATTGTTTCTGATTCTTTTTGTGCGGAAATAGTTAAATAAATAGTAAAACTTTCCCATAGGGTGATTTTTATTCTGCAATAGTTTTTGAGAAGGTATATGATTAATTTTCTCATAGTTCAATATTATGAATATGGTAAATATATTTTTACTGTTTTTTCAAGTATCTATTTATGATTGATGGGAATCATATTGTCCAAACGGACCACTTTTTAGACAAAATAACAATATTAGGATTAAAAATAACTGCTAGAGGTTTCTAAATTGATAGTATTTTCGATATTATGCCAGACACGTGTAAGAAGGGACACGACTGATATCCGCTCTTATTCTAAATAATAACGCTTGATTTTAAATTATTTTAAGTCATTTTATACAAGCAATCAATACTATGCTGAAGGTCATAAATCTAACAAAAAAATTTATTCACACAAGAAGAGAAATATGTAGGTACACACTGAATGCAAGTACACAACGCGAATGAGTTTTTCAAATTCTAAACACGTTTCATTACCTTTCATCGTCGATTTCAGTCGAATTTTTGCAACTAAGTTATTCCGTTAGAAAGTAGATATTATTTATACCTACATGACATTAACGGCGTGAAAACAAATGATAAATTCGCATTTCATTACTAATATTTATGATGACAACTTTGGAGGAAACGATTGAAGTGAATTTTACAAGCACACATATTTCTTATTCTAACTAAAGGAGCAGTTCCATGAGTACAGATTTGAGGAGTACGCATTAGAATACAATCAATAGAATGCCGTTTCTTGTGTACTGCACAGAAAAAACAGCATTCCATCAGTTGTATTCTAACACGTACTCCAATAATATATATCCATGGGACAGCGCCCTAAATTCTGAATAAAATGAGCCTAGGATGAACTCGTTTTATGAATTTTTTACGAAGCTATTGTAAAAATAGTGCAAATTGTAATTTTTTCTTAAATTTGAAATAACCTAAAGAAAAATTAATATTTTTTAATGTCCTTGAGCTCATTTTAAAGGTGAATTTCTATAGAATCTCAGCAACTCATCAGCATAACTGTAACATTTTTTTCTTGCGTTATGAAAAAAGTTAAAGTTGGAACAAAGAAGTTGAAAAAATCCAGAGTCATCTCATTTGTATGAAAATAATAATAAAAATAAAATAAATGTACATTTTGAAGAGTTTTTATAGAAAATTTCTGTTACTTATTTCATATAATCAAAAAAATGTGTTTCCTAAAAAAAACAAATGTTCAAATTTTTCCAAATTTTTTGTTTCAGCTTGAATTGTCATAAAATGACTCCATGCAAGCAAAAAATGGTATATTTAAGCTGATAAGTTACTGCAATTGCATAGAAATTTACCTCCAAAATGAGCCCATTAACATTAAAAAATGTTCATTGTTGTACATTAGGGTGATCCAAAAATTTGAAATTTTAAAAATTGAAGGTGCTCTCAAAAATATTCGTTCCTTTTGAAGAAAAAATGATGCAGTATAAATTTGAGCTAAAACAAAAAATGCCTAGTATTCCCTCATCGGCCTTGAAACTTGTAGAGCTTAATATCCTCCTCATTTTAGAATTTACAAAAAAACATCAGGAGAATTACTTTCTTGAATTTTGATCGCGAATTCAACGGTGAAATTGGATTTTGAGAAAAATTAATTTTAGTGGGTTTTTTTTTTGCAATAATGTAATTTTAATGCATTAATCAATGAATTTGTCTTTCTTCGGATGGAGAATTTATAGACGAATTCGTCGACCTATAATAAAGTATCTTTTAGTGGTTTAGAACATAAGATATGAATGTAAAATCTCTAATGTTATATTTTATATCCTAACATATGGCTTTAAACAATAGTAGTCTTCTTTTGTTATGTCAAAGATAATTTAAAGTATAAATTGAAATTTAAAAGGATATTATCGCATAATAAACGTCGTTGAACGTACATTATGATTCTGCCTCTTCCACCAATTGCCTTTTCTTGAATGCAGCTATGAGTGTATTCTTGTCAGCGGTTGGAAAACGCTTTCTATGATTTTCCACCAATTGCAGAAGGAATTTCTGTTCTTCTTTTTTTGCCAAGGCAGTGTTGAAGGTTGTTGCAAGAGCAACCCCTCTTTCTGCACAAATCATTTATGCATTTTAGAGCTTCAACAACTTTCTTAGCTTTCTGGTAAGAAATGAGGTTCTCCCAATCCTGAACGTCTTCTTTTAAGATAGAGGTGTCGATTTTTAATACTTTTAACATGATATGAGAAGCGGGCCCAATGAATGACTGCAATGATTTTTTGCTGACATCATCCTTCCCTTCATATTTTATACAGGGACCGCATTCTTGATCAGAGTATTCTTATAGGAAGTCAATGTTTTAATAAATGAGAGATCATTCACAGGAGCATTGCAAACATTAGGACATTGGATCCATGGCTCAACGTATAATAACGCTACATGTAATCCAAATTCCGCGCATTGCCTTCTCTCGCGTTGAGTGAGATGCAATTGATTTCTAAAAAGATTAATTTTCAGGACATGTATCACTTTGCACATCCGTCTTGCATGATGGAAGGCACCTGGATTTCGAAACCTTAGACCATCCGGTGTATTAGATGGAATTTCGCCTAAAAATATCAGTGTTAATTCCAAAAGTTCCTTATAATCGTCTCTCAAAACAAATCGTTTGTTGGAATCTTTTAATACTTTTGAAGCAAATGTAATGGTTTCAATTTTAAAGTTTTTTAAACTTCCGGATAGGCGTTCATCATTGCAAGGCGTAAAGGGTTTTTCATTTATCTGAGGCCAAGCTTGACGAAAACGTTTAAATAAGTCAATATTTGGACCATCAGATGCTCCAAACGCTGCTTCAAATCCATTCTTACAGACGACTTCAAACGCATGATGTCGACATGCGAACCATAGCAGAAGCTTATCTAGTTTGTTTTGCGATAAAGCACAAGCGCCATTTGTAGATCCTATATTTGCTGCTGTAGCATCGGAGCAAACTCCTACGGTCTTCTCAGCAAGTTTACAATTACATAGAGTAGTAAATGTTGCTTCCGCAATTTTTTCACCTGTACCTTTATCTATTTTTGGAACGCCCAACAGCTTTTCTGTTTCTTCCCCCGATACCAAAATAGCTAAACGTTCTCCTTTTAGCGGGCCCCAAGAAATTTCTGGAAGAAATTTGCCATCTATATGAACAACAAGTTGTTTCGGGAATGCAGTAGTTTCTTTTATTTCTACAGCTTGTTGAGCACGTTGAGATTCTCTTATTCTCTTAACGCGACTTCGAGACAAGGCTACTTCAGATAAGTCACAGTTACTGTAGTCTTTTATGGTTGCAGATAAAATATACGTCGCTTTTCTATCACTAATGTTAGCGTGATCTAATGTCGAGGCTATATTTTTAGTGACTATGTCTGAAGCACTCATTTTCTTACGTTTTTTAGAGGGTTCTGATGTTGAGGAGACTGACGAGCAAAGACCGACTTTCTTCACATTAAAATCTTCATCTCTATCAAAAACCTTTAAAGCCGATGAGAGAGTACGAGGTACTGTTGGTTTTAGCTCAAATTTATACTACATGATTTTTTCTTCAAAAGGAACAAATATTTTTGAGAGCACCTTCCATATTTTATGTTTTAGGCTTCTGCTATTATTTATGAACCACTCTATTGCACATGTTATTTAAAATTTAAGAAAGCATTACAATTTGAACTATTTTTGCAATAGCTTCTTAAAAAATTACACGAGTATTTCCCCCAGGATTTTTTCATTAGGGACGTGTTTGACATTGAAGTGTCACTTGATGAATGTCACGCACGTGACATAAATATTTTCATCTTTCGCTAGATAAATTTTATCTTTCACTAGATAAGTTTTGTCTTCGAGTGGATAAATGTGCCTCAGCGTTTTTATCCAATCTGAAGATAGAATTTATTCCTGGGGTTTACTGTGGATGGTTTCTTGACAACTTTGAGCTAAAGTTGGACAATTTTTTATGTATTGCTGCTATACTAATAAGTTGAATTTTATAAATAATATGGACGCATAATTTGAAAAGTTACAATGTTGGCTAACAAAATAAACAATTTTTACAATGAACATTTTTGGCACAAAAACGGGATTTTAGTAAATTAAGTTTATATTTCTAGGAAAAATAAAGAAATAAACCTTTATCAATCTATATTTAAACTTTACACGTAAGGTCCAGATCATTTAACTCTTATCATATATTAGCAGGGACAATTTTTGAAAAACCATATTGTTTTCTTTCAAAGAGTACGATGATTGGTGAAATGACAATAATAAGAAGTTGGAGTGACTATTTCAGTAGTAAAAATATTGTAAAAGCTTTTATTGTCTAACATAACTATTAAAATGTTTGTTATAAGAAACTAAATTCTTACATGAACAAATAAAAAGGTTAAATCAGCTAATAAAAGCTTGTAAATAATTCTTATGCTACTTAAGTAGCTGGTCTATCCAACTACTTATTTTTTTGAGCGTGGTATACATTTTTATATTGTAATTTAAGATTGTAAACCTTAAAATCTCGGACTTTTAACTTCTTGGTTCACTTTTATTGGTCACACTCATTTTCTTTGAATTTAATCATTCAACATTTCGGGTATAAGAATTTATTATTTTTTTGAACTGAAAATTGCATCCACAATCCATGAGAGAGCACTCATAGATCAACAATAATTTGTATAATAATCAACTTCATTGTTCTCAACAAATTAAGTGAACCGAGTTATAAATACGAGTGATTTTATCAGAGAAATTTTTTTGAACTAAAACACCAAAATTTTATCTCTTGTGCAATAGAGGCTAGTCGAAATTATTGAAAAAAATTGATGTTATAAGGAATTATTACAACAAAATTAACAAATTCCCCACTTTATTTACCTTTGACCCGTTAATTTTAGTGTAATCATTTTATGGCAGTGTCTACTCGTACCGAAAGAATCAAGCTATTCGTGCCGAAATTCCCGTACGCGTAGCCACGGCCTAATTTTATATTGTTCTGGAAGTTAGATATAATCACAACTATTAAGTGAATAAACGAATTTGATTAAAGAAATGCAAAATCGAGGCATATTTGTGCAGAATCCTTATTATTTTTTTGCTAATCTGCTTGAAAATACGTTATTGAAGTTGGTCAACTGCAAATCATTGTTCACTATTATGTCACTGTTATAAAGAAACTTCATAAACAAAAAAACTTTTTCGTGGCTTTTCAGAGAAATTTTGTTTTCTGTCCTACTTTGCATCAAAAAGTCTAAATAATAAATTACATCTATAAATCTTTGTTGACAGTTGATAATCTTCATCACTATAAACAAATTTAATAAGAAATAGGAAAATTGTAGCATTTTCATTTGAAAAATTTGGATGGAAAGTAGGAAAGAAGAAAATGTATGTGATGAGATACGATAAAAGGACTTTTGCTTGTGAAATTTGTTTATAACACTGAAAGCTTTTTAACGAAGATTAGCAATGAAAGAATAAAGACTCTGCGTAGATACGCCTTATTTTGCATTTGTCTATCCAATTTTTTTTAGAATGGTGGTTATCATACGTATTTTGAAAAATACATATGGGTCATTGCAAACTTTTTCTTAAATTCCAGCCAAAATTCTGCGCGAGCACGTCAGCGATTTAGCTGGCGATTTTTTTTTCTAATGGTAGGTGCCCAAAAACTCTTAAAAACAAAGTATTAGATTTTTCGAATCAGAACTTTACGTGAAATCTTTTTTTGAAATTTGATTTTTTCGTTACTTATTCTTTTCTTTCCAAGCCTGCATAAAAAAGGCAATTCATAACCGGTTTTTAAGTTTGATGGCTTAATTTATTCGTTTCAGACAGCAGTTTTCAGAAAAATATTTATCATCCACGTTTGTCAAGAACTGAAAAAATAAGGCCATCTTCAAAGTTGTCTATAAGTTCACTAAATTTCGCCTAAGTTAAAGAGCTGCCAATTTCTGATTTTCAAGTTTAGCGATCTCGTTTTTGTATAAAGTTATGAAGCATATTATACTAAATATAGTAAAAATTTAATGGAAATAATTTTAGTAACGCCTTTGTTTTTCTCTAACATAAATATTTAGAAGACTAAAATCGCTACTTTTCATCAAATTTACCATTTTTACATCGACTTGATTGCTATAGTCCAATCTTTATATGTGAATAATATATGTAAATTCATGCATTCAACCTTGTACTAAAAAAGCCTTAAAGGCTTTTCTGTGCATTATCATTTCTGAGGTACAGTGAATTTTGAAACAACCTCTATTTTTGCAGTTTTCACGATTTATTTAGAAAAATATTGCTTTTATATAAAAATATTCTGCAGAGAAATTGTGAATTTTGTAAAAATACAACTTTTTTGTACAATATTATTTGGCGAAATCGTTATTTTCCGACAAAATTGACCAAAAATGAAAATTACGTTGATTTTTCATGATTTTAGTGGAAAAACAAATTATACCTTAAAAAGTATGCATTTTAGAGAAAAATATTGTAATCGAAAAATATAGATCTGGATAAACTACAAATTTGACTGTAAAGCATTTTTTTATGTAGTCAATAGTTAAAGAGTGGCACTTATATTCACGATGAAAGAAAAGCTTAAAGAAACTGAAAACCACAACTATTTTGATTTCAACATTTTCTTCTACTATCAATATTTTTCGAAAAAAAATCAATCTTGATTAACAATTTTTTTGACTTTCGTGTTTTCTTTTGTATCTTTTCAGGAAGAAGGTTTAGAAAACAATTCCAGATAATAATAAACCGGAATTTTTTTATCTTTTCTAAATCCATAGAATGCCATGGAGTGAAGCTTTTTTTGCGATATGATTACCATTTTAAAATGTAATGAAAGTATGAGGGTGCATCAAATTTTCACAGGAAAGTCGCCCACACAGCGTTTTGGACGCTAAGTATTTTTGCAACATTTTTGGTTCTGTGTGGGGTAAAAATTTCAGTTTTAAGTTTCGTAATTTAATAAAATGAACGTTTTAAGATACAGACACAGAAAGAAATATATAAGAACTGAAATTTTTGGAATCAATGCTGAACAAAATTTTAGTTTCAAACTTTTTTATTTTTATGATGTACCCAACCTAATGAACTTATGGGTACACGGAGAAAAATGCAAATCCAAAATCTTTCACTGAGTACTAGAAGTCTAGCAATTCATTTTCACGTTGATTTTTTCGGGAAGAGTAATATACATTTTATATTTGGAACTAAGCATACAAGTACCTCTTGTAATAAAATTAGCAAACGGTCATGGACGAGATGACGCAAAGGTATGGCAAGTCTGAGACTCAGTCCCAGAATTTCATCGTGAAAATGAATAGTTAAGCTTCTAACATTCAGTCTTATTTTCTTACATTCACCACTACTCAAAGATAGATTTTGAATCCGCATTTTTGTACGTGTACACATGAGGATTAAATGTGAAAATTTTTAAAATCAATGCTGGCGAAAATTTCAGTTTAAAACTTATTTATTTTTGTTATGTGTCTCAAAAATTTCACACTTAATCCTTACGCGTATCAATAAGTTTGTTATACTGGGTACATGATAAACATTAATAAGCCTGAAACTTCAATTTTTGCCAGCATTGATTCCAAAAATTTCACTTCACATCTATTTCTTTCCGTCTCTGTATCTGAAACTTATATTTCATTAAATTACGAAACCTGATAACTTAAATTTTCATCGCAAACAGAAACAAAAATGTTGCCAAAATACTTTGTGCCCTAAACGCCGTGTGGGTGATTTTCCTGTACAGATGCAACCCCATACTTTCATTACATTGTCAAATGTTACTCATAACGCAAAATAAGTGTCAGTCCTTGTACACTTTGAAATTCTTTAATTAAATTCACATTAACATATACGCATTCTATCGATTTAGGAAAAATGAAAAATTCTTGTTGATTATTATCTGGAATTATTTTCTGAACCTTTTACACGAAAAAATAATAAAAAACCGAAAGTCACAAATTTTTTTATTTAAAATTATATTTTTTTATTTAAAATTATATTTCTTTCGAGAAATATTGATTGTAGATAATAATGTTGAATACAAAATAGTTGTGATTTTTCAAGATCATGAAGTCTGCTGCGAAAATGTGATATGAAAAATGAATATCTTTCTTGATAAATTGTAAAAACTATAATAAACTTTTTTTTCATAATGAAAATTAGTGTCACTCTTAAACTATTGACTATATAAAAAAATATTTCGCAGAAAAAATGTGTATTTTATCGAGATCTACATTTTTTTATCAGAATATTTTTCTCTGAAATGCATATTCTTCAAGGTATAGTTCATAACTTGACCAAAATCATGAAAAATCAGAGTGGCTATCATTTTTAGTGGATTTTATCGAAAAATAATAATTTTACCAAAAAATGTTATGCACAAAAAAGTTGTATTTTTACCAGATACACTATCTCTTCAGACTATTTTTATATAAATGCAATATTTTTCAAAATAAATCATGATAATTACGAAAATAGAGGTCATTTCAAAAATTCACTGTACTTGAGAAATTAAAATGCACAAAAGAGCCTATAAGGCATTTTTTTGGTGCAAATTTGCATGCATGAATTCACATATAATATTCTCATATAAAGTTAGGACTGTAGCAATTAAGTCGATGTGAAAATGGTAAAGATGAAAAGTAACGTTTTTAGCCTTCTAAATATTTATCTCAGAGAAAAAGAAGGCTTCACTAAAACTATTTCCATAAAAAAAAATTTTAGTATAATATAACTTATAACATTATACAAAAGCGGCATCGGTGTACTTGAAATTTGAAAATTTGCAGCTCTTTCAACTTTGGTGGAAGTTACTGAATTTATAGACAAAATTAAAGATGGACTTATTTCCTAAGTTTCTGACATACGTGTGTGTTTGATATTTTTCCTAAAACTACTCTCTGTAACGAATAAATTCAGCAATTAAACTTCAAAATCAGTAATGAATTGCCCTTTTTATGCAAGTTTGAAAATAAAAGCGAAATTGATGAAAAAATCAAATTTCAAAAAAAACTTCACATACAGGTACAGTTCTGATTCGAAAAATCTAATACTTTGTTTTTGGGGGTTTTTGGGCACTTATTATAAGGAAAAAAATCGCAAGTTAAATCGCTGACATGTTCGAGCAGCCAATTTTAAAAAACTTTGGAATGACCGACATTTATGATGATTTATAACTTCTAGAACCATATAAAGCAATTACACCCAGAAGAACAGGTCAGACTGGCATAAATCAGAATTAAAATTGAAACTAATTTTTAAGTCCTCTGGACTATTTTGATTTGTTAATTCTATATCTGTCCCAACGTGCAGCGATAAAAAAATATAATAAGAAGAGGCTTTTTACCAAAGTTTCCTGGAACACTGACATTTTTCATTTATTCCTTAGATCACTTGCATTCTTCTTGAAGCAGTGTTTCATCCAAAAGCTAGCATAAATTGTATCGTAGAAAATTCCACTGTATCCAATGGTTGTTGGTCAACGTCATCATCGGTTTTTGCTGTACTCATCTGAACAGGGTGACATCACTTCAATGGTGTTGCAAACACATTAACACTGTGCAAGAAAAACTCTACAGAAGCCTCTAGAATCATCGAGCATTATCAATTAAACTTACTTCGACTAGTCAACACAATTTAATTGAGTTACGGTTTGCTTCTGAATTATGACACAAAATTTATTGTATTAACTTTAAATATTTTGTAAAATCTTATTCAAACTTCAATTGAAATTTTTTTTTGTGTCAATTGGTCACATATTTACAGAACTTTACAATTATACATATATGTTTTAGTAATGAACCCGTAAAGTTTTATTTCAATCAAGAACGCATCGTGTCGATCTACCCGTTTCCTACTTCCTCCTACTCTCAAGGCTGTTGTCATCGGCTAAGTTAGTAATTGTGACGAGTATCGTAATCGTCATCGCGAACCTGTAGTTATGTATGTGGTGAGTAGTAGATGGCGGTGACCGGACCTGCCAGTCAAATGACGTCATTTTCCGAGAGGCATGATAAAAAAACCGAAAGCCACCTCCATGTCAGCAGGTTAAAATTTGGTTACAATTTGTGCTCAAAAAACGTTATAGGTAATGTATTTTTACTTTATATTAATTTGATATCAATACACATCTAGTAACAGTTACATATTAATAAGAAAGAATATTTTTAATTTTTCGAGAAATAACTTTCCACGCAGAAGATGTATACATATATTATCAAGATTGAGTAATTAATAAATGTTTAATAATATTAGAGTAATTGTAAAACAAACTGATTTTCATAAAGGAGACTCATTATCGTGAAATAATTTTTTTTTTTTAATAGACTTCGTAACGGACTTTTAAACTAACAATAAGAATTTTGAAATTAAATCCTAAATTATGACATGCATTTTATTAATTTAAGATTGACATTTTTTTTTGCTAAATTTATGTCCACACGAATATGATATCAAGTCAAAAATTTGCGAAATTAAATAAAAGACAAGGAAAGCTTATCTAGTCTAAAATGTTTATAATTTCCAAAAACAAAATTATTTTCGGAAATTATTTTTTTCGTAATTACAAACATTTAGGACCAGATAAACCTTCTATTACATGGCCTTAATAGATAGCTACCAATTTTTTTCGTTTATAACAAATAAATGAGAACGTGGTATGGTGTTTGTGTTAAGTAAACACCACTCGAATTGTTACGGCCATAACATGAATTATTCCTGTTTTCTTTTAAATTTCATCTTGTGCAAAATACGTCAAATTCGAAAAATTGAACCACTTTCAAATTTTCGGAGGTGTTTTGTGAAATTTACATCGTCACTTTGCATCACTATAGTATAAAAATATGTAACGATACCTTGGAAATTTTATGCAATTTCATGTCAACTTTTTAGCATAATATAAAATTTTAATTGTAGTATAGCTACCATGTAAGGAATTACGAAACAATTGTGAAAAGTTAAAAAAGCTTCAGCCAACAGGGACCTTCTCAAGTGTCTTTTTGAACATTTCCACAATTCCTCGAAAAAAATATGTAAGGTATTACGAAACAATTATGGAGAATGAAATAAAAATATGTTTACTTCAAAGGACTGATGAAAATAATATACTCGGAACCGCAAAGTACCGTTTGGCACAAGGTTCATTTTTGAATAACAAAGATAGTGGAAGATGAATCTTATACCAAATGACACTTCGATGCGATTTCGGATCCGTCTTTCAAATATTGTGCAAGAATCCAGGTGAAAATCTACTACTGGCATTGTGCTGCGCCAGACTGTAATTTAAAGAACTGTCCCACTACAGGTAAGTCCCCTAATGATAATTATGTTCTGTACCTGTAAACAACTGACACTCTGCTGTTGAGGTACCAGGTCAGTACTATTAGTGGTTGCTGCCCAGTAGTGTGCCAGTACGGAACATAGTTGTCATTAGGAATGTTGCCAGTACTGGGTTGCTACTAAAATTTCCACCTAAGTAGGAGGAATCTCGATATATGTCTTCGAAAATATAGCTACATTTTAGATATTTACCCAAGTATTCCTCGTTGAAAAAAGATTTTTTTTCAGAATATTCACCCATTTATTAGCCTAATTTGAAAAAAATGGTAATATAGTTCTACCGAGCGGAAAATTTACCATTTGACCATGCTTAGCCCAAGCTTGGGACCCAATGATACCAATGGTGGTGAAAGATTTATCACCAGTCTTGGGCCATCATTGGCTGAAGCTTGGAATGATAACGCTAATGTCAAGACTTGTTAACCAATCATGGTCCATGACTGGT
>JAUMHM010000002.1:3214087-3226950 GCA_032362435.1 Melikaiella ostensackeni | reverse complement strand
AAGAATGTACTGCACGATGGTAAAACTCTTTCGTAATAGCAGCGCCATCGGGCGGTGAGGCTAAGTACTTGTTGAATAACCCTCGTATATTTCCTGTTTGCAAGAGGTTGTCGGCGCGGTTCCACAACCTCTGTTGCGAAACGTATGAGAGCTCGGGGTGTTTCTGTTTGCTGACCTATTATCGGGTGCTCTGCGCGTTCGATCATTTTGAACCGCACTCACGACTGGGTTTGATAATTTCATGGTTGTTTCCACGAAAAACTAGGGAAAGGGTTCGTCCACGATTGCAGAGCCCCGCATGCAAGGGTAAGGCTGATACTCTAGGAGGTCGCCCAGTATCCCAGAGACACCGTAAAAGACACCTCACCCGTACTATTCAGCTTTCGGCACGGTTGTTCACGCCTCAGCTTGGAGTTTCTTCCTTCGGAACCATCCCTGCACAATTTTCCGCGACTGCTTATTAACTTTTGTAACCGAATTCAGCAGAAACTCTCAGCACAGGTTGCGAAACCGCGCCGACAACCTCTTGCAAACAGGATATATACGCGGATCGCTTCCCTAACCACTGTAGGAACAAGCCGCAGACGAAGAAGAGGAAGCGACATCAGGACCAACTGCGGAAATCAGTAGTCCCCCGAAGGATGATTGCGATTCCAGGACGAGGAGAAATATCAACATTCAGGTTCCTCCTAAGCCTCTAACTCTATTTGAAGTGGATGACGCCCTTCGTCAGGATCTCTCGGAGATGTCGAACGGTAAATCCGACGGTAGATTAAAAGATAAAATCAACAGAGAACAGAATCAACAGTTTCTCACTGACACATCGTATCTCTTTAGCGATCTCCCTGTTTCTGTCAATAATCCGCCTATGTCCGAGAAGGTAGAGACTTTTTGGAGAGAGATTTACGAAGTTCACTGAAGGAGCGAAGAAAGCACTGAGGGACACGAAGAACTTCTCAGCGGCCGGACCTGATGGTATCAAGAACATCTGGTGGAAGAAGTTTACTTCTACACACGCACATCTGGCCCGAATCTTCACCTAATATTTAAAGTCGGAGACGCCCATTCAGCAGTGGCAGGTATTGAGGCGCACTGTACTGCCACCGAAGAAAGGCGACTTGTCGAGCCCAAGGAACTGCAGGCCAATAACTTGTCTGAACATGCTGCAGCCTACAATCGCAATCGGTCGATGGCCTGGATTGATTACCAAAAAGCTTTCGATTCAACTTCCCATAGACATATCATCTGTCTGTTTTACAGCTTAAAGGTTCATCCACACATAGTGGGATGCAAAGAGAGATTGATGCCGCTTTGGAAAACCAGACCACAAAACATCGTGTGACGACCAACAGCGTCACCTACCAGAGGAGTGTCTTTCAGAGTGACACCGTGAGCCCTTTTCTCTCTTTAGCATCACACTTTTGCTACCATCTCTCGCACTACGCGATTCTCATAAGTGATTTCGTGGGCGAAGCATGAGCTCGCGGCTCTCAAAATCGACACACTTAAGATCATGCATATGTAGAAGAGCTTGCATATCAACTCGTAGGTTTTGCGCTTATACATCCCATGCCGTAAAGGCGGGCGCAGATTTCGAAATGTCCAGTGTCTTTATGACTGAATTATCTTGGGTACAGCTCACATGGTGGCAAATGGAAGAGATCCTATCCTGAAAACTGTTAGGAACCACGAGATGATAGGCAAAGGAGCGTGCAACTATAATGCCGCGGAGCAGGCGGCCGAGACTCTTGGCACAGAGGGTTTTATTTTCGCGTGTCAGGACAGTGTTATTTCCACCTTGGTGTATCGTAGTCACATCTTACGTGAATAGGTTCCTAGAAGAAGGTGCAGAGTGTGTCATGCACATTCTGAACACCTGCGGCACCTATTATACGGGTGTCTTACTCACGCGGAAACGACGTATCTCCACAGGCACGATGCGGCTCTAAGAGTGCTTTATTACCATCTCAGTTGTTTTTATGGTGTCAACCGCAACCCTTCCCTGCCGAACGTTCCCAGAGAGATAGAGTCAATTGTCGAGAACGAATTGTGCAAAGTTATTGGAACTTCAAGTTCAGGCTAAATGTCCCTATTTAACACTCGAGGCCTGACATCGTACTTTTTGGCAAAGAGAAACGAACGATGATCGTAATTGAATTCTCGGCTCTAACCAACGCCAACATCACAGTCAAGAAGGAAAAGGGGGAGAGGTATCGAGACCTTATAAGGGAGCTGCGAGGAGTGTACAAAGGATATTCCGCTGAAATCACTGTCCTTGTCATCGGTGCAAAACCATCACTGGCTCGTAACCTCGAAGCCATACCCGCGTTCCAGTAAAATGCGCATGCGAGATGGATGCAAAGAGCTGTCATTCTTGGGTTTCTCCGTATTTTCAAGACTCACGAGGGTTTCACCGGCCCTTCATCGTGATTCCATCGTATCATATGGTCACCCATCTCACGGTTGTGAGGCGTGGCCGTAGGTGTGATTCACTGCGGTTCTACCGGGAGCCAGTGTCATTTCCATGGATGGCAGTCGCTTTCAGGAGGGCCCTGCCGTGGTTGTTTGACCAATGTTTTTTGAATCATATATATACACGACTGGTGCCCTTGAGAAGTATATGGGTGCCTTGTAAAAATCAAACTTTTTAAACAGAAACATATTTCAGAATTATAAAATGCAAGGAAAAAGGAAAAAAGAAATTAGAAAAAGCTGTATTGCTAGTAACACATGTGCATTTGCGCATTTGTGCAAGCCAGGGGTATTTTAGGTCTTGGATATTCTTTTCACTCTTCCCTTTGCAATCTAGAATTTATTTATTTGTTAAAACAAATACAAGCCTTTCGGAAAGCCTTTATATGCCTAAGAGGGCGTCAAACAAGGGGAGCGCGGTCAGGGTTCCCTGACCAACAATGCATTGTCAGTCCGCCACTGTCAGTTGCTAATTTCAAAAACGGAACTTGAAAGCATTAATACATTCCACTTACTTCCCACCTCTCCATCTTACATGGTATATAAGTTTACTCACCTAAGTTCTCTGTGTTCAAAATTTCACGGAGAATGAAACCAAAATTTTTTACACTCTGTTTATCTGTAATATCCAACTCACAGACATGTACACCGGTCTGCGAAAGTTCTTCTACGTTTGGACCATCCATGTTAAGTACACTTGCAATTACCGCAAATCCAAGAGTACGACAGTGAAGCGCCAGGCTATATCCTAGTCCAGAATCGCAACCGATAACAACCACAGCCATGTTAAGATCAACCTTGTTTTGCGTCTTGATACGTCGATAAAAAAATGCTGCACCTAAGTAAGACAGAATACATAATATACGGGTCATTCTCTCTAAGAGGTATGTTTCCTACTGAGAATATATTACCGTAATTACGACCATTATTACTACCATTATTACTACCGTTACTACCACAGTTATCACTATCGTTATTACAACTGTGACATGTCGCGATGCTAATATGATTGAAGCTTAACGGATGACAAATTATAATAAAATAATTATGACTTCTTAGTCAGGATCCAGCAAGGGGCCATTCACTGGACAATCAACTGCCATGAATTCTATTGATTGCAATCGATTTTCTATGAGTGAAAGAGAGGAAAAAAGGGAAATAATTGAAAAATAAAACAGAATAAGATTTCTGAGTGTATTTTTGTGAATAAATATCTCCTCGATGTTCGGTTACATGATTACACAGGCACACAAACAAAAAGAGTCATGTGCGTTGAAGTTGATCACCATACCTATACGTTTTTAGGGTCACTTACTCTAAACCTGTGGTCCGTTAAACCCCATCAGTTCTCAGTTCGTCCTTAACCTCAAAAAACTGCTAAAAAAACAATTTGGTGAATGAAACCTTCAGGAAAAAGTGTTTTCATATTTCAGGGGTCGTTGAATCCGAATCTAGTGACCGGTTACCCATATCAGGTCACCATTTAATTCTAACCTCAGAAATATCTCAAAAACACTGAAATATCCTATTTTGGTGTTGAAGTTCAAGTCGTGGTGACTAAAACCGTTGGAAAAAAGGTACTCTCTTGTTTTGAGGTCGATATATTCTGCTATATTTTTTGTAAATACCAGGTTCCGAATAATCGTAAACTCATTTCTGAAAAGATTCGTAAAATTTATAAAGAATGTTTTGGTCTCGATATTGTGGATCGAAATGAAAAATGGGTTCGGCACAAATGGAAAATGATTTCTATTTCTGTATGAATAACTTGGCAGGGATTACTAGGAAGGGTAAGAAAAGCATTTCTTATGTCGATGTTGCAATAGTAACAAAACCCACTAAATCGTTTGAGCCTGATGATTGGAGCAATTATGATGACACGATCGGAAGTTTGTTCCTGATCAACGATAGCATAGAAGATGGAGTAGCACATTTAGTATGTTCAATGAAAGATCTGGAGGTTACTGATGGTTTCGAATTGGAAGAAATAAGCTCTCCTCATGAAGATTTCATCCCATACAATGAACGTAAGACAGGTCCGAAAATTTTTACACAAGAAGAATTGAACGATCTTGTCAGAGACTTAGAAATACCCAAGGGCGGTGCAAAATACCTTGCATCAGTATAAAAAAGTAAAAATTTGTTGTCAGAAGGCATGAATGTGAAGTATTATAGAGATAGAAAGAATAGTTGTAGAAAGAAATTTTAGAAACAAAGGAACCTTCATTGGTATATTGCCATGACATCAATAGATTGATGAATGAATGGAAGCTAGGCATTTATATAGCCGATGAGTGGAGGCCATTCATTGATTTGTCTATAATACATCTGAAAGTAGTATTGCTTCATAATACCAATGTTTTTGCTCTCATGCCAATAGCACATTCAACTGAGCTGAAAGAGCAGTACAGTAATATTGAACTAGTCTTAGAGAAAATAAAATATCCAGAACATGATTGGCAAGTTTGTGGGGGTATCAAAATTCCACATAAAACTTGGTCTGATGAAACAGTTTGTTAAAGCCCTCAAGGGAAAAGGAAGTTGCTTCGAGTATTTAAGAGGAAAATTTCCAAAATTATCGGATGCAAAATTAAATGAAAACATTTTCGATGGACAAAAATTCGGAAAATGCTAAATTATGAGAATTCCATCACGTCAATGAATCCAAAACAGAAGACAGCATGGATTAGTTTCAAGCAAGTTGTAGAAGATTGACTGGGACAATGAAGGCTTATGCCTCAACCCCAAATTTGATTATTTCATTTTTCTCAAATTATTTTTCGAGGTCAGGGACGAACGGTGATTTGATGGAGTAAAACAAACACTTTGTTCGGATTCAGCGACCTCAAAAACAAAAAGACGCCCTTTTTTCAAAGGTTTTAGTCATCACGTGTTATGCTTCAACCACAAAATGGGTTATTTTAGTGATTTTAAGCTTTTTCTTAAGGTTAGGGCTAAACGGTAATCTGATGGGGCTAAACAAATACCAGATTCGGATTCAGTGACCCCGAAATATGAAGATACACTTTTTTCTGAAGGTCTCATTCACCTAATCGATTTTTAGCTGTATAATGCACATCATTAGATATTGACTGATGTTAATATAAATATACATACGCACATATACATAATTATATACACTCTTATGACTTACACTACAAAGTTGAGCGTGTCAATCAAAATTCTAAGAACGCTGTGTTTCCAGCTGATTTTTTCATATTTGTTAGTTACTAAGGAATCTGTACTATCGAGGTTGGTAACGACCCATCACGAGGAGATTCTTTTCACATATCGTGAAACAGAAATCAACTGTATCGATCTAAGGTTAACCACTTGCATACAGAAATTTTTAACGTCATTTCAGACTAGATGGAGTTATTGAAAATATATATATATATATATGGCCGCCCATCTCACGGTTGTGAGGCGTGGCCATGGGTGTGATTTACCGCGGTTTTACTGGGAGCCGGCGTCATTTTCGTAGATTTCGCAATCGGAAGACCTGGGTTCGATTCCTAGCGGAGTGAAAGGGGATCTTATTTCACAGATTATTTTCAAAAAATGTTACTTACTAATTATATCCATATATTATTATGTTATGTATAGGAGTGTATAAGTTTATTAATTGATAATTATGTAATAATTATTTAATAATATATATAACCATAACACAAACAATAACAACACATTCATAACAATAATAATATTTTATTCAACTACCGCGAGAAATATCTCACTTTGCGACCCTGTTGAGAGAGAGGAAAATAATAGCTCAGCTGATTGATTGACGCAAATATAGCCCTCAGAGTTCCTTTGAAGTTTTAATTTTGAGGTTATGGCAAAATGGCAGTGTTGGGCAGTGTTGCCAACATAGTCCGCGTTCCAAAATTTTATTAATAGTGAAGTAATGAGTTAAGTAATGAATGAATGAATGAAGTAATGGAATTTCATTATTGTACTAGTGGGAAAACATGATGTTTACTTATGCTAATCGTCAACAATCAGGTAATGTACTATTTTTCCCACTCGAAACAGGGCCACGAAATGAGATATTTCTCGCGGATGTTGAATAAAATATTTTTTTACAACCTGAATGAATTCCTTGCACATTTTTAAATACATTTTTTTCAAACTGGCTAAAAAGCGCATCTTAACGCTTTGAAAAATAAGTCTTTTAGTAATAACATTTCATTCAAAAAATACGAATAGAAATAAAGAAAGAACACGTCAGGCCCTCCCTATGTTAGAAATCGAGAGAATATACACAAACTTCCTGTTCTTCTTCTATTAGATCAGCCAATGGCTGATCTACGTTGACGCAAGTGTGCGATGTTCGCGTCTGGCAGCTCTTGCGTTCGCTCGCCTCGGCATTGTAATCCTTACTAAACGGGGAGTATTTTTGACTATCTAACACTGTAGAGTTTCTCGAAAAGAAGTCGGAGCTTCCCTCAAGACCATGAATATTCAATAGTTTCTATATGTAGATATTACAATCCTCATGAGAAATTTCATTGACGTTTTTCTGCATATATTTTATCATGAATTGGTCATCATTTACTGCAATAATTGCCCCAATTATTATCATCCATCGTTACATCATATGATCTGAAAAATTACAATACTAATTTGTTTCTAATACAATATAGAACATCATCTTCTCGTAAAATGATGTTCAAAATTACTGAAATGCCACTATGTCCGACTTTTAACCAACTTCATTTCAATGATTGCTGAACGAATTTTTTCCGTGTGTGGACAGGAGGATGGCGAAAAAACTGTCGGTAAATTTATATTGAGGTTTTTATCACATAGTCTTAAACAAGCATCAAACAACAAGTGGTTTTTCCAATCGCAACAGTATAATGCAAACATAAAAATTGTCTTATCATTTTACTAGCACGCTTAGAAAACATTTTTGAAACTATCTTCATGGATGAGGCACTCTGAGATATTAATCGATTTCAAAATTTCATTTTTTACTTGTTTATTATATAGCACACCAGTTCGTTCTCGCTTTTCAAATAAGTTTTTTTTCCAGTCTACTCCATTTATCCTAGTAATGTTAATTATCACCGTTAAAGTTCACTGCGACGTGAATAGTAAAATGTAACATAATCTTCGAGATCATTGGGCAGTTCAGTTCCGTCTAGTTCGACATTTAGAGAATGATACCTCCTCCTCACGAGGTGAGCTGCCATCTTTGGTTGTCTATCTCTCGTGAAAATTCCTTTTTTGTTTCCACCTACCCTCGTGTAGGCTGAAAATTATATTGAGTTATAATAATTTCATTTTTTACGTATTAATATATAAATATATTTTTCATTCTATTTGAATTTACTTTGTGCTGTGCGGAAATCAGCAAAATTCCAAATGAATTCGCCAATGAAGTAGCCTCGCATCCTAAGTCTGTCAAATGCTTCAAAATGTTTGCAAAGGATTTCCGCCTGATATTCTTCACTCCACACATAAACTGGTAGCTATTTAAAAATAGAAATAAAAATATAGTTGTGTGAGTCTTTGCTCCAAGAATTTGCACGCTTTGAAAAACTGAAAGTCTGTACCTCGTGTAAACCAGGCATAGTGTCCGCGCCATATTCAGACATCAGGACTGGTTTGTTGTACTTGCGATGCCATGATTCAGCTTCTAACATAACTCGGTCAATTATCATATCCAATCTTCCAGTATTGTGGTACCAAGAGTTATATCGGTTGAAACTGATAATATCCAGAAATTGACCGGCTTTATCTTCCTGGCATGAAAAAAATATCTCATGATGGGTTGCACTAAATATCTACTATAAAACATGATTAGATTCAATGAATCAATGAATGTGACACTTACATTAACTCCACGTGCGATGGCTATAGTAATTGGTCGAGATGGATCCAAGGTCTTCGTATGATAAGCCACTTCCTTGAAATAGTTCTCAGCGTCAGGTAATTGTGTCCTGGGTTCATTTGCAATGGACCACATGATTACAGATGGACGATTTTTGTCCCTTCTGATAAGCTCAGACAAAGAGTCTTTGTGCCGCTGCAATAGTATTGGTGAGAAATTTTCTGTATCCACTGAAGGGCATTCGTCAATAATTAGGAAGCCAAGCCTGGAAACAGTATAACAGTTATTACAGCAACCGCATAATGTACGCATTTAATGTATTATTTATCTGATCAGATTACCTGTCAGCCATATCTAAAACTTCGTCACTGTAGGGATAATGACTCGTCCTGTATGCATTAGCACCTACCCATTGAAGTAGTTCGTAGTCTCTGGTTGTGGTTACTAAATCAAGACCACGTCCTCTAAGCGCAGAATCTTCATGCCTTCCAAAACCACGTAAGTATACTATTCTGTCATTTATAAGAAGACTAGTATTGGTCCATTCCAAAGTTCTGATGCCAACTGGTAGCCTATAAACGTCAGGTTTGGTGGCATTTGGTACTGAAATGGTGACCTGAAATCGAACTTTAATCGATACTCCTATTTTTATGTACAAGGATTCGGTGAGATGACTTTAGGCTCCAGCTCAAAGAAGGTTCTAACAAAGAATCGCGGTTATGCCAATGAAAAGGACCTGCTCTGTAGATTATAATCTAGTATTCATTCGCGGTTTTTTGGGAATTTAAAATTTTCCGCCACCAATCATTCTTCCTCTCTCCACAAGCACTGACAGATACCGGTATGTTGGAGTGAGCAAAGGATGTACGATAAACGGCGGCGACATCCCTTAAGGTGCTTGAAATGACTCGGTTGGTTATTTCGTCCACATGACGTCTACACGGATGAATTATTTGAGGTAATATTTTTACCACCTAATCTAATGACAATAATCTGTGAATATACAGCGAGCTTTTTCCGGAGAATGCTTTTGTTGTTGGTTTTTTTATTTAATTGAAGATGGAGCATGTTTTGCACCTGTAAGCGGCAACGAGAAACAATCCATTCCGGAGTCATTGCAGCGCTGCAATGAATAGATTTAACTTCCCTTTCGTTACCGCTTTCAGGTGCAAAAAAATGTTTCATCTTCAACTTAAAAAAAAAAAACATTTTCCGGAAAAGCTCTCTGTATACTTGCAGATTATTACCTTTAGATTAGGTGGTGAAAATATTGCATCAAACAATTCATTCGTGTAGATATAATGTGGAAATAATAAACAACCGAGTGATTTTAAGCATCTTAATCCCCTTTCTATGGGGCTCTAAAGGAACGGTCCATATATTTCCAAAACTTTTCGTAGTACAATGAAATAAGTTTAGTTATTGAAAATATAATAAAAGCTGTGAATCAGAGCCTTGTAAAATTCCAGGGCAAAAGGAAAGTTGCTCCATAGGAGCAACCTGTCCCGAAGCTAAGGATAACGCACTGACTGAGAGTGCCTAATTTGTAGAGTTAAAAGTTCGACAAACAGGGTCAAGGCTCCCCATAGTGAATCTTAGTTGGTCGGGAGTCTGTTTCTCGTTCCTAATCTACGGCAGGGTTCACCACTTTCGATAGTTGTTGACGGACACCACAAGTGCCTGACTGACAGAAAGTTTTTATGTAATTTTTTCCTTCGGTTTCCAGAAATCCAACAAACTGTACAAAGGGTTAGAGTCGGTAAGGTTCAGTCGGTAAGTAGAGGGAAGTAAATTACTAGGGTCGAGTTCGACGAAGATTTGTTGGTGGCTATTTGATCTAGTTTTCGTGAATGATGCTGTCACTCATGTCAGTCAATGACTGATTCCTTGTGAGACCTGGTTTACGGGCAAAAGGGGACGGGCACCAAAAGTCACCCATGGTAGTAATTTGTGATAAAAAGATGTTTCTGAAGTTAACTTAGAGCCTCTACTACTGCGCTGGTGAGTCTGTCCAATTATCAATTACCTAGTATCAGTTACCTCGAAACCACTTTGACAGTGCGAAATGCCATTACGTGGAGAAGGACATTTTTGCCATAAATCACTAAGAAACAAGTTATGTGTCTGGTTACTTTTGAAACTGCATGAACTTATCATGGTGAGAAATTCTTGCATGTAATCAATTGAGTCATCATTTCTGCACATTCACGGTCATCTGCATGGTCATTGTATTCAGTTTATTTCTAACGTTTCTAACTGGCAGCGCTGAAACAGAGAACTTGTAACTTAGAAACAAAAGATGTATTCCATGATGGGGATATGTGGCGAAAAATTGCTTGTGAAAATGAGAAGTGTGAGACAAAGAGTGCCAGTGCGGGGTCCTTTGCGAACGGATCTCCCTACTGATTTATCAGTCACTCCGCGTGTTTGTTTGTGTGTATAAGCCGTTTGGACGATGACTTTGTGATGCTTTTCACCTGGGGTGATTGCTACAGAGATTGATCAGCGACCCAAGTCAAAGCAGTGTTGTGGGACAAGTATGTGACAACAGAGAACAACAACAACAACCAGCATGCGACTCCTAGATCATCTCAAATCTATTCCTTCTCCTATGCATCCTTTCCTCACCCTCATCACATAAATTCTAAAATCTTCGGTAGCGTAACGAGCTTGGAACTGATCGATTTTGAGCTTACGTCGAAAGGGATTTAGCCTAATGATATAATAATAATAACAATAGAATTAGACCGATGGCAATTAATCCGTGGTGATTCTCGACTCGTCGAGCCTGCGAAAGGGGGAGGAGAATTCAGATATGTAAAATCCTCAAAAGGATAGATATTATTAAGAAAATAAAAAAATAATAATAATAGCAGAAATACCTTGAGAAATCTTATGAGATACATAATTTTGCGAAAACCTACGACTATTCGAGATTATAATTTAAGACCGTAAAGTACCTCAAGAGTGTACAAATATGCAGGACTTGGATCCATACTTCTAGGCCACCAGAGCCTAGCGAGGGGCACTTTCAGTGTTCCACGCATGGCATAAATAGGCTCCTTGATTGCTAAAGTATTCTCTGCATCTAACAGTGTGACTCTGCAAACTGGCACTTCTCTCTCTCGCAGACCAGCAATTTTTATAATATATTTGACTACTCCCATATCTCCTATGAGACCAGTGCTTACGGTGATATCGTCAACATAGACGCGAGGTTTTGTGTGTAGTAATACTGGTCTGTAAAAAGTGTTGAATAAAATATGAATACATAAAGTCAAAGTATGTTAAGTTAATTGATATTTGACAATAACTATAAATTTGTCGTCGACTCGAGGCATAAGCAACACAAAAATGTTTTATTAATTTTCTAGAGCATTCATTTTATTTTTAGAGCATATTAATTTGTATACACAGAACACTTTAGGTAGATTTTCTGGAGAATATGATCGTGACTAAAGGTGATTCTGAGTTTTTACATTTTCTCACCATATTTCAGAATAAATCAATATGTTGAAGAAAAATAAATATTATCGCTCTTTTTTCTTCTTCCATTACATGAGAGCTCCTGAACAGATCTTACAGAGAATATTTTTATTCAATAAATTTCTACAAATAAAATACCACAATGGTATAAAAAAAGACTTTAATTAACTTTAGAAAAAAGTAGTAATAAAAATTTTCAAAATTTAAATTTGTTACCTATGTATTCCGGCATAATTGAAGAAATCAAAAGTGTAGGTTTGTACATGCACTGTTCCATTGTCTGATGGAGTATCAACAATTTTTCCTTGAGGAACGCTGGTCTGAAGAAGGGTGTTATCAACAGCTACAGTAATTCTGTTTTTACCTCCGTAATTCAGAAGAGAGGTGATTTCTGTTTCAAATGGTAAATGTCCCATTTCGTGGTTAGTTACTAACCCACCATTTAGCCACTAGAAAATTTCAAAAAGTTTGTATGCAGTAATTAAAACTTTAAACTCAATGTTTTTTAAATGCATGCAATAAACTATAAGAAGAAGGGCCAATATTAGGGGCTATTATTAAGTCTAGAATCAGAATATACTTTTCTTTGTGGAAATAGAAACTCAAAAATATTTGAACTAGTTTTTCCGCAATTTGACAACTCATGAGAAATTTTTAAAGCAAGAACCGCTCAAATTAAACGATCGATCGTTTGATTTGAAATTGAATTCCATTTGTGTCAAGAATCATCCTTTTAATACAAGAGGACATTTCTCTGAATGGAGATATTTTGAACCCTTTTTTTTTGCTTAAGAAGAACCAATAGATCATTTCGATAGGTTTTCCTCTGTAGATTATGAATCCGGTAGCAAAAGTGTTACATCATGTTGCAAAAAATATTGAATTCGATCATGCTACTTTGGCAAAACTGTTTAAAATTTGTACACCGCCTTGATCAAAAAGTTTTAGGACGCTGGTACGAACGCTTCAGAAGTGGTCGTCAGTCGGTCGAGAATGACGAACGCAGTGGCAGGCCGTCGACGGCGAAAATTGATGAAAACATCAACAAAATCAAAGAGTGGATGAC
>JAUMHM010000002.1:3203360-3213987 GCA_032362435.1 Melikaiella ostensackeni | reverse complement strand
GATGGGGAGTACTTTGAAGGGGACAATATCGATTATGATGAATAAACTCGTATTTTTGATTTTAAAAATAAAGTCCTGAGACTTTTTGATCAAGGTGGTATTTTTAAAACCAGTATAAAGAAAATCTCTAAAAGTGTTGAAAAACATCAGTTATAACTTGTATTTAATTTTTCGGAATTAGGAATAAGTTAGAACATGTTTTTTATTTTAACCAAGCAATATTTATGAAATATTGTGACCTAGGTAAGAAGAAAAGTGATTTCCACGATTGCGAGTTCGCTGCCCGTGCAAAGCAAGAGCAGAAATCACACGAGTGAAATCACCTTTCTCCCATGGTGCCCATGATATTTTTTACAACGTCTGTATGAAAAAGTGCGACTTTGTTATGCTTGTAAGAGTGGATCGCAAGGTAACTCACAAATATTGAGGTTAGGTTATCGTATTTGGAAGTCATTCTTACACCCTGACGTAATTTAATTTCCTCCTGATAGACCTCATTTTCTTCCTGCGCAGAAGGAAATTAAGGGAAATCGTCCAATCACAAATTGTCAATCGTCAGAACGCAAAATGCGCATGTGCCACAATTATTTTTCTCGATTACACTGAAATCAACTCTTTTTCATCCACTCTACAGGTATAGAAATGTCTTAATTTTCATGCAGGTGTCGGAAAAACTCATTTTTTATGACACAGCAGAGGACCTAAAAAACCGCTCTTCGAGCGATGTCACATGAGCAGGAAAAAACTCACTTTTACTCCCCAGTGAGTAGAAGTGAATTTCTATACTCCCTCTCACGTGACTCCGCTCGAAAAGCAAGATTTTTGGCCCACTTTGCAGGCATTAAAGGCAGTCAAACTGCCATACCTGTGTTCAAAAAAATATCGTATGTACATGCATGTACCATAAGGGATAGAACTTCGACTCGTACTGACAAAATAACCCTCGTCGTAAAAAGTCCAATTTCTCTCCCTTGGTGCAAAATGTACTAATTGAAACATAGTTCATTCTTACAATTAGTTCATTATTAGTTTATTAGTTCAATAGTTTAATTAGAGTTTAATGCTAGTGAACAATTTTAGGGATTTTATTTTCGGGTTTTGAAAATTTGAGTATGAACATAAACAGTTTCTTTTCAATCCCTCACGAGAAGAAATGACAGGAAGCATGTGGTATTTTTTCTGTCCCTTTCTTCTTTCTAAATCATAGGCGCAATCATTTTTTTCGTAAGGGGTTTCAGTTGTTCAAAATCGACAGGAAACTCATTCAGAAAATCAATACGTTGCAATTTTCTTTTCGATTGAGTTTAGCTTTTGTTTATAACTTAGGTATTAAAATGGTAAATAATGTTTTAATAAATTGAGTTGATAAGTAAGGGTTTCACTGCAGTTATTTTAGAATGTATTATGGGACTGAACTTACCACTTGGGCGAGATAATTTACAGATCCAAATCTGACAAAAACACGTTGCTCACGCCAGGAAGCTGGTACAAAAAAAGTTTTTTCATACCAAACAGCACCCACATGATCTCTCAATTCTCGAGAAGTCGTGATATCGTTGTAGGATGAAGGCACTGGCATTTGCATAACCTTACCAGCCTGAAAATATATAATTGTTTCACATTTTTCTTTCAGTAAGAGGGAAAGCGCGTAAGTAAGTATAAAAATTAATATTCAAACACGAAACATTAATTTGTAATTACACCTAATCAAAAAGGTGCATTTTTTGTTTCAATAAAACACAAAGGGATAAAGAGAGTGGAAAAAATTGGGAATGTTAATTTTTTAATTTAACGATTTCAATTTGTATGTCTTACTTTAGAAAGTTCATCAGCAAACCAAGCCTCCTTATATCCCTTGAGTGCATTTCCTGATGGTGAGACTAAAAAGTCCCACATTCCATCCAACGATTTTACCTTTCAGAAAACACATATGTACGTTAATTTCATTTCTGCTGCGGATTTCTGTACTCTCTGCAACTAGATCAGTGATATTTCGCTGGTTGAAAAAGCACGTAACACATTACGCGATACTGATATGATTGCAGTGTAACGGGTGACAAGTTGAATTAATAACATGATTGTGACATCTTCATGAGTATCCAGTAACATGACAATCATGTCCATGGTTTTACATGATAATCGTGTGAAGATCTCGTAATTTTTCCGATTATAAAGTTGATAGGAATAGCTAAACCCCAGTGTATCAACTTTATGGTCTTAATGTTTAAGTTTGACAGATAACTTCAAAATCAGAAGAGAAATCGCAAGCAGTTGATCTGACAAACACTACGATTTATATAAAAACTCACTTTCAAGACATGCTACACATTTTTTTTAACATTTCGCTAAAGATTTTTAATTTATAAAAATTCTTTTCGCCAGATTGAAGTTATTATCGAGAAATGCAGAAATTTATGAAGTTATAGTCGCCATGACACTCTTTTCTACTACACTCATCACCCGTAACTGTGCCGCCTTTGTGCCTGGTGTTCACAGTAACGGGGGCTATTAAAATCTAGTTTCAACCGGATTTAGAGCGGCGAGTCAGAGAACACTAGGGTGGCCCTTATCCATACGTAGTGGAAAAAAATTTCAATATTTTTTTGTTCTCATACCCTGGTTTTGTTCGAGTAACTCAAAAAAGGGTCTCGAAATCTTAGGCAAATCGGTTGATATTAACCCGTACCTCAAACGCCATAAAGTTTAATACTGGTTTCTCATGGGAGAAAAGCAGTTTTTCTCAATCTGAGATTTCAAAGCCATAAAATCTTGCAAATTATTCCGCCTTGCAATATGCTGTTTTGAATTCATCAAAGAATAAATATCAGTCATAAATTTCAAAGTTGAGTTATTCTATGGTACTCTTATGGGTCCCCAAGGAATACCTTATAAACGCCAAACACGAATTTGATCTAATATTGAGGTTTATTATTATTATTTGTTTAAACATCTGATTTATTCATATGACTCGAAAATGTAATGGATATTCTAGACAAATGTCAATTTTTGAGAGTACCAATTTGTTTTTAGTACTACTCTTAATTGTTTCGAGAAACTTAAATTGTTTAAACAATATCATATTTTCTAAATATCTAATTTTTGCCATTTTTCTACAGATGTGAATATTTGTAAGTACTAATTTGTTTCTGAACAATACTCTAGAATTTATTTGTTTAAACATCTGATTTATTCATATGAGTAAAATGTAATGGATTTTCTAGACAAAATTTAATTTTTGTGAGTACTCAATTGTTTTTGATACTGCTTTTAATTATTTAAAGAAACTTAAATTGTTTAAACAATTTCGTATTTTCTAAATATTTAATTTTCGCCATTTTTCTGCAGATGTGAATATTTTTAGGTACTAATTTGTTTCTGAACGATACTCTAGAATGTTCAAACAAATTGAAATTGTTTAAACACTTTTCGATTTTTCGAATATTCGATTTTAACCATTTTTCGACAGATTTGAATATTAGTAAGTACAACTTTGTTTTCTCAAAATATTCTCCAATTTTTTGAAAAAATTAACACTTCACAACGATTTTTTTCTTGACAGTTCTTACATTTAATTTATTGATTTTATGTGTTCGTGATTGGCAGAAAAAAATATACGTCCTTACATACCTCCAATTTTCTCAGGCAGGTAGAAATTGAGCATTAATGTTTATTCCTTTATCGACAATGTTTTCTTCTCAGAATCCGGAAATCGGCGGTGATAGTCCTGCACAACTTGCAACAAATACTGCTTCTGTTCTTCGTCCTTTATTATTACTGGATTGTAATCGATCATCAATTTGATTGCTCCTTCTGCAGTATTATTCACGACTGTCAGATTTTTTAGCATTTGCAGTCCATTTTGGTATTCGTTGTTGATATCCCATTCTTCTGGCGGCATTTCGAGAGAAGAAATTGATATTTCGAATCGATCGAAGAATTGTCGTGACTGGATTGTGATAAAGTCCTCAATCCCTTTCTCAACGAACTTTGGAACATAGTTCACGTAAATAATTAGTCGTTTGACGGCATCAGCAGGTGAGTCCTAAGAGCCAAGAGCTTCGATCATTCTCTTTTCCGATGCCAGTGGTACTCTCGAATCGAAGAATGACAATGCTGCTTCAATATATAATCTCATGATAAAAATACTAACGTCTCGGCATGCGTTTCTTTCAAATGTTTTCATCTGGAACTGATGTTGGAAAAGGAATATCTTAATACAATAAATGGCTTTAGCCATCCACCTCGCATGATGTAGAGCTCCGGGACGTCGAAAATTCACTCCAAGTGATGAAGTACCACCAAAAAAGTCACAGTTATCTCCAGCAATTCCCTATAATCTTCCCTACATTGAACAGTTTTCAAGCACTTCAGTGCAAAATCTATGATACTATACTATGACATATATACTATATATATACTATGATACTATATATCCTGAAACATCTTCCAATGCTATTCTAACCGTTTTATCGTTTACTCCAGGCTCATATTTTGAAACATCGATTATGGGTCATGCATTTTGAAAAAGTTTGAATATTGGCACCGTGGGTCCTGATGTCATTCCAAACTTTGTTTCAGAGATGCATCCTAATATGATCTCGTGAGTGTGGTGCCTGCAAATCAAATATAATAAATCTTTTTTTAACTTTTGCTCTGGCAAAACGCAAGCATCACTCAGTCGCCCTGTATTTGATGCAGTTGAATCACAACAAAGACCTACAACATTGTCTGCCAAACTCCATTCTTCAAGTGACTCATAAATGGCATTGGCTTGACTCAGTCCTGTTGCAGAGGGAAATTTTTAAATGCCAAGAAATTTTTCGGCCCCACAGCTTATCACTATAACAGGTAATCTTCTGATATTTTTCTTTCCTGTTAAGCCAGGGAGCAATTTTCCATTCCAGTGTACATCAGGTGGACCCCCTGGTTTTTCCTGTACAGTTTCTGATGATCCATTTCCTCTACTGCTTACATTTGAGGAAGATGAAAACTCAGCAAGTTCATATAAAGGTGAGATATTCAGAATTAATATACATATTAATTTCAGTTACAATGTATGTATTTAAAACCCTACAAATATTTCAGAGCAAGGATTTTTCGCCTTGCAGAAACAAAATGAATATTGAATGATTTCACACTATGGATCATTAACGGCAATGTATGAAGAAACAAGAAAAAAATACTTACTGAAATGACATAAACAAAAACAATGAAAGCGAAATAAATCCCCTATTTATACACTTTTAATTATTTTTAGTTCTTACCGATTTGTGCTATATTCTGAAGAGAACGTTCTTTCTTCAAATCTTCAGTTGCCAATCTTTCTGGCAGTTTATCTTCCTTTCTAGCCAATTCTGCGTCGATTCCGCTTTTGCTGCCTGGTCGGCTTTTTTGCATCTGCAAAAGCAAAAATTTTTTGTCTCCCTCTATCGTCATCAATTCCAGCGCACTTGCATGAGCAATATCAAAAAGCTCACCTACACTCTCAGAAAACCAGTCTTCCTTTTGCTTTTATGTTGCAGTTTTTCTTGGAGAATTTTTGTTAAGGTTCCTCCATTCTTGATATAACAGTTCCAGTTTCGATACGCAGTGTTGTTTTTCCTTTGTTGGTATTCTCGCTCTTTGCCAAAAAGTAAGTGTTTCATCAATTACCAAGGACGCACTTTCCCGAATATTTTTTTTCCATTTTACGAGTATTATTAAAAAGAAAGACACTCAAAACTTGTTTGTTTGATGGCAGATTTCTACCGGCAATTTCATGGATCAAATTCACAGTAACGTAACTAAATAACTATAATTACAAAGACCCGAAAGTCTGATTACTTAACACGTAACTGATCGATTGTGTCCCTTTTGACTTTAACGGAAGGAAAATTTTGGGAGTGGCAACTAAAAATTCTGGCAACATCGCATTCAACTCAGGTACCGAAAGGTCCGCTAGTTGGCGATGTCTCATTAAGGATGTTCTGTCTAAGTCTATTGTCCACTTCACCATTGATCAAGCACATCGGCTCGAAAAGATTGCTTAAATGTTTAGAATTTGAAGGATATATTCATGGGGACAATCACAAGTATAATCCTCTGACTAAAACGCTAGTTAAGAGTAAAGGGATACCGATTTATAAATATACCAATTCAAATCATATTAAATTTGTCTTACATCTCAAATATGAACAAAAGATATTCTTAATTTCATGGAAAAATGAAAGGTTTCCTGGAAAACAAACACATAACTGCCACTACAAATATTCACATATGTCGAAAAATGCTTTAAATTAAATATGTAAACAAATAAAAATTGTTTAAACAATTTCAATTTGTTTAAAGATTCTAGAGTATTGTTCAGAAACAAATAAGAACCTACAAATATTCGCATCCGCAGAAAAATGGCGAAAATTAAATATTCAGAAAATATGAAATTGTTTAAAAAATTTAAGTTTGTTTAAACAATTCAAGTTTCTTTAAACATTCAGGAGTAGTATTGAAAACGAATTAGTAATCACAAAAATTGAAATTTGTCTAGAAAATCCATCACATTCTCGACTCATATGAATAAGTCAAATGTTTAAACAAATAAAAATTATTTAAACAATTTAAAATAAACTAAAAAATTATTGATTATTTTCAGATTAGCGACTCATTATGATTTGTGGAAGAAAAATTCAAAAAGCTTTAATAAACCTCATATTAGATCGAATTCGTGTTTGGCGTTCATGAGGTTTTCCTTGGGGACCCATAAGAGTACCATAAAATAACTTAGCTTTGAAATTTATGACTGATATTTTTTCTCTTATGAATTCTGAACAACATATTGCAAGGCGGAATAATTTGCAAGATTTTATGGCTTTGAAATGTCAAATTAACAAAAAAGTGCTTTTCCCCATGAAAAACAAGTGTGAAACTTTATGGTGTTTAAGGCACAGGTTAATTAATATCAATCGACTAGGCTAAGATTTCGAAGAGATCATTTTTTAGGTATTCAAACAAAATTGGGGGGAGGGGGGTGAGAGTAAAGAAATTCTAAAAGTGAAAACTAAGGGTCACCCTAGTGAACACTCAGGACCGCATGTATAGTCTCTGAACCCGACACACTCACGATAGTATATGCTTAGAGAGTCACGATATAAATAACTTCTAAGGCCGCGCTGACTGTCCGAGCGAAAACCTTGAGTATTGGGCGCCAAGGGACGCTCATGGAAGGGGGAGACAATAGCATTGAACCGTGAGCGACCGAGAAGCCGGCACAAAAAGGGGGACACAGTTATGGGCGATGAGTGTACATGATTATAGCATCCTCGTCACGCATTACATTCGACATCCTTTTCACTAATAGGGAAGACATATTTGATAAGTTAGATACAAGAGGAACTAGTCAACTGTGATAAGTTTTCGTAGTCGCAGATGACAAGTCAAATGCTACATTACAAGATTATGACATAATAATCATGTCACGGTGTACTTGGAATATCCAGAAGAGGTTTCGAGTGGAATATCACTGATTACCAGTAAAATTTCTCAGTCGGTAATAGCCAAAATCTATATCTGCCGACTGAAAAAATATCAGTGGCTATCAGTGAAAATTTCACTGCTAATCAGTGATATTTTACTGAAAACCAGTGAAATTTTGACTCAAGTGATACGAGTGACCCTCTTCTGACTATTTCAGCCAGTGAAATATCATTGGTTCAGCTGAAGAGAATATCAAGTATATCATTTATGTCCTTTTAATGACAATTGGAAGTATGTAAGCATGAATTCTGTCCTACAGGTTTAAAACCTCTTTAACGTACAGAGTCGGACTGGGCGCCTAGGTGGCGTGGATGGAAATAGAGTCGCAATACACGAAAACTGATTAGCAAAAAATAATAGTAAAATAGTTTCCTAATTTTTCCGTTATTTATCAGTGACATTCCACGTTTAGCTCATTTTCAACTAAATTTTAAAGAAAATTTTTTGAACCAAGTACCCTAAGGGACGCCACACCAAGAGGGGTGCGGGTGAAATCCCAATCTGAAACCTAGGCCAGTTCGCCGCTCATCTTTGCAAGGAGCCCCTTTCACGAGCCCAAACGTACACGTTGATGGTCAGCGGCACAACCGTGCACGTGGCAACTGTGCACGTCTAAATTTCGACGTCACACTTACGACGATTAAATGTCCATGCAAATATTAAGAATCAAGCAGCAAAAGCAATTTCTAAATTAAATTTCTCAATTATGCTTAAAATCTTTTAATAATTAAAGAAGTCAAACTACGGGTGAGCAAAAAAAACTCGTCGTGTCGAGCCAGATTTTTTCAAGTCCAGTTCAAGATGACTCGAATATTTTAGTACTCGAAACTTTCGAGTGTCTCGAATGTTTCGAGCTAACTGAAAGTTAAAAAGTTTCATGTTTCAAGATGTAAAATTATGTTATCAAAATATCCACAAGATTCGGTACTCGCACTTGAACTCAGTTTGTTGAACATATATTTGGGGTTTATATTAAAAAGTTCGACATTTTTCATCTAAAATCTTTTGAAAACCCAAAACTTTCGAGTAGTTCAAAACTGTTGGAGTACCCAAAAGTTTCTACCTTTTCGAAAAGCTCGAACCCGACCTGAACTCGACCCAAGTCGAATCAATCGAGCTCTGCTCGACTCTACTCAAAACACAACAAACTTGACTCGACTCGGCTCGAACTTCAAGTCTCGAGTATCTTGTACACCTCTACATCAAACAAAATAAAATTTTTAAAAACCTTCAACTCTCTTTATTTTGTGTGTTTAAGGGTCGATAATTGGTCATAATATTCTAATTGTTGCTTGCCTATTCAAATACATGATAGCAATAACTTATCAACAATCAGTTTTCGACATCAAGCGTGATCAACTTAAAAAAATCATCTACTCTCACTATTAGGAGAGTTCTTTGGTCACTAGATAATCCTGATTTTATCATTGTTGCTTATCTATTTAAATCAACGACAGCAATAAACAGATAAACTATTAACATCTCTTCCCACGGGCCATTTCTTCCGCAGAAATTAGTTCCCAAAAGCAATATCATCTTAGGAAATCTCCTCCTAAGAATGAAATTGAAGTGTACCTTTTGCCGACATACTAGGATTTCAAACTCCGACTGCCACGCAAAAACATGGGTTAAGGCACTCCTGAACGTCACTTTCCAATTTAAACACTCAGACTCTCGGGCTATGGTCATTGGGATGTGATTTCCCAGGAAGACTTTTTCCCGGAAGACCCGTGCAGTGGTACCTCGAGACAATATATATTTTTTTTAACGAAGTCTCTAGGGGCTCTAGGCTCACCGAAAATATTTGACCTGCACTCAACGAATTTCGGTGAACCTAGATACGGTCTTTTTCTCAAAGTAGAAAAGTGATTCCTGGAAAGACACGTCCCGGAAGAATCCGTCAGATGGTGCTCTAAATTATCACATATTTATTTTAGGCTGGAAAGAGATTTACTGGGAAGACTTGTCCAATATAACTACAGCCCGATGGTCTGAGTGATTAAGTTGATAAATGATGTCCAATAGTGCCTTAATTGGAATTATTTCGGATTGAAGATATGTCCGGTAAGCTTTGTCCTTCATGGAGAGATGTCCCAGTTTGTCGGTAGAAATTAGACTTCAACTTTCGTTCTTGCGAAGAGATTTCCTGGAAGAGCACTGCCTTTGGGAAGATACTTTCAGGAATGACTGCTCCCTTAAGATGTAATGTGCTGGAATTACTTGTCTCTGAAAGACTTCGACAGGTGTGATAGATCCCGAAAAATTCCTAGTATCTCTCAAGGCAATTTAAGAGCGATGTCATTGCAAGGGTGGTTTCTGAAGTTTGAGAAAACATCATACATAAGTGCATTAAGTTGCTCGAAGAATCAGTGGGGCAACCAATTTGATGATTTAGGAAATTTGTCGATCTCCCTCAGCACACGATGGAAAATAATACCAAACATATCTCGAGACTAACAAGGATCAGTATCACTGCGGAGATGGTTTCGAAAGAATATTTGAACATCATCGCCTAGTGCATGGAATTGTTAAAAAATCAGTGGGATCCAACCTAGAACTTTTTATTCTGGGATAGCTGATCAGCGCCAGTCCTAGGCCAAACCAAACCTCCCAGACCAGACTTAGAACTTTTTTTGTTCTTGGATAGCTGAGCAACGCCCGTCTTGGGCCAGTTGAGACCTTCCAGGCTAGACGGTCTAGATATAGTCACACTTGGGCAAGACTAGCGCCAGACCTGGGACAGATCAGACCTTCTAGGCTAGACAGTCTCGATAAAGCCAGACCTGACACCAGACTGCCATGAAATTTTCCATACTGGATACCCTGGGACACGGCTGACGTCATATTACTGCCGGTTTGTTTCAACAATATGAACATTGTATAATAAAATGTATACAATATAATAATTCTGTAGAGTGTAATGTAACGACGAAAAATTACTTAAGACATATTCAACACTTTCCTAATAATTTTTTGCTATTATAGTAACGTGGGCGTAACTTATCTGAAACATAATTTATTTGGTAATTGAGGGCCCGGATCAAAGAATAGATTATAATTTTCTGGCGTTCAGAGCTGAGAGACCCTGGGCGGCTTGAATTTAAGCGACGTTGAGACC
>JAUMHM010000002.1:3186025-3198233 GCA_032362435.1 Melikaiella ostensackeni | reverse complement strand
ACCTGAAATCTTAAAAAGCACTTTAGAAGGATTCGAGCAACATCACAGGACTAGATATCACTTCGATAAAAAAGAAGAAAATTATCAACATATTATTGACATTAGCTCTCTTTCAGTAGCGATAGTCCAAGGACTCCTCAGTTACATCCTGGACATGCCTGTTCTAGAACAAGAAGAAGGATTCTTGTTGTAAATTATTCCTATTCCAGAAAAAAAGCTAATCTTTATTTATCCATTATACCTGACCCCGAACTAGTTATCAAATACAGAGATTCTTACGTTCTCACAGATAAACAAACAACTGATCATTGTAAGTCAATAGCAAACTATTAAATTTGTAAACGAAATCAGCCTAATCTTATGTTATTCGAAAGTCAAACTTGTAAATTGAGTCTTTCTAAAAGAAATGCTGAAATAAATTGTAACCAATCTTCGTATTTGCTCCACAAAGAAACATTTAGGAGAAAAACAAACTTATTGAATCAATGTGACCTACGATATTAAATACAACGATCAAGACCTTAGTAATTTAGAAAAGAAATTAATACAACTTCCTGAACAGATAGATAATAATGAATTGAAACAAGCTCAATTAAGCCTTGATGACATCGAAAGTACATTACAAACCATAGCCACCCATAGACGTTAAAAAAATTGGAAGAAAAATGAAATAGAATAGTAACAATACTTAGGATATGCATCCCTAGCTGTAGGCATTTTATTTATATTTTATAAAACTGGAATCTTCAAAGCGATATCGAACATTATTCCGAAAAAACTATGTTTATTCTGCGTCAAAACAAATGTACAGAATCCTACTCATATTGTAACATACAGCCCCAATATGTAACCACTACTAGAGAATGAAGAAATTAAAACTCGAAAAGTGAAATTTAAGAAGTCTAGAGAACAAAGTAGGCTTTACCCAGTTATCACACTCATTTCTCCACAACCGCTTCAAATTTAATCATGTTTTTTGGTAAAATGGAATTTTTTTGTTTGCATATTTCTATAATTTATCGATAGATCTCAACCTAAAGTACTTGAAACTGCAAAAAAAATACGATTTTCGAAAAATCTGCGCTTTGCGTTGTCATTGTCAATGATTCGAAAGCGCAGTTTTCAATGTTATAAATCGGTGAATAACTTCAAAAGTATTTGGAAATATCTTTTTATCATAAAAAACATCACACGAAACAGGAATCATAAGTTTAGTCATCCTCATCACTTTTGAGGAAGAGGGAGGAAAAACAAAATGGACTTTACCTTTATTCTCAATTATTTAAATGTTCATTTTTTCAGGTTTCGAAGTGATAAAGAACTTGAGAATTGTTTGAAAATTATTTTTTATAATGAAGAAACATCACACGATATAGAAGACATAAGTTTAATCATATTTATCACTTCTGAGTGAAAAGAAGGAAAAATAAAATGTGCTTTACCCAGTTGTTATACTCATTTCTCGGCGACCACTTCAAACTTAACCATGTTTTTAGGAAAAATGCAAATTTTTGCTCGCATATCTCTAACATTTATCGATAGGTTCTAACCTAAAGTACTTGAAACTGCAAAAAAAATACGATTTTCGAAAAATCTGCGCTTTGCGTTGTCACTGTCTGTTATTTAAAAGCGCAGTTTTTAATGTTTCAAATCGGTGAATAACTTCAAACGTATTTAAAAATGAATCTTTATCATAAAAAAACATCACACGAAACAGAAAACTTAAGTTTAGTCATCCTCATTACTTTTGAGAAAGAGGGAAGAAAAACAAAATGGACTTTACCTCAGTTATCATTGTTAATGATTCAAATGTACATTTTTTTATGTTTTAAATTTATAAAAAACCTGAAAAGAGTTTGAAAATAATCTTTTATTATAGAGAAACATCACACGAAACAGAAAACATAAGTTTGATTAAACTCATCACTCCTGATTGAAAGCGAGAAAAAACACAATGGATTTTACCCAGCTGTCGCACTCATTTCTCCACAACCATCTCAATTTTAAAGATGTTTTTTGGCAAAATTAAATTTTTTTGTTTACTTATTTTTAACTTTTATCGATAGGTCCTAACCTAATGTGCTCGAAGCTGCAAACGAAAAAATGGGCTTTAACTAGTTGTTATTCTCAGTGCCTCAATTTATCCATCTTTTTACACCACGAAATTTGGCTTACCACTTACAGAAATAAAAAGGAATGATTAAAACAAATGATCAAAATGTTTTTCATTTGGCAACAATTTTGAAGAAATCAACTGGACTTTACTTAAGCAATATTTTGTTTTCATTAAGAAACTGAAACATCTAATGTTTCCGAAAACCCCGACAAAGTGAAAAAACTTCAAGAATTTTAGGTAGATATTATTTCCATATTTGCGTGCGACAGTTTCTAATTACAAATTTTGAAGAATCGAAATTTTTACGATTGATTCGAACCAATGATTTTTCGGAGAAGTTTCTTATATTTCTTCAAAAAATTATTGATTTCATCATGATTCAATCATTCAATCATTCAAATCTTTCAATCATTGAATCATGATTTATTGAAGAAATTTCTTATATTTCTTCAAAAAATCATTGGTCCGAATCAATCGTTAATATTTTTCAAAAACTGTCGAACGTAAATATGGAAATAATATCTTCCTAAAATTATTGAGACTAATCCCACTTATATATAGTGGCGTTCCCGCTTCATATTCGATCTGAGGCAGATTTTTTATATTTCTTCAAAAAATCATTGATCCGAATTAATCGTAAAAATTTCCATTTTTCGAAATTTGTAAGTGAAAAACCCGTTATGATAAGAGTCGCATGCTTCAAAAAGAGGACATGTTCGAGAAACTCCGGACGGATGGTCACCCTAATAACAAGTAATAATAATGCGAGCTTGCAATATAAAATTGTACAACTTTGAATAGTTTGAGTTTAGAATGTTTTATTTCTGAACATTGAATATACATTTCTTTATCACTGATCCTATGCAAATATTTCAATTTTATTTCTTTTGAGAGCATTGGGCGCATAAACTCAAAAATCTCATGGGAGTTTGAAAAACATTCCCCACACAAAATTCTCAAGGGACATGCATGAATAGGTGAGCGAAACGAGCAGAACCCCTTTACGAGCCATCAATCAATGATGTTCTATCATTCTTTCCCTTTTTTTTATAATAGCTGCTCCTGTGTTATCGTATCTTCCCAGGGTGACTTGCGCTAATAAACCCGGACCGTAACACGTGAGGAGAAATGGCGCGAAAATTTTAATAGCGACGCGTCGCTCGTTTATAGATACAATAAACGTCAACAGACCTGGTTGCGCCTACCATTACACCTTTTTTTTCGACGAGTCATTTTTATTCGAAAGGTAATGCTCGCCAGTAATTTCACCTCTTTGTGGCATCGTCATCTGTACATTGAAAGATTTTTCTCTTGGGCCCACCCTTTTTCGCAGAGATATTAAAATGCGCGATTATTATCAGTCTTCCTTTTGATGCAGTGATATTCAGATTTTATTCAATTTGTGCCATCCGTCACCAAATTGCAGAAAAAAGGGTCGCCTTTGTGCGATATTAAAATTCATCAAGGCATAAGTAAAGCTGCGCGCAAGATTAAAATGCATGAGGCTGTGAAAAAATTGAGTCGTCATCGTGATTTGTATTCTATTTTATTCTTCCTTCAGTACTTTTATATCAATTTATGTCCCTTTTTGATTAAAGGTAGTACTACGCCTGAAAAATACGTTTTGTAATTAGAGTTTTATTCATTTTTTATTCAGGGTAGTCACTCTTTTTTGTTTGTTTATACTTTCTCCCAATACGGACTTAAGAGTCTTCGAGGAACCATTAAGTGTTATCTTATGTATGATCCTTATAAACTACCTTACCAACTATTTCTTACATATTGTCTCAATCACTATTCTCAATCCTAGACGCCTGCAACCTCTCCCAGGACTTCCGATTTCTCTTGACACTATCAATCTGAAAATTGTGGCTTTATTCCGCAACACTACTTCATTACTCTTTTTCTTTAAGAGTCGCTTTTTGGCTTTTTCTACCCCTTGCAACCATCTCTCTCTCTCCCAACTTTTTCAGCTCCTTCATCCATTCCTCACCCTGCCCATTCGCATTCAAAATCCACTTTATTCTCTCCTCCATACTCTCCTTCCCCTTTCGTCACCTGTAAACCTCACTAACACATGCAACTACTCATATCCACACACACACTACACAGATTCTCTTCATAATTCATCCAATACCCACATGCTCTTATCCCCTCTCCCACTTCATTCCATTTGCTCTTCTTTTTTAATCTTTTTTAAGTATTCCGAATCCCCCTCACTTTTTACCATCCTATAACAGCAGTTGTACCTTGACACCAAGATTTTTCCCCATCTTTCCTCTCCTTACCTTGCCTCATATTTTCCTCTATTCTCTGCCACCCTCACTTGCATGGCACATTCAAACCTCATTTCGCATCTCTCTTCCTCCACTTCGAACGTCCTATGTTACCATTCCACTCTTTGTTCATAATCTCTTTGGCACAGACTTGAGCAATCTTGCTTCCTTTCCCCCTTTTTAGTTTCTCTTCAAAATTCCAGGACCATTGCAGTTGCCTAACTAGCATTTTCTCTCGTCTTATTTCTTCCCTCAACACATACCATGGGCAGCTCCGAATTACCCCCATGACCCATCTCAGAAGTCTCTCACGCCAACTGTCCACATTCTTATGCTCCTTTCACTCCCAAATCTTCACTCCATAACTTAACACTGACCAAACTAGCACGTCGAATATCCACACTGTTATCCTCCAGTCGTCCTTCCACCTTCTCTTTCCTATACCATACACTTGTCCCATTATTTTACTTGCAAATTCCAATCTCTTCCTCACCTGCAGCTCGTTTCTTCCTCATGCTCCGAACCAAAATCCAAGGTAGTAGAACTTTTCTACCAACTCCACCACCTCGCTTTTTATTTTCCATTTGTACTCTACTCTACAATCTCTATTTATAATACATATCGTCTTATTTTTACTCTCATCCACCCTCAAATCTTTTTCTCTAACATACTATTCGAAAGCTCTCACCATCATATTCATCCCTTTTTCATCATCCGCTATTAGAACTACGTTGTATGCGTATGATAGTGATTACAGTTTGCCTGTTTCTAATATTGTCCCTCCTTTTCCTTTCCTCTCCATCTTCTTCAAGTCTGCCAATGGGACACTAAACAAAAGAGAGCTCAACGGCCACCCTTGCCTAAGTCCCCTATCTGTCTAGAATTCCTTCATTTTCTTCTCCTATTTTCACCCTTATCTTAGTCTCCACAAATATCTTTTTTATCCTCTCTATAAGGCCTTCATCTACTCCTCTCTCTTTCGTGGCCTTCGATAACTCCCTCCTGTTCACGGAGTTAAATGCTGCTTTGAAATCCATAAACAGGGCAGCTAGTTTCTCTTTCTTCACCCATAAGTTCCTGAAGCCTGTTTGGTTGTCTGGTATACTCCCTATTCCTTCAACCTGTTTTCCCTACCTCGTCCTAAGCACTTTCCCTTAAATTTTATATTCCATCGACATGAGTGTGAATCCTCTATATTCATCTGCCTTTTTCCTTTCCTTTCTTGATCAACAACACTACTAGCCCTGTCTTTAATTCCTTGGACACCCTTCGCCTCTCCAAACCTTATTGTAAATCCTCCACATCTCTTCTTTCACCTCTTTTCCACCATACATCAGTGCTTCATTCTTCAAGCCAGCCTTACCTATTGCCTTGTTTTTTTTTCATCCTTGCAATTGCATCATCCACCACTTCCCTACTAATGTGGCTTCCGCTGTCCTCGTCCCCCGCTACCACTTATCTTCCTTCACCCTTTACCCTATTTTTCGCGTCCCCTCACAGTCTCTTGGAATACTCCGTCCACACTTCCATCCGAATTTCTTCATTTATGCTCTTCCTCTCTTCTCTTTCCCTGTTTATCACTTGCCATTCCTTCCCTTACTTTTCCTTTATTTCCCTTCCTCCCTTTTCCTTTGAATTTGAATTCACTTTCGACCTCTTACATGTATCTTGCTTTCTTCATCTGTCCTTTTTCACTCAACATTTTTTCGTGATCTCTCTTTCTCCTATTAAGTTCACATTTCTCCATTTCCCCCTTTCTGTTTTTTCTTGCTCTTCTCTTTATCTTGCCTTTACTTTCCCTGTATTCACCGCCCCACCAAACTCTTCTGCCCCCTCCTATATTTCCTTTCGGTCTCACCTCCACCCTTACCTTATCAATCATTCTTTTACATTTTTCTGGCAGCCTGTCTACACCTTATTCCATATTCCCTACCTTCTCGTTTGCAATCTTTTCTCTAAATTCTCTTAACTTATCTTCCCCCATCTGCCCATTTTCAATTTCCTTTCCTTCACTCCTTTCTCCATCTCCCTACCGCGCTTTGGTTCTCCACATCTCAATGTGGCTATCACCGGACAGTGCTAGGAGTCTATGCATTTCACCTTCCCCCCCTATCAGTACCAACCACTCCTCTTTTTCTTTTGTCAGTTTTCTTATCATTCTCCATCCTCCCTCTTTTCCTCTTCTCCTATACACGCATACAATAGCCGCAATCACTTCTCCTATTTTTATTCTTCTCACCATTGTTCCGTCCTTTACTTCCGTATTTGTTTCCTTTTCATCCTCTACCACCATTTCCCTTTTTACCCCTGACTCCATGCCACCCATACCTCTTCCTCTTACGTGATCCTTTCTCGCTGCTTGCAACTTCCATACATATTCTTTCGGTAATACACTCAATTCTCGATATACTGCGCCTCGTCTTACTGCGTTCCTAGAATTCTGCCAGCTCGCACTCATTGACGAGGGAGCCCGGGGGACAGAGGAAGGCGCGCGGCGTCCTTGAGGCAATCACGCAACACCGTAGCGACAAAGCGGGCAGCTCGCACACTCGCGTACATATTTTGCATTTATTTTTAAATCCACTTGGTGAATCCTCTTTTTATTATTAAGTCTATATTATTTAAAAAGTTCCATCCTTTTGATAACAAGAATCTACATTTTTACAAAATACAGTTAATTAATATTATGCATTGCTACTAGAAATGGTTCATACGTCCGTGACTGTTTTCATCGTGGTTTTAAATATATTTAAGAAATATAGATATCTTTAAGTAAATTGAGTTAATCATTAAAACCTCAATTAAAAGAAATCCTAATCATTCATAGGCAACCGCGCAGATTGTTTTGTTTTGTTGTTTTGTTACTGAAAAAGAACACCCAAAAAGTTCACAATATTCAAAAATAGACTTTGAGACTACCTGTCTTTTCGGCTCATTAGAAACAGACGTACAATAAATGTACACAACAGAAAAAAGAAGAGGGAGGAAAAAAAGAGTCAACGAAAACGATCCTCACACTCTTTCTTTTTTCCGTCTTTTTTATACTGCTGAGGGACCAACATGTTTTGAAACCAATTAAGACTTCCTCATCAGGGATAATTTATAGGAAAAACAACAGCTATAAATTGATAAATTGTTTGATTAGGAAAATTATTATTTCCACCTGAAAATAAAAAAAGAGATATGATTGATATTAATTTTGGTTTTTGGTACATATTTCATTCATTATTTTGAAAATTGCGATTTTGACATCCAAGGTGATATACAAAAATTGACTCTAAATATTCACTTAGCACTTTTTCAAGACCAATCAGACCCATGGTTTTTAAACATTTCTAACGTAAAGATTTCACGAAAAGTTTTTAACACCCTAAGATTGGGTGAAGGTCTTAGCAAAAAATACAGCAAAAAAAGTATACTCAATTCCTTGAGATCATTAAAGACATTGAAGCTAATATTTCAAAATCACCAGGAAACAAAGTACAAGAACTCAGAATAAGATTTATGGGTTCATCAAACAAATTTTGGAATAATGATACTCCACAAACCCAAGTAGAAAAAGAATTGAGCGGAGGATTATTTCAAACAAAAACTTCTTCAAAATGTGATCCTGAATTATTGATTACTAAGGCTGATAAAGGTAATATGACAGTTGCAATATTAAAAGATGTTTATGATCGAAAAATGATGCATATCTTGTATGATAAAGAAAGCTTTGCAGTTATTCCGAATGATGCTACAAAAATGATTTTAAAAAGTACATTTAATTTTTTTTTAAATTAATTGAAAATGTTAAAATACCAACAAATCACATTTTTGTCTGCTTTGATGTAATAGCCATGTTTCCAAATATTCAATATAGAAGAGTAAAACTTACTATTGAAAATGGATGGGATACGATCAAATTTCACACTAAAATTGCAAAAAAAACTGGCTAGATACAACAGAATTCGGGATGGTATCATAAATTGGATATAATGGCGCTAATTTTATGGCACGATTTGGAATTTTCAGAAATCGATTTCCAATTAAAGCGTAAAAGGATCGGAATCTGGAACTTATTCAGAAAATTTTTCACCTACAGGTATGTCAGAATCGCAATTTTCAAAATAATGAATGAAATATGGACCAAAAAACTAAAATTAATATCAATCATACCTCTTTTTTTATTTTCAGGTGAAAATAATAATTTTCTGATCAAGCAATTTAAAAATTCATACCTGTTGTTTTTCCTATAAATTATCCCTGATGAGGAATTCTAAATTGGCTTTGAAACATGTTGGTTCCCCAGTAGTATCATTTTTTATTAGAAATCAATATTCAAATCCTGATTTACATTAAGGTATAAATTTTACCATTACAATCTTTAAAATCAGTATTTTCACGTCAGACGTACCAATGAATTTATAATAAAAAATCTGCACTTCGTGCTCGCCTTAGGTCATAGTGCATTGTGTATACAGAAGCTTACTTAAAAATATAACCAAACTGTTGAAACCTCTACTTTTAAAGAGATTATTATATTTTCTTTAAATTCAGATTAAAACGAAAATTAATTTACTTAAGGCTCTATCGGCCTCAAGGAACATATTCTCATTACAATACTCGTGCTTCATTTTTTATACGTATTTATTAGACGTGTGCATTTTGTGGGGTCGAATATGGCTTTTTCGATTCGACGTGCGTTTATTTTCGGATCGGTTTATTCGATTCGATCGACCCACCGATCGAATGTCGAAAAACCGACATTCGATTTTCGCTACTGTCGGATCGGTTTTTTTTCGACTCGATCGGCCCGTGATTGGGAAAATCCGATATTCCATGTACTTTAGATTAAATTGGTTTTTTACTTTTCTATTTTCGATTGAGTGACCATAGTCGATCAATAAATCCAAGCAAGTCATCAGTTTTCATAAATAAACTAATAAAAAATCAAAATGTTAAAATTGATTGGAGAATCATGAAACGTAATTTGTCTTCAATTAAATAACTCCTGCAAACGATAAGGGCGTTCTGGAATTGGAAAAGAAAACCAATGAAATATTTTTGAGCATTATTCTTTACTGGCAAAAATAGTTCGCTTATTACATGTTTCTAATTTTAATTATCTAATTATCAAGTTAAAATATATGCTTCAATTTAAAGTACTATACAATATATCGAATAATAATCATGAATTAAAAAAAAAAAATAAAATAGTTACATCGGCTTTCATACAATTTTAATTTTAATCGGCGACTTATTTAATTTTGAATATTTATAGCTTATTATCATGAAATTTTGAACATCTTTTTAAAATAGGTCTATCTTGAAGATTTGCAATTGAAAATTCTTAAATGTTGAATGTGTATAACTGTACAATTAGAAATGATGCACTTTCGAGTGTTTTTTTTTTTTGTTTCGAATAGTTCGATTTTGTAGATTTACCTTTGAAAACTCTTGTATTTTAAAGGTGTGCAAACAAAAATGTTTCAATTTTGCTGATTTTGAAGATCAAGAGTCAAGAGTTTGCAATTCAGAATCTACAAATTGAAAAAACTTTAAATGCAAGTCATAAAATTACGTAACTTTCAATTCTAAAACTTAAAACTGGCATAGTTTTTAATTGTAGATTTTCAAAATCAAAAACTCTTTGATAGCAAGTCATGCAAGTCATCAAAATTACAGGTTTTTCAGTTCTAAGACTTGAAACCTGCATAACTTTCAATCGTGGATTTTCAAAATGAAAAACTCCTCAATTATGAAGAGTTAAAATTAAAATTTCTACAATTTTGAAAAGTTTCAATTGAAGACTCTAGAATTTTGAAAATATAGAATTTCAAGTTACGAAATTTCCAATATGTATATTTTGAAGGTATGTAATTTTAAACGTTTTTCTCATAGTTCAATTCTTAGTATTTGCAATTGAAAATTCTTGAATTTTCACCATTTTTAAGATTTACAATTGAAGATTTATTGATCTGGAATGTTTTTATTCTAAAACGTAATTTTTAACGTTTTTTTTGGAATATGTAGTTCAGATTTGAAAGTTTACAATGGAAAATTCTTCAAGTTGGTATATTTTCAATTAGGGACTTGAATATTTAATGTGTTAAATAGAAACTTAGGCAATTTTGAGTGATTTTTTTTAATAATTCAATTTTGAATATTAAAAATTGAAAATTATTCAATTTAATAGATTTGCGGCTGTCAATTTTTCAATATTGTGAACAATAAACATGACAGTGTTGATTTATTTTTTGAAATATGTACTTATAATTTTTCACATATGTAACATATGCTTCCGTAATTAAAAAAAAAATTATTATCGGGAATGTTTCCCAACGATGAAATTGGCGACATTCAATTTGTATAGCTTAAAATATTTTGTTTTGACTGGTTAATAAATAATGAAAGCTTAAGGGCTTTGCTGGCCTTCATCATTCAATTTGTTCAATTAAAGTTTGTGAAATTGATACTTTACCATTTTGAATGTTTTGTTTTATGATATTGTTTGTTTTGAAGGCCTTAAAATAAAGTTTATCAAAATTAGAAGGTTCTTATTTTAAATCTTGTTTATTATTGAACGATTGAATGAAAAGTTTTTGAATGATCAATTTTTGAAGCTCTAATTTGAAATATTTGGAAATTTGAAAATTCAGAAGAGTTCAGTTTTGGCTGCTTTAGTTTGTGGTTTAGTTTTGATTACTTCAAACAAAAAAATCTTCAGCTTTAACAAGTTGGAGTTTTAAATTTCAACTCGAATTTCAGTGACCAGGAAAAATTTTTGTGAACACGGAAAAAACCGAGAAATGACCGAGAATTTTTTCGGTGATGAAAGTGGCCCACCGTGATCATTATAACCGTATTTTTGAATTACTTTCAAATCTTATTCAAATTTCTGAAACTCGAAAGTTCAAATTGAGATTATTATATGCCTATTAGTCGCTTATACAGTCGAGATTGTCAATATTGGGCTTTACAATTCATATCCTTAATATAGGTTTAAAATATCATGATATATTAAATATTATAAAATCTATAATTTCTTACCAAAGACAATATGAAAAATCTATTTAACTTAATCACAAATTTAAACTAAGGATATGGACGGTAACACCCAGTATTAACAAGTTCGACTTTGTAAGTGACTAATTGGAAAATAATAACAATATTCGAATTTTACCATTTTTAATATTTAAATTATACTAAGAAAAGAATTTAAAAATACTATTATGAATTATAATGATATTTTCGGCAATTTTTTTTCTTAAAACTTAATTGAACTGAAAAATCGATTATTTTTCAGAAAGGGCTAGATCGATTATTTCAAACTGTGTCTCAAATTGTTCTTAGGATGCCAATGAACTATAGTCAAGAACAAAATACCATCTGCAAATAACTTTCCGCTAAAAGAAATTTAAATCAGTTAAAATCGGTTTCACTTTTCTTTTCATAATATTATACAAAAATATTATAGGATAAAAATTTCAGTTCAATACTACAATAATTAATGGAAATTTGAGGTTCATATACTGTATATTACATGAAATTTCCCATTCTACAATTATTATTGCAAATGCCACAAAGGTAGAATACTCATTCATTCATGCCTCAGACGTGTCGCTGCAAAGCTGGTGCCGAAAGACCTGAATTTCATGCAAAAAAGGGAGCGCGTTGATGTGGCAAAAGACATGCTTTCCAAGGTCGACTCCGACCCATCATTCATCAAACGGATAATTTCTGGTGACGAGACGTGAATTTATGAGTATGACACGCACTCCAGACATCAAGCGAGTGAATGGCGTTCACCCAATGAGCCGCGACCGAAAAAACC
>JAUMHM010000002.1:3135797-3156908 GCA_032362435.1 Melikaiella ostensackeni | reverse complement strand
CCATAAATCCAAGTATGTGGCCAAGGTGATGTGAGAAGTCTAGAGTGTGCTCTATATTTGCACAGTCTTCACACACAAGTTTCGCTGCCATATGCCCATCGGGTGCAAGAATCAGTTTGAGATGATCTGCCAATCTGGGTAATGTATTTATAATGTCTAAGAGGAGCTGTAAGTTCTTGGAAACACCTGGTTATACTTGGCATGTACAGAAGTCATAATCTATTCCTCCTCGTGCAATATCAATTGCATTCAGAGATGTTCGACGAGAAGTGAGCGTAATTTCAGATTTCACTCCGGTCCGAGGTAAGTGCATGAACGTTTGTGGATACTGAATTTCGACGAGTGCTACAGCCCACTCACCTGCTAAGTGAATTTGTTGCGGCAAGTAACTTGTAAAACAAGTTGTTTTATTTAAACGACAATAATTTTTACTGCTGTTGCTGTGTAAAACAACGTTAAATTGATCTCTCATTGTAAATTCCGTAAAGTAGATGCTGATATCCACGAGTTGAATTTCTGAGGATATCCTTTCCAGCTAACAAACAGTTTCTTCATACATCCTGTGCCAAATGTTTGAAGAGTTTATACGAGTCTACTAACTGTTGTAAGATGTCAATATAACGGTGTGTTCGTTTGTATGTAAAATAACGCCACATATGTTCTTCCAGTGTTCGATTTACGCGTTCAGCCACAGCAGCTTCTACATCTGGGCTTCGTCCTATGCGAAACAAGATGTTTCTTTGCCTTAATAGTTTTTGCACTAATTCTCCCATGAATTCTTTTCCACGGTTTGTTTGAAGACAATGCGGTACTCGATTGTTGCTACGTCTAAAAATACGTTCAAATGCATAAGCCACCGTAGTTGTTGCTTTATTGAGCAAAGGTTCGACCCACATAAATTTACTAAGAAGATCAACTGCGACTAGTAAATAGCACACACCAACATTCTAAGTTTTTAAAGCACGTAAATCAACGAGATCCGCTTCCCAAACATCGTCTATGTTAGAAACACTGTATGGACGTCGAGGAAATTTTTTTCTAATTGGGCTAAGAAGTGTATACGTATTCTGCCTTTCAAGCCAATCAATTACTTTTTCTTTGGAAAAACGTCTCTTGGCAGCTTTTGGTAGTCTGCGAACAGCAGTCCCAACGCTTCGACTTTGGCAGACTCAAGCTGCGACGTTTATTTGCTGGAGAATTTGAACCTCTTCTCTTTTTAACTGTTAAGTCCTCTTCGTGGTCTGACAAAAATATAGAACTACCTTCCGTTCCACTTGAAGTAGAGCTGATACATAGTGCACGCACATGGTGACGCTGTTGTTGTGTATGTTCTGTTGATGATGATGCTGTAACGGCTCTCCAAGAATTTCGTTACCAGTGAATTCATGTGGCATGTTAACGCTCCGGATGAGGTGTGCAAACTGTTTTCGTCCAGCTACTACAATACCCTTTCTAGCTTGCATTGCGTCATTTACAAGATCGTATATACTTGCATGAGACAAACGTTCGCCACTTATTATTACATCTCCTCGCTCATTCCAGGAGACACGACTCTCTGAAATGGGCAGCAAAAAATGCAATAAAAGTTCAGCTTTGCGACGGTAAAGTAAAGGCACAGTCTCGATAATACGTTCAATAGGAATCGCACTTCTGCGTGTAGCTTGGTTCGTCTTTTTCGGTGTACTGAGATTGAGTAATTCATCCCTGGGCACGTTGGGAGCTGGTATCTTGTCAGTCTCGCAAAAGTGAAGGTATCGTTGCAGAAATTGTTGATAACGTTGCCATTTTTCTCTATCATCTTAAATCACAGGTGACTGCAGAACACTTTCATGTGGAAGTAATACCATTTTTTGGGCATGTTCCATGACTTATTACAAGACAAGGAAATCCGACAACACAGTGTCAAGTGCTGGACGCAAAAGAAGTGGTAGAAGGCCGCTGCCACGTTGCATAAGGAATGTGCGTTTACGTCGCCAGAGAACACCTACCCTTGCAATATGTCGAAGATGAGTAGCGTGACGCTTAAGTTTTCGCTTTTGAGTAGTGTTGATTGGAACGTTCCCCCGAAGAATATTCAAGGCACACTCGCAAATACTTTGCACGAGTTTAGCATCAGCCGTGCGAAGTATCGAGCGCCGTTGCTCTGGAGTTAAATAACCAACAAGGTGACGTTTCTGTGCTCTGTCACGGGGATTCCTGAAAACAACGATATAGTTTGCATTTAACGTAATGTTACGTTGATCGTGACCTTGGTCGAATAAATTTTGTGATATAAAGATGACGCTGAGATTTTTGTGATGACTACCTTTTGTAAAGGGATCGATGACTGCATTATTTGACGCTTCACGCATAAGGTGTATAATATCAATCAATGACAATTAATTTTGCTCTTGGATCATTTGCAAAATCAGCTGATTGTGGTGAACCCTCTCAAAATTCTACTTCATTTCCATATTCTGTGTACCCTTGCTGCCATTCAGAGTAATAAAAAATTATTCTTGCATATGGTGTATCGCTTATCGAATTCAAGTGAGTCAAAAAACGTTTTACAAAAACAGTTTTGCCACAACCTGTTGGACCACAAATCACTGAAGTCCAAGGATGCTTCCACCGTGTGTCCATGATGAAGACTAACATGTATTTAATGTAACAAATCTTTATATGGGCTGAAATGAGCTTCTCTGTAGTCGACCCTCCCGCCGCGGGCGCGGAACACACGCAACGAAATAAGCTTATATGTTGCGTGCGCGCGTACGGTGCGGCTGAGATTAGCTAATGCAGCCGCATAAGTCGCGGCTGGATTAGCTCATACAGCCGCATATAGCGTTGCGCCCGCGTATTAGCTAATTCGCGGCCACTCTAGCATACTCACTTAAAACTGCCTAATTTTATTTCCTACTCTTAACCAACATGTTAATTATTTTCTATGGATAGTAAAGGCAACATTTATTATTTTAATAATATTTTTATTATATGTCATTTTATTTTTTACACCCTTCTCCCCCCTAACGATGCTGTATAATCCTTAAACATACGTTTGTAATGTAACATAATAATGTATATCGAAAATAACAATAATACTAAATTATACAATTTAATACAATTTTAAGGGAATATCTTCATATATTTCATCCTGATCAAACTGTTCTAAAAAGTGGTGACCTCGAGAAGACTAAGAATTTCATTATCATACCGCTCTCCTTCTGTTCGTGAGAAGTTTTGTAAATCCTTACTGTAAAATAGAAGAAATGATATATACATACATTGGACGATTTAACATTATTTATGCATGTTAAACACACACACACTCAAATCCAAAGTTTTATTAACTAATGACGAATTATGGAATCAATAATATACAATATTTTCAATACTTTTCCCCCCTATTCTACAAAATAACTTTAATCTCTAGGTCATTCATTTGTGTATGACGATAGTACAGAGGCGTTGGCATCCACTGAGCGTCTCCTTGTGAATCTGTGCAAGTTGCACCACTTAGGATATAAGGAATTCCCCAAGCACGGTCTTCACGAAACCAGTTCATTTTTCGTAATCGATCGGCATGCTTGTCTTCTAGTATCCACAAACGATTGAACATATCTTCTTTTGAGGGTACTATTAGAGAATTGGTCAAACATATTTCACGGTTTCGTAATCCATGCAGAAGGGACGTTACTTTTATTTTCATTCGACACTGTTCGCCATTACTGCAAATATAAAAGCAAATGCTTTCTATTTATTTTATTTTATCTCAGTGTTGAAATAAATACAAATAATGTGGATACACATATGCACGAAAACATTCAACGGGATATATTATTTAACCACAATTGAGTTATCTAACGATCCGAATTCTATACTGTTATTCGTGGCCTTTTCGCATCCCTACTTACGTATCCGAATGGTGAAGTTTGTGTCCTTCCCACAAGACGCCTTTTCCCATAAACAAATCGGACAGTTTCAGTTTCCAGACGAGTGACAACACGATGCAATGCTGTACGCTGAATGGCGTTAAAGCTCACAGTTAGTGTATCGTCATTTTTGCCTAGTACTAGTATTCGAATGGAGTCGCAGTTAACAGTGGCTGAAGCAGCACAATTTGAAGAAAAACCCTTTATTTTGCACACTTCAACTTCGCTACTGCCTGGTTTTCGCACTTTATACGAATAAAATTTTGGCCCACCAGATACAGAAGCACTGATATAACTGCCTTCGTCCTAGCATACTAGCTCATCACTCATGTCACCTAGGAATTTTCCCAAAGGAAGTTCGTATTCTCCGGGCTTCTCACTTGAAACATAAAATACAGAATCTGTATCATAATAAAAACCACGCCTACCTAGAGGTTGTAGGTAATTATGAAGTTTAATTCGAGCTTGAGCGGTAGTTTATGCAGCTATAACAACGTTCGACACTAGAGATGGTTGAACCGCTATGCTGGTATGTTGCCATGCTACATATAAAATGGTATCATTAACTGGTATGATTCCAGATACTACGACTTCTAGGTTCATTATGAGCTCTAGGAGGCGGCGTTGAGTTTCAACTATATGGGTTTTAGGGAGATTCCCACGCTGACCAAACTTTCCCCAAAAGGAGTTTAAACATAGTTTGGTAACTGATCTTAAACCCGGATTCAGACATATTTTCTGAGGATCTAACGCAACACCTTCCTTTTCCTCAAACTCTGTTAGATAACGTGCTTTAGAAGCTTCATTAATGCACCAAACGGGCCAGCCACTTGATTCCTGTTTAATTTACAAATACATATTGATGTATGGTGCAGATAGCCACCTATTCGAGTCTGAGGATCGTGTGTTGGGTCGAAACCTTCCATGAAAATCTAATTTTAACACAGGAATTATATTCCTCCTAAATGCATGACTGATACAGTTTTAATAATTGATTTCAACTAATTATTTGAATTATTTTTATTTTATAATTTATTATTGGTGGCAATGTAAAGTTTTGTTTTGTTTTTGTTAATATTCAAATAAATTCTATTTTACCTGCACATTTTTCTTTTTTTTTTTCTTCAGCTTTATCCTCATCCATCAAAATGATTTCTTCGATTACACTTTCAGCGATCTCTCCAGCTTCTGTGGCTGATATTAGAACGGATTTCTCGTTCTCATTACTCAGCATCAACATACGCTTTTATACTAAAAAAAAACTTTATAATATTCAATTTCTTGAACCAATTACTTTTGTTTTATTTTATTTATTTTTTTTAAGAGAGAAAACAATCGAACCTGTTTCAGTTACGCATTCAGTGGGAATCGAACCCTTCCATTAAAATCTAAATTTAACAAGGGAACTATATTCCTCCTAAATGCATAACTAACACAGTTTCAATTTCTTCAAAAATGTTAAAAATACAACAAAGTCTTGAAATGTCAGAATAACAAAAATGAATTTTTATATATGTATCCACATTATTTCTTTCCATAAAAATACACTACAAACATAAACTGGTACTTCTTTATTAAAAAAAAAATAATAATAAAAATTGTCGCCGACTTACCTTTCAAATTTTGGTAAGTCTCCTTTATGCCAGCCAATAAACACTTATCCTCGTAATGCACTACATGTCGGTACACCTCTTTCACTAGAGGGTACCTACTGCGGAAAAGGCCTTTTTTATGTGCATCAACTAACACTAACACTGAAAGATGTGCCACGACAAACTTTAACTTTTTGCGCAAGATCCGAATACAACTTTTTTTTATCAATTAATTTTAAATTTTCCACCCAGTGGGAACAACATTTTCGGCGGATGAACGAAAACCGCGATTTCGAGAAATTACCCAAATTGGTAAGACATTTTATGTAATCTTCTTTCAACGACATGTTTCAAAGTAAACTGACGAGAGAAGACTACATTTATATTCTATGATAATGCACTAGCAGCAAATAATGCTCCAGCAAAGAGTTTTTTGTATTTCAGGAATCTCAAATTACATGTCACATGTTAGCCTGAAGCTTCGTATTTTCTGTTACTTTAGCATATTTGCGACGTTCTTTCCGAATTCCCTCGCATTTGAGGCATTGAGAATAAATACAATGTAGAAATTAATATTTATTTTATTTTAACTTAAGCATTGCTTTCATTCATCAATTGTGAATTTAGTGTTAATTTTTTTTTAAACACTTTGTATCTATTTGTAATGTTTGGAAGTTTTGAATGTCGAAAGTGAAATCATTAGTTATTTTTGTGTTTAAAAATATTTCAATAAATATTATAATAAACAATTTCATTAATTTGGTTCGACTTGTTTCTTCATATAAATTATTTTCAAAAACAACAAATTTCTCAATATAAAAACTAAAATTATTATTTATTTTTATTATTATCCTTTCATTTATTTATTTATTCATTGTTAATAAGTTATTAAAATAATTTTTAAAACAATATCAGATTAATAGAAATAAAAGGTAGATAAATATGAAGTTCTTTTAGCAATACCCAAAGAATGTGCAATGTCATCATAATACAGGAAATTACTTTTCTTGCATATAGCGTTGGGCCCACTAGGGGAAGGGGGGCTGTGGGGGTCGAGGGGATGGGGGCAACGGTCTTCTCATCGTGCGCTGTCTGCGATTAGGTGAGTGTGGCGGGGGGATAGAGCGGAAAGTAGGAGGAAAGGGGGTGTCTGTCAAGAGTGGGACCTTTACTATTAACATAGAATAAACAGGGGTATTACCGACACCTTGAGGACAAGTTTCGACGTATCTCAGAAAAATTCTATAATGTATTTTATTTCATTTTTCAAATTTCCAACCTGATATCTCATTTCGTTTGGATGTAAGTTGTCCCCCAAAAAATGTCAGTAAGATAAGAATCGGTAAGTCTGACATGCCCTTAATTATATTCCTAAGCATGATCTAACCTCTGAAAGCATTGCGAGGTTACCAAGACTTTTTATAACTTGTGCACTTGCATACTTCGAGCAAGATCACCTTTTTAACGGCTGATTGGACCAAGCCAAAGCAATAAGTTACCATAAATTACTCTTAAATAACCATTAATTTCCATAAATTTCGAAAAATTTGGAATTTTTTGAATGCCTTAGGTTTACGAAAATTTTGGAAGTTCTTGGATACCTTATATTCCTGGAAATCTAAAGTAATTCATAAATTCACTAGAAATTTGCAGAGTTTCCCGTAATTTATGGTATTCAAAAATTTCAAAATTTGAAAGAGATTTTCGTGAAGTTAGTTTTTATTGTTTCTTAAATCAAAGATTTCCTAAATTTGTTACGAAAAATATCATGTGTAGCAAGTGCAGGTAGTGAGCAGTTGCAACTCTTGCGAAGTTTGTAGTACTCGCAGTCGGCTTTTATTCGGCTCGACTTCGGCTCGCCTACAAATCACTTTTGATTTGTCTCTGGCTCGTACAGCAAGCTTCATACTCGTTTCACACTGCCTACTTTCCGCATTTGTTGTACAATATACCATTAAATATATGAAAATTACTTTTTGTCCGACCCCCCTTGAAAACGCAACTTTTCATGCATGCTAAACAGACGCAATGTGGTCGATTTCAGGTCAGTGACAACTGCACGTGCGTACTTCGAAAGCGGAACCAGATAGAACTTTACGCCCGCTTCACCGAGCATAAGACAACTAACATCGCGTGAAAAAAGAGTTGCACAAGTGGCGCAACTACAGTCAGCTAATCTGATTTTAGAGCATTGAAGCGCCAAAGTGATCGTTCATTACATTTGTTATTACACAAACATGAAAAGGTCAACTTTCAGAGGAGGTGGGACTAGTGATACCATTTGAGACGATATATGTCGATGTTAAAATCGAGAAAAGCAAGAAAGGATAACGCAAGGCCTCGCGTTTCGTGAAAATTCAAGACGGCCAACTTTCAAGGCTTGAAAGCTCGGGTCCTCGAAAAGCAAGGCCTTGTCTTGGGCTCGTCTAGTAGGCTTGAGTTTCCTTCGTCAGATGTGCATCTTTCTTTCGCTAAACCGACCGCCTGAGAGGAGCAAATAAATTAAAACTCTCGTAGAATGATTACAGATGACATTTTTTAACTTGTCTAGACAAATTACATATGCCGAGAATCATGAAAACATGTGAATTCTGGATACTCGATGTTCATATCGCTAATTGACAAAAATTTTAGAATTTTAAATTCGTTATTTTGGCCGGCCTACAGACAAAAGACCCCTGCTGGGAAGAGTCAGGTAAGCTGGGATCTTAAAGTACGGTAAATTCATTGAATCGTACGCGTTCGCGCATCTGGTAGTGGAAAAACTCAACAAGTAAATGAGGACTTTATTATCGACCCTTGGTATCACCACTTACCTGCCGGGTTTGTCTCTCAAGCACCATCCCCGAATCGAGTTATTTGTATTACATGCTTTATCAGAATTGGGTGTCAGATTTTGGTTTATATCACTCCACCCACTTGAAAAATAATATCTCCCGACCAAACCGTATGATGTACGTAATTGTATACAACTTAATTTTCGATAATTATACTTATTACCACCCTCAAATGCTAATAATTTCTTTTAAATTCACACAATTAACTTGTAAGAATACAGCGTAACGTATTAAAGAATTGGATTTAACGGTCCAATTCGGGAATGACACCTCACCGAGTTCAAAAATGTTAACAGCGTCAACGCATCCGGCAAGTGAACTATTGTGTAGCTTAAAATAATTAGAAAACTATTAGGGAGGAAATGCAGTGAATATCAATTAATTTCTATCAATGATAGTGTATTAAGATGAAAAAATGCATTATTTTTCGGTAGGAAGGCTTGCATTCAAGAGTAATAAGTATTTTCAATCCCTAATAATGATAATAATTCGTGCACGGACGTTACCTGCACGCTAATGCACGCACGACGTACATGTAAGAATGTTTCATATTCGCCAGCACTTTCAGTGTCGATGGAAATATCACCTTAGTCAATTTGGAGCCTCCAATTCGAACTATAGACTTTCTTTGACCGTTTAAAAATGTCAAGGAAAGTATAATAATTTACGTGAAGTAGATGTGATAAATAAGAAACATGTAATTTGTTGCATTAATAAGTCTTAAAGTTTTAGAGTCAATGTGTAGTTTGTCAAAAAAGGTCATTTTTCTGTTATTTTCAGGTCAAATTTTTTTATAAAAAGGAGGAATTGGTTGAGACAAAATTTACACTTATAAATTGAAACCTCAAAACAATTGAAGAGGCTTCAGTTTAACAGATTAACTGCATGTTTAAAATAAAACTGGTAAGGCATTCCGTAAAAACAAATATATACTGCATCATATTCAAAAAAGACGAGATAGTTAAAAGACATTGACATTGTAGAATACTTTGATAAATTTTTTTGATATTTAAAATTTTTGTTTTTAAATTGATAGACACTTTACTCTGCTTATTTATAAAAATAGATTCAATGATTCTTCGTTTGTGAATATTTTTTCCCGAGCTAAAATTTCAATATTTTTTAATTCAAAATCAAAATAATGGCAAAATTGCCAACAGTGCTGTGACAAACTTGTGTTTTGATTACCTAATCTGCAATCTTCTTTATGTTCACTAATTTGAGTTTTGGGTCTCCGGCCACTTCCACCAATGTAAATCTTATTACCAAATTTACAAATTTTTTTTAATGAATTTATATCAATAAATTTTACACATCTATCAGACCTTTTATCAGGCCGACTTTTTGACAAAATAAATTATGAGAATTATAATAAAAAGAACGTCCCGACCATGATGGCTTTTTATGCCAATTACCTATTTAATGGAACCTTCAGTATTATTAAAGGTATTGAAGAATTCATCAATTTTATCAGAAAAAACAATAGCAAAAATATCATGAACATAGCGTTTGTAAATAATAGGTGTGAAGCTTAAATTATTAAGAGTTCTATTTTCAATGTCTTCCACAAATAAGTTTAAAAGTTTGAAATAATTAAGAGAACGTCCTGACCATGATGGCTTTTTATACCAATCACCAATTTAATGGAATCTTCAGTATTATTAAAGGTATTTGAGAATTCATCAATTTTATCAGAAGGAACAATAGCAAACATATTATCTACATAGCGTTTGTAAATAATAGGTGTGAAACTTAAATTATTAAGTGCTTTATTTTCAATGTCTTCCATAAGTAAGTTTGATACAATAGGAAAAAAAAAGAAGAGCCCATAGGGCAACCTGAAATTTGTTTATAAAATTTATTATTGAAAGAGAAAACTGTATTTTTAAAACCCGTTCTAGTTGCAGTTAAGAATTCATTTTTCGTTATTTTAGTTTATTTCCTATTTAGATTTTTTTTTTAGGAGGAGGAAAAAGGGCGGAATCTTTTATAGGCGTAGTATTGGGTTCTCCTAGGACGGGTCTAGGCATACCAATTAAAACCAAAAACCTCCTTTTTCGAACCCCAGTATTGCCCGCGGAACCGCCTTTCGACTTCAAACTTCGCAGGCAGTGGGTTCCGGCTTACAGTCGCAGTACGACTCTTCCTTTATCCGTTCCCCAAGGAGCCCAAACACAGGCTCCTAACGGGGATTTCATTCACGACCTTACCCGTACATATTTAGCCCCTACGCCCATTGAGACCTTTCGTTCTCATCACTTGCGTGATGATGGACTCAATGTGCCTCCAGGATTCCTCAGACTCTAGCATATGCGGAACGAGTGTTTCGAGGAAAAGCTGAGCTCCCACGGCCCTACACCCTTTCGCGCCTGCCTCGCCTGTTGGTTCCTCGCGCCATCTCTCTTGCCATCTCTCAACGAGCCTGTGTCTTGCCTCCTTTCGGATGGCTTCCTTTTCGCAAGCGTTTACCTGCTGATTGTTGTTGCGGGCAAGCTGCTTACGGAGCAGGTAGGCCTCTTGCCTTTCTCTCGCCAATAAATCTATTGGCGGTACGCTTGCCAAGACCAACACTGCGCTTGTTGATGCCATCTGCTAGGCTGAGATTACTATCAGCGCTATAGCTCTTTGCGCTGAAGACAGCATTTGAGTGATGGGGTGGTTCTCTAGGGCCGAAGCCCACACTGGAGCTGTGTAAAGCAGCTTCGATTGAATCAAACTTGCCACCAGCCTTCTTTTCACTTTCGTGGGTCCGCCAATGTTAGGCATAATCCGAGATAGATTACCCCCACACTGTATGGCTCTGGTGGCTGAGATTTTGAGGTGTTCCGCCTAGAACAATCTTTGGTAAGTAAAAGGATCTTTTGTCCGTGACGGTTAGCGCCTCGGTCTCTTCCAGGGCTATCGCTAGGCCTTTGGCATCCAGCCAGCGCTTCACTCGCCTCAGACTCTCATTGATCCTCGACTCCAGGATCCTCGAGTCATCATCAGTACGCACAACAAGTGCGTCATCCGCGAAGCCGATGATCGTCGTACCCGCTGGCAGTTCCATGCGCAGAAAATCGCCGCGCATGACGTTCCAAACGAATCGACCTATCCGCGATCACTAAGGGACACCACATGTCATCTCTTCTCCGAGGCTCCATGTGTCGCTCTCGTAGACCACCCACCTGTTGCTCAGACAGTTGTCTATTATTCGCAACAGGTAGGTAATCGGTTTCGAAGAAAGTTTGCTGTATTCACACGCTCCGCCCAATACATTTCTTTCCAAGTTAGCATCCAATAACATGCATCTCGCCATTTTCAGCAGTGATCTGTTTTTTCGTTCGACCACTTCATTCTACTGGGGCGAATATGCAGCTGTACTATATACTGCACTTTAATTCTCGCGTCCCTTAAATAATACTGTAAGCCTGCATTTAAATACTCCCTTCCTCGATCTGATCTTATACACTGAGTCCATGCCCTTTACTTCGCTCCTTATTTTGCTGTCCGCCAACTGTACATAGCTTTTCACATTGGGGTCGAATTCTGTGAAAAAGTTCCTTGAGCTGGACATGTGGCACGTTGCCCCTAAGTCGACGAAAGAAGAATTTGGATTGCTTTGTCCCGGGTTAGCATTGAAACTCATTTCGCCGAGAATCCTCTCAGACGCTTCAACCTCTTCACTTCCTGTTGCCATAAAACAAAATGCGTCCGAAGATTCCTGAGACTGTGAAACTTCATTGGCCTTTTCCTGTTTGTCTTTTCCTGCTTTCCATTTTTGGACTGGAAGCATTCTTTCTTGAAGAGTGCTGTTTTCTCACAGAAAGAACATTCCTTCTCCTTTTGCCCTTTATCCTGATTCAGTTTTTTATGCACAGTTTTTAATGCTGCTTCGCTGCTGTTTTCAAGTCCTTGGCCTTCCTTACGTCCTTTGTACTCGTCAATCACCCTCCCTTTGACGAAGTCTAGAGTAAAATCCGTCTCGCTTCTACCCTCTAAACTTGTGATCAATCCACTATATGAGTCCGCTAGGCTTCTCAGCAGGAGCGAAGCTCTCAATTTGTCCTTTGATTCCTCTCCTAAAGCCGCCAGCTTGTTCGTAAGCGTCAACATTGCAACTACATGATTCTCTTCATCACCACCTTCTGCCAAACGTAATCTGAATATTCTTTTGTACAAAAATATCGTACTAGACAGCGTCGCCTTTCAGTGATGTTCCTTAAGCTTTTCCCAAGCTTCACGCGCACTTGTCCTTCCTTGCATGCGTAGTAACTAATTATCCTCGACGAGGAGAGCGATTGTTGCACGTGCTTTATCATCCTTTTTTGACCATGCAGAATCCATTGGTGTTGGCGCGCTTTTCCTGATCACATCCTACAGTTCTTCTCTTATGAGTAGCAACTCCATTTTCTTGCTCCATATAGAATAGTTCTCACCATTTAACTTTTGTACACTTGTACGTAGAAAATCAGCCATTTTTATTCCTGGTACACTTTCACGAAAAATATTTAACTGCCTTCACTATCACTTTGGAAGATTCACTGTTCATATGCACCCTTTCACACACTTGACATTTATTTTCACTTTATGTCACTTTACGCCACTGCTTTTGTGTCACTGTATCCAATTTTTAAGCACTAGATGTCATTGTATCCAATTATTTGTAATGAGAGGGTATAATTCGCATTCCTGCCGCTACGAACAGCACCATCGGTGACATAAAGTGCGCGGTTTTATGATTTAAAATAACTGAAGTCAAAAGCGAATACATTTCAATTGAGAAATGAAATATATTTCGAAGAAAAGATTGACAAACAACAGTCGAGCAAGTCTGCATGATGAAGAAAAGATCTTTTTCGATAAAGATCACTTTGCACAAATGAAATGTCGAGAGTAGTATAATGAATGTGATCGAATGCATATTTAAGAATAAATATTAGATTCATACTCATTTTACGAAAAAGGCAATAACTTTTGGCAACTGGATGTATAATTTAGATTTTATTTTCGAAGCGGCGACATAGAGTCGCCAGTTTCGGCAATGAAATAAACTGATTTGAAAAGTGTCTCGAAAATGTTAGGTTTCAATAAGACCTCCGAACACTCGATGACAAAACTGTTTATACGAGAGTCACGCTTGGACTCTATCCTGCTCGATGGCTTTTTGCGAGAACAGAGAGTTAGCTATTATGCAATCCATCGTTGGGTTCAGGAGGTTAGAGGTAGGGAGTTGAATTTGTCAGGAGAAATATAGCATTTGAGAGTAGGGATTAGGGCCGATGTGTAATGAAAGAATGTATGGAAGTGTGGGGAAAGCTGAAGACCGCTGAGACGGTATCGAAGCTCCCTACTAGGAAACAAAAGATCAGATGAATCTGGTACACAGCCGCGGCTTGTTCGTGATCTAAAAATTAAACTTGAGATTTCTGTGAAGTTAGAGTTCAAAAGACCAGATGAATAAAATCTTTGTTTGTTAATTCACTCTCGAAAATAGCATTTTTTATTCTAATTAAACCTTTAAATTCAAGCAAGTATTTTCTTATTTGAGAAGATTTTCAGAGGGAGATTACATCGCTGGAGTTAGGTTTTCAAACCCTTAATTGTGGAAACGGACTCGCCATCCATCAAGATTGAATATAAAATTAAACTTTTAAATTATTATTTTTTTACATCAGATTTCAAATATATGAACTTTTCGCGCGTAAACTGAGTTCCGCTCGTTACATGGTGTCAGAAATGGGATTCCACAAACTCGTCGCGGTGGAACCCCCTGAGTAAAGAGACAGGTGTTTGAATCAGTTTTATTTTAACATTGAGTGATAACTAAATTGAGTTAGTGATAGTGCACCGAGAAGAGAAGAGGATTCTTAAGTTCCCCGCCCGCCAGGACATTCTAAAATTGACGCAAGACATTTTAAAATTCACTGAGGAAATTTTAAAATTCATCGAGAAAAATTAAAAATTCACCCAGGACAACCAGAGATTTTTTTTGGAAATTTTGGACCAGAGGAAAAGAAGAAGACCGTTACTTCCTATCTATCGACCTACCTTCGACTGAATACGAAGAGTGACGAATTGGACCATCGGAAGAAGAGGAATGAAAGCCGCGATACCCCCTCAAGGTTTTTGTACGGGGTTTTAAACCTGAAGGCATAGGGTGCAGTCAAAGGTACCGGGGTCGCAGACAGTAATTTGGAAGGTCCTGTAGTCATTCCCCTGAATTACTGCAGGCTAATAGAAATAAAACAGAAAGAGAACATAGGTATCCGAAGAGGCTGATCCGCGAGTGTTTGTGATTTTTTTTTCTAAAGTGGAAAATTGTTGAAAATTGTTTAAAATGTGCTTTTAATGCAAGTGAAGTTTCGATGAAAGAAAAATAAGCCACCATCGAGACCATCGCAATTAGTAAGTCGATTTGCCCTTTATATTGTTCTGTTGCGAAGCCAATCTCGGGGAGGAAATTCTTATTAAAATTTATTACCGTAATTCTTTGCGAAGTTGAAGAAAATTATATATATTCGAAGTGATAATATTATTTTAGATAGTGGAGTAAATAATAATATTCAAACTTAAAATGCGTTCGCGAAGTGGAGTAAGTAAGGGTGGCAGGGGTGGCCGAGGAGCCAGCCTGTTACAACCACGAGGAAGGCCGGTGATGTCAGGGTTGGTGCACAAGCAGTGCTGAGTTCATGGACAGTGCAGAGACGAGATATGAATAGGTATCGGTCGGTTGGCGGCCGTGGGGTGAGAACCGCTCGTGGTCGTCCCACTGTTCTCACACGAGTAAGTAGGGAAAATTTTGAATTAGATTATTAAGAAAACATGGAGCAAGCTGATTCTGTTTCGGATTTCCACCAAGAAAAGGAAGTTGATTTGAGGGAAGATATGGAAATCTTAGAACCGGAAATCGCGTCACGAAATCCGGTAGCAGACTACCGTGCCCCTGCCCGCTCGAACATCTCGCGCTCTTCGTACTCAGAGCCTTCTTCAGGTGCGAGTAGCTCTGGTGTCTTCGCGCTCCCGGAAAAAGAGCCAAAGAAACCGTTCCCTTTCAAGAACGCTCTCACCTTTATTCCAGCAAAATTTGACGGACAAAACATGTCAGTGGGCCGCTTCATTGAAAATTGTATTTTTGCCAGAAATTCTATTGCAGTCGAAGATCGTGAACATTTATTTTTGGTAGTACGTTCTAGGGTGGTAGAAGCTGCGTAGAATGCCCTTGCAGATCGTGATGTAAGCTTACTAGAGGATCTCTCAAAACATCTTAAAGTTACCTATGCTGAGCGACGAACTTAATCAGGCTCTTTCTAAGTTGGCCCAGCGTGAGAAAGAAAATATTAGCGAATTCGGTGCTGGGGCCAGACAACTTTTGGCTAACATGATCTAATTGTTAGAAGATCAAAATTCTCCAGAAGACGCTCAGTGTTTAAATAGGTCAGCGAGAAACACAGCTTGCGAGAATTTTATTTGCGGATTGAAAAATGAATTAGTCTTGCGTGTAAAAATTAAAATCCAAAAACTTTACAAGAAGCAATTAATGAAGATAGAACGGCAGAATGGGACTTTAAGTTTGTAGATGGCTTAGATCGGGAACCTGTAGAAAATAAGGGCGAAGATAAAGAAAAGACAGAAGGATCAGGTAAAATAAAGGAATACAGTAATCAGCCCAGTCAATTCCGTCCATACTGTAGCAACGCACGTGCCAGAAAGTGTTAGGTAGGTCGTGGCGCAATGAGATCAAGAGGTAGAAGTACAAGTAGAGGCAGCGCCAGAAATGGTCGAAGCGAAGGCAATAGCTCAATGTCCGACGATTCTTGCTTTAAGTGCGGCAGGGTCGGACGCATAGCAAGAAATTGTCATCGTATGTATGTCACAAATTTCAATGGTCCGCGTTGCCATAACTGCAATAAAAATGGTCACTTTGCGCGCGATTGTAGAAGTCTTGTTGAAAGATCATGGGCATATTTTACCTGTAATAAAGAGGGTCATGTTATTCGTGATTGTCCTGAAAATAAGGGCAATAACAGTAAAGATAAAAATAAATTAATCTGTGAGTATTGCAAAAAGACTGGACACAAAATTGAAAGATGCTTTGAAAGATTAGATAAAGTAGCTGAGAATCGCAGGCATGAAGACGAAGATTTAAACGAGAAGTGACTTCGACTGGATGGTGGAGCAGCGAGTTCTTCAAAAATGCAGCACCGATCCGACGGGTCGTGTTAAAATTCAATACAGCAGGGCAGGCACTCTCTCCAAATGTAAACTGAAATAGTCAAAATGTACAAAATGGAAAGGGTGGTTTTGGTGTATACGCAGGGGCAGAATTAAATTTAATCAAACGAAGGAAAGTAAAAACAGGAAGACCAGTAAATTTCGATGTCAGGGATGCAGGGAGTTGAACTCTTTGTATATATGGACGATATTGTCATTTGTGTTAAATCTGTACAGGAACATAATGAGAAACTAGAAAAATTGCTGGGACGTTTGAGAACTGCTGGACTTATTTTACAACCCGATAAATATAGGTTTTTATGTAATGAAATTGGATATTTGGGTCACATAATTTCTAAAGATGGAATTAAACCTGATCCGAAGAAAATCTAGGACGAGAGCAACTTCCCTCGTCCTAAGGGTCGTTAAAATGTTGTGTTACATCCAAAAATTTTACAAAATTTTGTGTAACACCTAATTAAGTGTAAAACTACTTTACCTCACGTAATTCAAACATCATTAGCTAAAAGCAGGCGCATTAGTAGTTTTCGCTAGATAACGATCTCACTATGGTAATTGTAATACGGCCGATAAAATAGAAACTGTGAGATAATTAGAGTGTGTTACCATGTGTGGATAAAGACTCGGTGAGTAATGATGACTTAGCGAAGTTCGGTAAATGGAAGAATCGGATAACGAATTCTATCGACACAGGGTAATCATACTTGTAATTATTATCATGTGAATGCATTCATATGCCTAATACCTCAAACAATAATCATTTCGAAATTGAATCTTATTATATGGAATATCAATGCATGCACGTGTTTGAACCAATGTCATACTTTAAGGATACATATCATATAGCATTTATTTAATACACACGTCGTGAAACATACGAAGTGAGTGAAGCTGTACATAGTCAGACCATAATGTAATCAATAGAGTCTGACTATGAAAGTGATTGCAAGTACTCACGAGTTTAGTCAGGCGCATTGTAATAGAAGGCGTCTGACCAGTGACGGATAACTTAGTTAAGATTAGCATATAGAATCCGTATTCCAGAAAGATCGAGAGTAGAGGCGCGCTATTCATAACCACCACGGTAGACGATCGACGACCAGCAGAACCAGTAACATGATACTCTCACTCATCAATACTTGACACCCTGGCGAAAGCTTCCAAGATTTGCCGTACGTGACTTGTCCATGAAACTCATTGAACGTGACTTGTCCATGAAACTCACCGAACGTGACATGTCCACGATTCTCGTGGTACGTGGCTTTTGGTAACCTATCCTTAGCATGGAGAACCCTCCCTATAAAAGCTCCGGATTTTCCGCTGGTAGCCGTCTTCACGTATCCAGCCGTCATACTATCAACTCGTACTACGAAGTACAAACCGCCTTGACTAAGTCGCGTTTCTTACATCATTGTGACCGAAGAAACGCTCTGAATGAGTCGCGCACTTCTACATCACCGCGAAATATTTAACATAGTAAGGAGTGTTCTGAACTAAAGTCCCTTCGGCTAAGACTCTCGGTCGTCGTATGAGTCTAATCCGGATAAAGTCCGCTGTGTTTAACGTCCGTGAAAAAAAACTCAAGAGTGGATTCGGTAGCTGTTTAGGACCGTGTATCGCTCTAACTCTAGTGAACAGTGCTTGTGCATCTTTCACTATTTGAGTCACTTCCAAGTAACTCACACCAACATCCGGTAGAGTTTCGTCGCTGCTCTACAAAATATACGGAGATACAATCGACAAGACAACCTCTCTTGCCCTTTCTAAAAAAGGAAGGTACACGTAAGTCAAATATATGTAACTGAATAATCTTTTCTTTTCTTTTTAATAAACATCTATTATTTTAACTACACCTCTTTTCATTTTGAACACTATTTGAACGCAATCCGCATAGGGCTGTGAGTGACAAAGAACCCACAAACAAATAAAATGTCAGGCCTCACCAACCTGACGTAATCAGCAACACTGGTCTCTCTCTCTTTCTCAATTTTTCGAACTACCCTCGCCTTTTGCTCGGGATGTGACAGCTGAACAGTTTTTGGTCTGAGCGGGGTACTACTGACGATTTATACCAAATTTTGCAACGATTGATGAACCATTGACATTATTGTTGAAAAAGGATATGCCATTTGTCTGGTCGGACGCTGCCGAAAGCGCATTTAATAAATTGAAAAATATTCTCTGTAAGCAACCGTTATTGCAGCACCCGAAATTCGACACGCCATTTATAATTACCACAGATGCATCCGATTTTGATATAGGGGCCATACTAAGTAAAGGTGAAATTGATCAAGATTTACCTACTGCATATGCGTCACGAACTATGAATAAAGCAGAGATAAATGAGACAACAACAGAGAAAGAACTTTTAGCTCTCTCATTTGCGGTAAAGCATTTTCAACCATATATCTATGGTACTAAACTAAAGTTAGTTACAGATCACAAAGCATTAGGATGGTTAGATAAGTTGAAAGACCCTACGATGGGATCTCGTTTAGCTCGTTGGAAAGTAAAACTCCGAGGATACGAATGCAAAATAGTATACAAGCCAGGTCATGTTAATGCCAATGCGGATGCGCTTTTACGAATACCAGTATATTTTAATGAGGAAAATAGTAACGAGAACATTGGTGGTGGGGATGCTCATGACGATGCTGCAAAGGACTGTAGGTCGAACATTGACTGCCTCTTCGGAAGCAAAGTCCTCTACCACAAATATCCTATAGAAAGAGCTTTTGCTGGTAATTGTTGTTTTGATGATGAGATAGGGGTGGATGAAGAAGTTGTTGAGGAAGTTGGAGACAGTTTGGTCTTAGTTAAAAATGAAGTTTCAAGGTTGAGTGATTGTCAGGTGAAGAGCTCTATACCCCAGCCTACCTCCGGTTGGTGAGGGTCCCGTCAGGGTGGGGATAAGAAGGAAACTGATGCGCAGGTTTTGGAGGGGTGCAATTCGGTTCGCTGCGTTACCCCTTTTTTTCGGTCACTCAATGGCCATGAGGGAATTCCGGGTGCGGGTGGCAGTGAGGTGAGCGCACGGACCTCCCCTCTTCACCCTGGTTACGGAAGTGCGATGAGGGCACGGGGCTTTGGCACCTCCGGAAGAAAGCGCTTGAATGAGAGGGAGGCTGACGGAAGGGAAAGAGAGATGGCCAGTTTTGGGGTCGGCTCTTTCATTCCAATTCGGGAAGGAACCGCTTGCTGCGGTGTTCTGTCCCTGGGGAAGGTGTCCTCGATGGAGAAGACATGGTCCCCGGGAAGGAGGTTGCGTCCTATGGGCACCTGCCTTCCAGAAAGGGTATTTGGTGAACCAGCTCACCACGCGGAAGATGAGAACCTGCCCGCAGAGCTTTTGATAGACCACGAGAATCGGGAAGGAACCGCTTATTATGGTGTCGGGCCCCGGGAAGAAGTAATAATGATAGAAGGGCAAGAGAGATGGCCAGTTTTGGCTTCGGCTCTTCCATTCCGAATCGGGAAGGAACCGCTTACTGTGGTGTCGGGCCCCGGAAGGAGTAATAATGATGGGAGGGGAAGAGAGATGCCAAGTTTTGACGTCGGTTATTCTATTCCGAATCGGAAAGGAACCCCTTATTGTGGTGTCGGGCCTCAGGAAGGAGGTTGCGTCCTATGGGCACCTGCCATACAGAGTAATAATGCCGTTTATGAGAGTACGGCTGTTGAGTGTTTAGTTAAAGATCCTGATGATGACGTTTTTAGTGAAAACGAAACAGAAAAGTTAAAAGGAATTTAGGGAAATTTTTTGACAAGTAAAGATGAGACAGATGACGAAGACGAAAGACCTAAAAGAAGGATTGAAATTAAACGAAAGCGTTTCCGCAGAGGCAACACAAATTTTTCATGCAGGGTCGAAACAGGGTAATCCCACACTTACTCCATTATTTCAGTTGAGTCGAGATAAAGTATGGATGAGAGATGACAATATCCTGAATTTTGTGTCATGTGATGGGGTACTCACTACACCCCTGGGTAGGGAACTGTTGAACAATCCCATAATTAAGCTTTCGAACCTGAAAGAAACAGAAGCAGAAATTGGTTACGTGACATCAAAAATACATGATAAGCGTTTAGTTTATAATCTGTTTATTAAAGAGAAATTCGATTCTAAAGTTCTTGTAAAGAACATAGAGACTGCGGTGATAACGCTGAGAGAGGCAATGGAAGCAAAAAATACTAAAACCTTCAGTTTGGCGATCAAGACTGAATATAAAATTAAAACTTTTGAATTATTATTTTTTAAATCAGATTTAGAATATTTGAACTTTTCGCACGTAAATTGAGTTCCGCTTGTTACATTCGTGTGATGATGTGATGATCGCATCTGTGCGCTCATCTTTATAGTGGACAGCAAACATACTAAAAGCGTATCCGCAAACCATCCTTTCACCCATCTATACATTAGCCACTCTTTTATGGTCACGTGGAAAATTCAAATTTAAATTAAAATCGCACTTTAATAAACATAGATTAATATGGCAGAATTGTAGATCCAATAAGGAGACTTTAGAATTAAAGTAATGATAAGAACTTCTATTTCAT
>JAUMHM010000002.1:3095537-3108190 GCA_032362435.1 Melikaiella ostensackeni | reverse complement strand
ATGAATTTTTCTGCAAAAATCGTTCTCGTTTTTTGTACTTATTTGTAAAAAAATTTCCACCAGGGATTGAAAAAAGCTGAAATTAATTTTTTTTAGATTAATTTTTGTTTTATTTTTTATAACAAACAAAAACTATCCAATTAGGGTTTCCAAACCTCGAAAAAGTGATTTATACTTTTTATAGAGTCCACTATTTTAGTAAATAAAATTGAAAATCTCTAAAAAATTATTAATGCAACGAAAAAAATGTATTTCATAGAGATTTTCCGCGCAAATGAAATAAATCGTATCTGCAATTCGGATAAGTCGCCTGTCACATTTACGTATCATTAAAATATGACTCAAATTTCCTTGATTCTGTAGGTGTTTATTGAATATTCACTTTTTAATACGATATACATAATGGATATTCATAAAAACTATGAAAGTTAAGGCTATTTGAATACCATTTTAAAGATTCGTAAATTGACAGGTTTATCCGAACTGCGGATACGCTTTATTTCATTTGCACGGCACAGATGTACAGCTTTCGTTTGAACAATTTTTGAATACAGCCAATCATTTTGAAGTAAATCAAGAAAAACTTCTTTTTCGGATTTTCCAGGAAATTTTGGCAGAATTCCTCAAACAATTTTTTTCGGTTGGTACCAAATTGTACATATCTAATCATTGGAGTTTGTAACTTTTTTGCACCTGATACTTTTTTTGCAGTCACGTACTTGACGTTTGGAAGATTATTCTACATGAAAGATCCTTTTAAACATAAAAATTTTGATATTTATTAAAACATGTAATTTTGTTTAATATTTTTGAAATATTCTAGTGACTAACAAGCCTTTCAAGATTAAGAAATGATTTTCAATTATAGAAACTAAGTTCGAGAAACTTTCAAATGCTAGTTCACGAAAAGGCAATTGACCCTTAGTAAATCAGGACATGCGCGTCACCAGGTCACCACCCCTCAAAACAATCAGAAGCTTCCGGTGTGTCGCGACTGCTTCTGAATCATTTTGATACTTCGATATCAACTTTTCTTGCGCTTCTGCCTGTAATCAGAAAACACACATGCTTATCTCTTATAAAAAAACTTCGTAATTATAGATGCGTAATGCAGTGACCAGCAAGCTCGCAACTGTATAAAACGTATGTAGAAAAATTTATTCTAGTTATATGTATTTATTTAAATTAATACAGCAGCCGCGTTCAAAAATAAATACAACCATATATAACATTTTTTATGTAATTCAAATATTAGGTGGCGTATCGAAAGGAAGAGTTTGCGGCTTCCCTTTTTCCCAGAAGAAGGGGGGGAGGTGTGTCAGAAGTTCCTAGTGAAATATCGCGATCAAAGGTTAAAAACACGAAAAATTGCATTTCTCTCTTTATATTCTGATCAAGAATTTTTATTTGTTCCGGGTGAATCTGATCAAAGAATATGTTATGTTTGCACACTCAAGTTGCAGTACCGAAAAATGGCAAAAGCATCTAAAACTCGTACAGTTTTACACAGTAGTTTCTCAACAGTACTTTAATTTCAATGCGTGAACATAAGCAAATTTTTAATGAGGTTTATAATTAACAAATATACAACTTTTACGCTCGCTTAGATCAGAAAAAAAAATTATTGGTTTGAAAATAATGAAAAAAATTCCATTTCTTGCGACTTTGATTTTTGACCACAAAGTGCGAACTGAGAGAATTTTCTTTCACTCATGTTTTCATAACATCATTCTGGCACCCACTAGAAACTTTTTAGCCCCCTTCCTCCAAAATGGGAGACAACCTGGTTTTCGATACGTCCTAGTTCTGTCATATCAAAAAAGTAGCTTTGACACCTTTTACCTCAATTTCATATCGGCTGTTGAATGCATAATATCCTAATAGTTATCCTATTATTGATCATAATCGATACGTCCATATCCAAGAGTTGTTGTTATCTATATGATCTGTCTATAGGGTTATCTGTGTATTGTGAATTTATCAAGACGAGTTGGCAAAAACTAAACAATTGACGTCATTTTCAAAACTTTCAAAGAATAAAAAGAGGATTTTGTAAAAACGTCACAGAGGCAGAAAATGAAGACAGATAAGTTATTTGTTCATCTCTTAATAATATCATAGAGGGTTCGGGTTTGAACTCGAACCTAAGCCCATAACTTACGTTTGGCATTTATCTCCTGATTCGCAATTGATTAAAATTTGTTTCAATGGAAAACAATTATGAATAAAGTGACAAATCCTGAATGTACGTTACGGGTTTTCTTATTTTGTACGGTAGTAGTGTAATCAATCAATACTGAAAGCAGCTCTCGCATGAGTTTCATGAGGCGAATATTATCAACACAGTCAAAGCAACGAGCATGGGGAACAGTCGTAAGGAGATCAAACGAATGTAACCAACAATGAGCCTTTTTTGTCGATAATTCACATTAGTTCACAAACGTCCCAAGTGCATTATGTATTGTTACTTCAGAAGAAAAGTGCTCGAATTTTGTGAAGTCAACAAAAAAGTTTGGTTTCCTTACGTCTATTCTCCGCGTTTTGTTGCTCCATTGTAAATCCATTATTTATCATAAAATGATAATGTACATATGAACTCAATGTTAAAAAAATACTTTTTGTAACGCATACACGGAATGTTCGCTTTTCGAGGCATGTATAGCGTGCGGGAAGTGATGAATTTTGAAACCGTATCAAAAAGCAGAACTGAAGCAGTTATAGCTCTTGTCAAGTTCACAATACTCGTCATAAGCTCATCTTCGGGTCGTTTCTGGCTCATCTTCGGCTTATTTCCTGCTCGCCTACAACTTCCCTTTGACTCGCCTCTGGCTTGTACAGCAAACTTCACATTAGTGTGGTTCTGCCTACTTTCCGCACTTGTAGAACAATACACTATTATATCACGAATTTGATTTCAATGAAAAGGTACCTGTTACATCCAAACGATAAGGCGAGCAGGGGGATTTTGTTAATAAAAATGGATACCATGTCAGTTCTAGCGCGTTTGAAAATAAGAAAGTCACAACACTTCGTTATAAATAAGAGACTACTAAGAATAAAGACAAAAATTAAGGAAAGGATTCTGATATACATGTAAGTAGGTTTATTATAATGAAAGTAGAAACTTTCAAACTTGTGCTGCTGGTGGTCCACTGTAGGGTGGTCCTTATTTCACTTTTTTGGAAATCTTTTGCTCCTAGTCGCGATTCTGCTGCAAATGCCCAAAAATAGGATGTCCGCCAAATCTTATCCAAATCGGTTAATATTTACTCATCGTCCCAGGTACTTGAAGTTTCCCATAAGATTAAGATGGGGGAAATTGGGCAAAAACGTTTAATTTATGTAACTTTTTCAGTTTTTATTAAAATCGACCGTCCAAATAGGATAATAATCTATGTAATGATTAAAATATCATAATTTTAAAAAACCTGAAATTTTCAAAATTTCTAGAAAGCCGGACCCAGAAATTAGGTTAAAAACTTGCATCTTCCATAGTTTTTAACTTGGAATGTTCAAACACTGTAAAAAAAATCTTATAAATTATTGTAAATTGAATGGTGGACAAAAAAATAACAATTTTAAAAAAAATCCAAGATGGCGGCTAATCAAATAGTCCAAAAATAGCTCGTATTTGCAGTTTTCAAATAAATATTTTCAAACTTTGCTATAAAAAGAAGTTTGGCTTTAGAAAGCACTTGATGATCCCCGAAGTAAAAAATTGGGAAAAAATCCAAGATAGCGGCGAATTAAAAATTCCGAAAATAGCTCATTTCTGCAGTTTTCAATGAAATATTTTTAAACTTTGCTGAAAAAAGAAGTTTAACTTTAGGAATCATTGGATAATCCCAAAAGTGCAAAATTTGAAACAAAATCCAAGATGGTGGCCAATTAAATATTCAAAAATAGCTCATTTCTATAATTTTCAATGGAGTATTCTAAAACTTTGCTGAAAAAATAGTTTTGACCCTAGAAATCATCCTATGATCCCAGAAGTCCAAAATTTTGAATGATCCAAGATCCAAGCCAATCAAATTTTCAAAATTGTTTTACTGTTATACTTTTCAACAAAATCGTCCTAAGCGTCACCAGAAAATCAATTTTAAAGGACTTTGTGTTGTTTTTAGACTTTCAAAATTTCGGAAAAAGTTAAAGATGGCGGCTAAAAAACTTTGAAAAAATCTAACAGGTTCGACATTTTTTAACGTCATTTTTTTTCATTTTCTTAAGAAAATTAGATTTTTCAGTTTTATTGCAGGCGGTTTTATCCTACACAGAATTTCGGAAACGCAAGAAAAAATTTGAAAATTTTGGACTTCTGAAATCAGGATGATTTCTGAAGTCAACATTCTGTTTGTAATAAAGATTTAAAATATTTCTTTAAAAGCTACGGAAATGAACTATTTTTGGAATATCTAATTAGCCACCATCTTGAATTTCTTTCCAAATTTTGAACTTCTGGGATCATTGAATGATTTTTAAAGTTAAACTTATTTTTTTAGTAAAATTTAAAAATATTTCGTTGAAAACTGCAGAAATGAGCTACTTTTGGAATTTTCAATTGACCGCTATCTTGGATTTTTCTTAAATCTTTGACTAGGGGGTCATCGAGTGGATTCTAAAGCCACATTTCATTTCATAGCAAAGTTTGAAAATATTTACTTGAAAACTGCAAAAACGAGCCATTTTTAGACTATTTAATTGGCCGCCATCTTGGATAAATTCAAAATTTTCAAATATTCCTCCGCCATTCAATTAACAATCATTCATTCGATTTTTTTACAGTATTTGAACATTCTAAGGTAATAACTATAGAAAATGCATTTTTATTCCTAATTGTTAGATTCGGCATTTTGGAAATTTTAAAAATTACAAGTTTTTAGAAATTAGGATATTTTAAACATTACACAGAGATTATTATCCTATGTCGACGACTGTTTTGAATAGAAACCGAAAAAGTTACGTAAATTTATCGTTTCTGCAGAATTTTCCTCATGTTAATCTTATGAGAAACTTCAAGTGCCTGGGATGACGGGTAAATATTAACCGATTTGGATGAAATTTGGAGCACATCCTATTTTTGGACATTCGCACTGGAATCGCGACTAAGAGAAAACGATTTCCAAGACAGTAATATGAGGACCATCCTAGTCCACAGTCGTCTGATGAGAGGCTGTTGAGGGTGGTGCACTATTATTTTCAATTTGACTAAACAGATTGATTCTACTTTACACTTAAACTTGAAATCGTATATTCACCGGAATCCATGAATTCGGGCTAGGAAGAGAATAAATGGGAAATTTCGCGCCTTGAACTCAATTCCTCCACCGCGAGGAGTAATCTTTATCGAAAACAGACGGTAACGGTTTCTCCAACAGAGACCAGAATATTGTATCAATCTTGACATTGGGTGAAACCATAGACCCAAATCCTGAAATCAGTTAGAGCCTGATCTACAGAAAGAGGATTTGTTACAGAGATATCTAAGCAAAGCAAAATTAGGGGTGACACAAACATATAAAATTAGCATAACTGATCCTCCGTATGCAATATTAAACGTTAAAACAGCATTTAAATGACAAACAGAATCATTCAGGCAAAATATAAAACAATTAAAGGTGGGATCATTCTGCATTCTCTATAACTAGGAATGTGCAAAAACTGAAAACTCGAAGTTGGAATGAGTCGAGTTGAGTCAAGTTTGTTAGGTTTAGGTTTCGAATTGAGTCCAGTCAAGTTCGAGCTCGATCTTTCCGAAAAGTTCGAAAGTTTTCGAGTACTTGAATCTCTTCAAGTACTCGAACAGTTTCAAATTTTTGAAAGATTTTGGATCAAAAATGTTGAATTTTATAATTATTGGTCCCCAAATGTGTGCTCAGCAGTCCGAAAACCCTCCTGGTACTGACCTTCATGAAAATTCGTTCATTTATTGAATTTTTCGAAGACTTGGTCGCAATCTTTAATCCAAATTTTGATCTAATGAAAAGAGAGGGTAAAATGCTACGCCGCGCTGGACGCAACAGTATACCTTACTTATATGGAACGGTTATCTTGACTAGCCGATAATAATTCGACTCAACTGCAGTCTCACTTTGGGGCCAGTCGTTTCTGAATGAGTTCCGGCACGAGTTTCCGGCTTGAAAACAGAGCGCCCACTCGTCTTTAGTAGGATGAATCCGTCCAGAGATATCAACTGCAAACGCACATTATCTTGGAGGGAAACGACTGGTCATTGTCCCACAGGCGCTACACGACAAGCGCCGGTTTAATGACCACTCTTATTTTATTACAACTACACTGTAAAAACAAAGTATTATTTCAGAGCTCATTTCAAGTATTGAAATAGGACTCAGAAACAGGACATGCAAAAAATGATGCCGAAAAAAGAGATCTTCAGTTTTTACAGTGTATGTAGCATGAGCTGCAAACATACTCCAGAAAGCAAATCTATACCTGCATATAAATTTGTGGGAAAATGAGATACTGTTTATTTTTCTCAAAGACAAGCATCGCAAAATATCTCCTTTTGCATAAGTCTCAGATAGATAACTTCATTAAAGACATTCGAGCCTGATTCATTGAATGTAGGAATAATTAATTGACTTCTGATGCTTACCAAAGTTTTCTGCAGTTATGCTGAAGAGTGAAAATTTCTCTGTAACTGGAGCACTTTCTGATAATGACCGAATCTGGTTCGTCGAAATGATCTTTATTGGGATTTATGTGCTAGTAGAATTAATGACTGCGACATTTACGATTAGATAACTGTGGAAGCCCGAAGCATAAATCTGCATCTCATGGATGCACATGTATATTCCAAATCTGGGATCGTTGGTTTCAGTTATAATAAAGATGTGCACTGAAGTGAATGAAATACAGTGAAACAGAGATAATTATTCATGATAGCTCGTTACTGAGTATCTAATATTGATTTTAGTGAGTAAATTATTTTTTTCCAACAACTTTGATAATTGGTGGAGTAGAGGTCAATTTACGTTTAACAATGAAATATGTGTATGTTCATAGAAGGAAATGCTGCCTACTTTCAGAAAAGTTCCTTTTGTGAAGTATCACTTTCGATATTAATATAATATAATATTACGGTCAAGTTTTTTCGAGCAAAATTTTTTTTAACATCCTCTAGAGATTTTTTAGATTTATTTATATTTTCTAAGAATTTCAACAGCAAATCCAATTTAAAGAATAAAAGGCTACGAGACCATTTAAACTGTGTGTCAGACACGTGTCAACGACTCTTAAACTTTTTATTCCACAGCGGTTCATAACTTCCGCTGGGAAGTTGATTTCGCTGGAGTCAAGGTTGCCACTCGACTGTAAAAGAATCTTTCAGGAGTGCAAAGTCTACGAATAAAAGGAGGCGATTGCACTCGGTCCTCAACTTTCTCTGTCCCAGGGGTGTTTCTTCAAATTGTCAAGTATTTATGCTATTAGAAACTTTTTTAATGAAGCAAGTAGATAGGAGTTTGTCGACGCTTTCTGCTTCTTTCACTTACAGTTATCATCTAAGTTAAGGTAAACAGAGGTATTAACGACACCTTAAGAAAAAGTTTTTAGAAAAAGAAGAATATTCATTTATGTGTTTATTATCTTGTAACGAAGATGACTTCTTGTGAAAATGCACATTTTTTTCATTCACAAACAGTACCTATTAATATCATTATTGTTTTTTGAAACTCTTTTTATATTTATTTGAAAATACTTTATTCAAATTGAAGCAACGACACCTGTATTTGTTCAGATTTAGAAGAATTTAGAAAGTCATTCGTATAAAATTGTATGTAATTTAGTTGCTTCAGATAATAAAGAACATAATTTTATATAATTATGGGTGTTTTTGCAAGAAAAGAGGAAGTTTCCTTTAAAAAGGAATACCTTCGATATTGTCTGGTTCTGTTCAGTTGTTCATTTTACAACTTTGCCAAATTCATTTTGGGGTGTCGGTGACTGATTTTTGATGTTCGAAAATCCGAAGCTAATCAAACAGACACTGAACATTCAAGATTTATAGAAAACGGTTTCTTAGGAACGAATCAAACAGACATGAATCTTGAGAACATGGATATCAATAATTATCGTGAGTATTCCCTAAAAATTCCCTCCTGTTCGGTGTCGTTCACTGACTGATTGATGCATGTGTCGTTCACTGGTTTTGAAGGTACGATAAGAATATTAAAAATATATTACATTTACTTGAGTTTCAGAATAATATTTATTTAATAATATCGATAAACATAATAAACTAGCCCCTAAAAGTACTACAAGATATGAAATACCTTTTCTTCTAAGTTTCCCAGGACTTTCAAATTAACATCACTCACTTTTACAATGTTAATAAGTCCTTCAGTAGGTGGCAACAAAAAGTATTATTTTGTCAGTATAAATTGACAAACTTTGTACTTAACAAATATTAAAATACAAGTTACATCTCCATAATTTAAAAAAATGTATTTTCATTGCATAGTGTCGTTCACTAGAAGGGGTGAAAAACTGGATGCGAAGTGATTTCTGCAATTATCTAACAATTTAAGGATCGGTGAGTAGGAAAGTTTTTCATATTGGATGTTAAAGAAAATCAGAAACTAGAGGGGGACTGGCCGGACTTTTAGACACGGCAATTTTTTTAATCACACTAGGATGAAGTACTTGCATCGTAGCAGTTCTTAGCAAAGTTTCACAACTTTAATTGCTTTTGTTTCGAAATGGGAAATTGAAATATAGCTCAAATTTTCACTCGGTTACATGTCCCCAAACACAAATTTCCACAAAAAATTGAAAAAGTAATTATGCTTAAAAGTCTGTCCCCGAAGTTTTGTTTCCACTCGTTGACACTCATACTTTATAGGATAGAACTCAGAAAAATCACTTTAAAAATCTAAAATACTATCGATAATTGACTATGTCCGTGACACATACAGCTACATTCTATGTGTCAGTAGCACGAGTGAACAGGCAATCTATCAGCGCCACCAAGTGGAGCGTTTTGGAATTTTTTGTTGTATAACAATAATACAATATAATTATATACGTATATGGAACACATTTGTAGTTTCTTTAGTTGTGTAAGTGACGCACATAGCAAATACAACATCTCTTCATACACTGTTAGAAACTTCTTGAAAATGACTCAAAAGATATGATGGAATATATAAGAAATTTAGCGATATTGATTAAAGTAAATATTTATTTGCAAAACCTTGAGGAATCTGCTTATGAATCTCCTCTGCAGTAGATTAGGCTATTGTAAACGCACTAGAACTTATTTTACACCACTTACCAAAAAGCAACTGACATCTGGAAATCGCCATTTTGATCCAGTTTAATGAACCCGAATGACGGCAGATAGCGCTGGCGTCGTAACTTTTGCTACTTTTCGAATAAAAATTCAGGCGAAAGCAGACGAACGATTACCAAAGCAAGCTTAAAATCACGAAATTATCTTCGTTTTATGTGAATCTTAACCGGCAAGGTTAATTTTTGTTGCAGCGAATCTTTCACCTAGAATCGATGTAAATTTATCTTTTGTTTTTTCTATGCTTATTATGTCCTTTCATGGCTAGAAACCAGAAACTCTATGCTTTCTTTTAATATGCATTTCATCAAAATCTGAGGATACATGTTTTCAGATATTTTGACTTTTAATTACTGATTTCAAGAAACAATAGAAAGTACATATATTTTTGAGAAACGACTACAACCTTCATAACGCCTGTCAAATTTTCTATATTTGTTCGTTACAAACTTTATTTGGTTTGGTTTTGACGCAATAACATTATTTTCAAAGTATACCAAATTCTATCCAACATATCTTGGTAAGCATTCAGTTTGGTGTTTCATGGTTTAGCACCTACAATAGGGTCCTATTGGATATTTTTACTTAATCGCCAACTAACTTAACTTTGTCGAATGCTGAGGGGAAATCAATGGCACCAAGTACATATTGAACTAAACTTTATTTTGCAAATATCTTCGTAGAAAAGAATTTTTTCACTACAAATGTATTTGGAAATTAGTTTTTCATTCTTCAAGAACTGGTTAATGTAATAATAAAATCAATACTTATTATTATTTATTACAAAGATATTACAAAAATAATGTTGAATCCCATGTATTTGGTGTCATTCTTTTCTCCCCTCAGCACTCGACGAAGTGAAGTTAGCTGTCGATGAAGTGAAAATATCTAATATAATTAACAAATGTGTTTTGAGCAGTGCGCTCATTTGAATAAATGAAATGCTTCGCTTGTATTAATTGAAATAATACCACAATTTAAAGAAAATTTTCGACAACTTTTTTATATTGATCTGCGTCATTAGCTTTAGGAGTTAAAATACTCATAGATTCGTTCCTACACTTTTTTTATCAAGCTGCGCAAATACGTGTCGTTTCATGTTCTTTGAAAAAGAACGTATTTTGTCGAAGACATGCACGCCTGATAGGAAATGATCCAGTATAGGATTATTTGAATTATTTCATATTTGATGATTGTAGTCTGACGTATTTGAGTGTCACGCGCATAAAAAGTGTATCACAAACAAGATACTATTATTATTATTAGTCTCATTTGCCACCTCACGGTGAGCCTCGACCAATTTCACACTAAAAATCTTTGCACTCGCTGGTTTTTTGCGGAATGCAACTACAGGATGATGAAGTTTTCAAGTAAAAAATGAAAATCGTCTGTGGGGTCTTTTTTTCATAAATCACCATTTTGAATTTGTTTTTATAGAATTTCAAAATTTTGGATTCTGGACATCTTTAGCCGTTAAAAATTGAGTAAAAAAGTCTTACGGAAGAATTTTTAAAAATGAACACCTGTCGTTCTATAAAGGCGTAAGTCCGTAAATGTTACATATAGACGACATTTATACCTCTAAAGAACATCAGGTACTTATTTAAAAAAATTCTTGCATGAGACTTTGTCCCTCAGTTTTTAACGGCTACTGAAGTCCGTAATAAAAAATTTTCGAAATCTAAACAAAATTTTTTTAAAGTGACTTTTGAAAAAAGGACCGCACAGATGGGGAGCCGTCCAGAAATTACGTTATCAATTTAAGGGGGCGAGGGGGACGTTCCAAAAACTACGGTTTTGTTACATGGGGAAGGAGTCAGTAGAAGTAACGTTACAAACGAATAACGTTTAGTACGTTTCCTGATGATAAATTTTAACAAAATTTGCGAAATTTGCGAAAGATAGCCCTACAAAGGTACACTTCAATAATTACCTGATAAGTTTGAAAATCACTTTCATATTTTAGACTTCACACTCTTTTCCCTATTCCCCTCTTTTTCTCTTTTCAAAAGAATTATTTTTTCCCTTTTTCTCGATTTTTCGCTTAAATGCGAAATATTTCTTCCACTTTTGGTTGAAAATTAAAACTTTTTTGGTCGAAATTTCAGCTATTACATTTTTCGTTGAGAATTCATCTTGTTTGGTTGCAAATTCAACTACTTGGATGAAAATTGAACTACTTCGTTGAAATTTTTTTTTTTTTTGATTGAATATTCATGTCTTTGGCTCAAAAATTCAACAATTTGGATGATTTTTTTTTCTTTTTGACTGAAAAATCTTTCTTGGTTGAAAGTTCACCTCTTTTGTTGGAGATTCGTCTTTTCTGTTTGAAAATTCATCTCTCTTGGTGCAAATTTCATCTGTTTTAATTAAGAATGCAACTTTTTAGTTGACAGTTAATCTCTTTGGTTGAGGATTTTACTATTTTATCGAAAATTCATCCTTTCTGGTTGGATGCAACTGATACAATGATTGTTTGTTTTGTTGAAAATTAATTTATTACACTGAAAATTTATCGATTCCATTTGTGGTAGAAAACTTATCTTTTTAGTTGAAAATTCAATTATTTAATTGAAAATTCATCTTTCTTCATTAAAAATTAATCTGCTTTGTTCGAAATTCATGTATTTGTTTGGAGAGTAAAGTATTTTGTTAAAAATTCGTCTTTTGTCATTGAATTAAACGGGTTGAAAATTCGTTTTTTTTTTGTTGAGAAGTAATTTGTTAAATTGAAAATTTAACTATTTCATTTTTGTTTGAAAACTTATGTTTTCAGTTGAAAATTCAACTACATATTTAGATGGTTGGAAAATCATGTAGTATGTTGAAAATTCATCTTTTGGTAAACAATTAATCTTCTTGGTAGAAAATTCATCTTTACAGGTTAACAAACCAGCTATTTGGTTAAAAAATTCAACTATTCAATTCAACAATTCATCTTTTATGGTAGAAAAGTCATCTTTCTTGGTTGAAAATTAAACTATTTTGTTGAAAATTCAATTATTTCGACTTGAAATCTTAGGAGTTTTAATTGTTAAACATTGAATTCAATATGGTATCTACATTAATGGTATTTAAAATAATTTATTCCGCTATTATTCCCCTATTTTCTTGAAAAATCACCCGATTTCCCTTGTTTTAAGAGTTTTTTGGGTTGTGAAATCTGATATTTAAATATATTTAGGCTTATTGGTAACTAAACTCACTAGAAGCACGGCAAACGCAGAATAAACGTTAAATCCGTGTTCAGCCAATGGCTACGTTACTTTCGGTGAGAAGGGAGGGAATAAGATAAAACTACTCTAATCAACGAGGGAGGTCCGCGGGGGGGGGGGGGTCAAAATTA
>JAUMHM010000002.1:3044011-3058719 GCA_032362435.1 Melikaiella ostensackeni | reverse complement strand
TTCCTTTTTGAACTTTTTTCTGAGGTAGATCTCTTTGCAACGTCCAACAATAGTCTGCCATGATATTTTCAACTCATCTTCCTTGATGTCGTTGTCCTATCGCTTCAATATTTTGATAGAACTTTTCACCCTATTCTTCACTGTAGTCCACAAGATTTACGGCAAAGCATTCAACAAATGAATTCATGAAATAGAACTTCAAACTCATCAGACACTTCAATTTTTTGAAGCTATCGACCATTCTCGAAATGTTTTTTTTCTACTCTCGACTTTTAGCGTTTTCCAGGAATCATTCAACAACATTTTTCAAATCCAGTCATGCTATTTTCTCACTTGAAGTTATTCTAGTAACAAAAACGTCGTCATTTAATAGCTGTCGAATTTGAGGTCCATTAAATATCCCTTCTTTCAATTTAGCATCGGACAGTTGGGGAAACTGAGACATTTCATACTGAAAATATTGTTCCTCTTCATCTAGTGCTTTCACGAATTGTTTCCTGAGACCCAACTAAGTGGAAGGAAGTCTTTTGATGGCTTCACTAATAGGTTATTGATGACGTTTCTGGATCCTCTTTCCAGCGACATTTTTTTTGGCCAAACTTTTTTTTTTGTTATAATTACCACGATCCCGGCTGTTTCATAAGCAAAAGAAATAAGGATACTTCGTTTTTCCCAATTGTTGTCCCAGAAACATTGAAAGAACTTTAAAATCTCTAAAAATTTGCCATTTATTTTGTTCGTATTTGATTTTTATCAAGATGATTTTCATATTACTGTAAACTTCTTTAAGTTTTGTTGTATAAGCTATTGGTATCGATGCATATGCGTTCATGTTGTGCAATAAGATGGCCTTCAGGCTTCGTTTAGAATAGTCTATGAATAACCTTCACTCTTCAACTTTATAAACTTTTGGTTTTAATTAATCCATAAGTCCGTTAACATCCATGCAATAGGTTAAAAACAGTTCTTGACCAAGATGAAAGTATTTCCGAAAATGCTGTTCTCTGTTCCGATAAACACTTTACTTCGTTCTTTTTGCCTAATTTCCTTTTTTTCAAAGCAGAAGCGAGGTGTTCAGCGCCATCTTTAGATAATCCGAACTCTCGAATTAAGTCATTAATTCTTTTTGGGTCCACGTCTCTGAACGTCTCGTTTTTGTGTCATATGTAGTGTATTCGTTATCGGTTGTTTCATATTCAGTATCGAAATCTTCACTACTGCTTTTGGATTTCTCATGTTCTTGCACTGCTTTCGTTTTTTTAGTGTTGGAATGAGGGGTGCCACCATCTACTGAAATGTCTGCAGTTGTTTTCATCTGTGGTTCTATTACCGAAGAGACTGTATTATACGTAACTGATTTTTGTGGAAGATTCCCCATTTCTTCGCATCTTTCATGCAGAAGTAACAATCCCTTTCATTTTTCGGTTTTTTCCAGAGTGCCAGTACAGTGAACTTCAAGCTTCCATTGTTTACACTATCTTCGAATTTGTACAACATTGCTTGACAAGCGGATCATATATAAGTATTTTGCATACGTGTCTCAAATTTTTTCAGTAATGTTCTTCCGATATTTTGAGATTTCGTACAAGTGGAACGAAATTGATCCTGATTGTTTACACAAGTGTGCGTTTTTTAAGTTTATTTCTTATTTTTGGAAGCCATGGTTATTTTAATCCCCGCAATTTAAGGATCCTGGCCCAATCACAGGCGAGTCCGCCGTCCTGGACGTGATAATTCTCATATCTCCCCAGGACTAAGTATTAGGGCTTTCCAGCTTTGATGAGGACAATGTTTACTCATCGCCGGACACACTACAGCTTTATTCTCACACCCTAACGTCCTCCTGCAGGGCAGCGCACCTTCGCTGGCTTCGTTACTGATTTGGCTGAAAGGTGAATCATTCTACACATCCCTTTTTAGGGCAGTTGTCATCCCCCCCCCCTCCCCCCCAGTACCTAGTGCAGCAGCAGGTATTGACACTGAATGTTTGAGTAAACTCAGTAAATGCAAAAAGATGGACACCTAAGTCTGACGATTTATGAATGAATCATAACACAAGAGGCTCAGAACTCATGGTTCACAAGAAACGAAGTAAGTTTTCTTAAGAATATTATCAGGCAGACGTTTCAAAAAGGAGATTGTTGTAATAAGCTATGTTTTTCGAATAATTCCTGAGATTTGTTTGTTATTACGTTGGTCTGACTTGAAAACTAGGTTCCGCGACTCAAATTCCATGAAAATACGATGCTGGCCTACAAACTGCTGCTTGAACAATATTTTTGAAGGTTATGTTACAGAATTGAATTGGAAGGTGTTATTTTGACCTCAGATTCGGATTCAGCAACTCAAAATACGTAGAAATACGTGTGTCTTATTAAAAGTTCTTGATATTTTTGTTGTTGTGTGGCTGTGATATCATCGACGCTTGCCTATATGCACTCCAACAAGCACACACTTACTCAGTCATTTATTCATTTTCACGATTATCATTTTTTCTCTGAATCATCAGACGATTCAATGGGAGACGACTACTTGGCTGCCCAATTTTTTTATTTATGACTAGTTTGGTGTAGTAGTTCGCAAGGGGATGATGTCATCATCCTGTCGTCTTTCATGGCGCCACTCACACTCGAAGCTGTAATTGCTTCCTTCGGTAATTTCGGTCACAGGAGCCCTGCCAATTGTTACCCTGTCTCGCTTTCGTCTGGCTCGTATCGACGTTACCCACTTTCGTTGAGAGGGTATTGAGACTTTTCAGCTAGAATAGGCCCTTCATAAGTAACCATTTTTTACATTCTTATCATTCATGGTGGAATGTATTAAATTCATGTGAATTTGGACCCATCCAGTTTTCGTCAATTCTCGACGTTTTGAGAACCCTGAGTCAGAAAAATTGGTTTTCACGATGATGTCTGTCTGTCTGTTGTCTAACGACGCGATAACTTCCAAAGGAATTTTCTAATTTAAATTTTCTTTCGGACACAGGTTTGTGGTCCAAAAACTCGTGTCAAGCTCGTTGGCCAGCCTTCTACTACCAATATTTGTGGTTTTAACCATGAAAAATCAGACTGAGAAAAGTAATAATTCAACTTTCTCACGAAACCACGCTAGATACGATAAACAGACAAGTGACCAGAATTATCAGTTTCTGAACGTTCTTCAAAATTGCTTCTGAGCATTATTTATAGGGTTAATAGTTTTTTTTTCAAACGTAGAAAATGCCATAAGAATATCGAAAATTCTAATTTATAGTTAAACAACACACAAGACGATGAAAGCTTCAACGGAAAAATTTCGCACTTTAAAAAGACCTACAAAATTGCCTGTAACCATTTTTTTAATAGCACCCATAGTTTGGCGGAAAAATTCAAATTTTTACATTCTCATCATTTATAATGGAGTACACTCCGTATTAGAGATAGATAAGATTGGATTAGATGTACTACATTCATGTGAATTCTGAGCCTATCCAATTTTCGTCAATTCTTGACGTTTTGAGACCCCCTGAGTCAGAAGAATGTCGATTTTCTAAAATTTAAACTAATTTCAAGTAATGCCGAGCGCGAAGCGCGAGTGTCATGATGAGAATGTATTCCTCAAACCCGAAGGAGTTTTGAGGAAGTTATGTCCACTTCTTCACTTAATATTCAAGCATGAAAATAATTTAATTGATGAACTAGGACCAACGCGTAGCGCGAGGCACATAACATGTCGAGCGCGAAACTCAAACTTCGCGCGCAGCGTGCGATGAGAATGTGCCGACTAAGCGACAGATTTTTAAAATTATTATAGTACATTTCAATCAAAGATGTGAGTGTTCTTACCAAGGCAGCTTCGTTCTTATGTTTTCATTTCTCTTCACTACTTTTAAATTCAAAATTGAAGAACTTCCAGAGGTTCCAACTAATTTTTTGTTCCATATGGAAAACTCCATGCTGATCTCAAGTGATTTGTTTTTAATTTACATACTTTATTATGCATATGACGATAAATTTAATTGCCAAATGTTTTGCTTGAAAAACATGTTTTCTTGAAATGAATTCTTATTCTTTTCGGTCTTTTTGAAATTTTTTGTGACATGGATTCTGAAAATTCATTAATTTGGAAAATACTTTATTGTGTTGCAAAACTTACTGAGAAATACATAAATTTTGATGTGGTTTTATTATAAATATCAATTAAAATTCTTTTCTACAAAATGCTAAGAAATTGTGGAGATACATCAAAGTCCTCAGAAGTATAGTTTCTACATTCTTATACGTCCAGTAATTTATTTTGAAAGAAAATTGGCATTTTTTTCGATTGTGAACTAGAAATTTTCTTATCTTGCTCCATAACTTTTCAGAAAAATGTATATAGATTACAATTTTATTAAAGAGTATTAAATTGTAGTCGAAGGGTTACACTGAAGTCATGGACCATTTTGCTTACATTGTTACAGTATAGTACAATACAAAACAGTGGCGAGTTTTTAAAGCGAAAAAATTTCAATTTTTTTTTTAATACGCGAGATACGATGAATGTTTTCAAACGAATGTTGTTTATATTCAAAATACTGTACGAAACTTTGTATACCATTTTTTGAAATTTGGCACCGTAATTATATATTTTTCCAAAAACTTACAACTTTTACCTTCTAAATCTTTAAATACGCGTAGGGTATCTTTTTCATACGATTTTCAGTGGTAGGACTGATAGAAATATACTTTTAAGTCTTCTGTCACTTTTTCTGCAAAATTTTTGAGAATTATTCTTTTTTTGGATAACGAAAAAAAATTTTGTATCTGGCCATTAATTTGCATGTTAGGTATCGTACAGTCTATATCACTTATTTGGCTGTTAAAAATATTTTAAAATATTAAAAATTAAATTTGTAATATTAACGAATTTCATATTATTATATATAGCTTTGAAGCAGCAACTTTTCTTTTTTTGTATCTCGCAAATTTTTGAAAAAAATTAGAATTTTTGATTTCCAGAAAAACCGACCACACTAAATCTGAAGGTATCAATTTGATTTGCAGCAGAATGAGTTCAGCCATCTCGTAAGAAAAAGGGTCTTTTTACTGTTTTAAGTAAGTAGAGCGCGTTTTTTTGCTAAAACGGTTTATTGAGGGGTCTTGATAAAAATTCCAAATTTGCTGGAAATGACTTCGACGCATCCCGGAAATATTTTTTAAAACGAAGTATCTCGGCGTCCCGAAATTCGGGACGACTAGCCTATTTTCACAATTTGGCTACTCGTCCCGAAATTCACGTATTATTCAAATTTCACTCCTTTTGAGTTAGCCGAAGATCAGCAAAACTGCTAGTCGTTCCTAAATAAAACTAAGTTTAAAAAAACTAATAAAACTAAATTTTTAGGTTATGTCTTACAGTGTATAGTCCTTTGAGCTTTAACTCAAACTTATTCAAACGTCGTGTCTCATCATCCCGATATTCGGGATGACTAGCAAATCTTGCGCTTTTGGCTAATCATCCCGAATTTCGGGATAACTAGCATCTTTCACACATTGTTTGAGTTCAGCTGCATATTATTGAAGGAAAAAATAAAATATACATAAAACAAGAATTACTTTTAGCCGAATCACTACCGGCTTTAATTTTCTATATATGTACTGTAATTCGCCGTAGTTACTAGTAACGCTGCCATCCTGCGTTCGCGTACTCGTGCTTTTTTAAAAAAAATTTCTATTTTAACAAACTCGCTCCAAATTTAAAAAAATGATAAAAGTATTATTAAAAAAAAAATTTTGAAGTAGCTTAAAAATCACCCCTGTGACTGTTCACAGAAATAATGTAGGTTACATCCCTACCCATTTCCAACGTCATGTGAGGGCGAAAAATCACCCCTGTAACTGATCACAAAAATAATGTAGCTTCCATCCCTACCGCTTTACAAGTTCTCGTGGGGACGGGAAGGCCCTCTATCATTGGACACAGAAATAATGTTTGAAGTATAAGTATTTGATTCGTTTTTCTCGTAACAAATCCCCTATCGGAATGAATATCAAGAAAAAGAGAAGAGATTCGATTAAAAGTAATTCCTGTTTTATGTATATTTTATTATTTACTATTTCCTTCAAAAGTTTGCAGCTTAACATAAAGGATTAGAAAAATTATATATTAGAAGAAATGAGATTATAAAGGCGCAATTTTTCGGGAAAACTAGTTGAATGTGTGAAAAATGTTAGTCATCCCGAAATTCGGGATAACCAGCCAAAATTACAAAATGGCTAAGTCGTCCCGAATTTCGGGATGACTAGACGCAGCCTTTTTAAAAAGTTCCAAAAATCTTTTTGCGTGGATTGACCCGTCCCATTGCATAGGAAATCATGCGTAAATCTCAAAAAAATAATCTTCTTTAGCCTTCCTAGCTCAAGAGTTAATTTTTTTTTTGCTATTTTCAACCAAAAAAGGTTTTTTTTCAAATAGTTCGTTTCGTGCATATCCTACGGAAAAACTGTAACAGGATAAATTCTAGGGGACCAAATTTGCGTAACATAGAAATAAAAAAATGTTTTATCTCTTATAGGTCGCAAGTTATGATTATGAAACTTTGACCTTTTTTATTCGGAAGGATCTGTATGTACTGGAAAATGTACTTGAGACCATACTTAAGCATTTTGGTTGCATATATGTATTTGTAATTCATTAAAAATACACATTTTTCAAATTTTGCGTTTAAAAACAATTAATTGTTCAACCAGTGTTTGAATAATGCTCTTTACTCTATCAATTTGGTGTATTCTCTTTGCGAATATTACTTCCATAACATCTGTTATCGGAAGTGAATAAAGAAAGAATGACAAATTAACTGTTCTTACATTTTTTATTCATTATTAATTAAAATTTTTATTGAAGGGATTGTTTCAACGACATTTTATTATTTTATGCTCAAAATACTAAAATTGATCAACCAATCATCGCAGACGCAACAGTTATTGTCAGTTGTTGATAATAAAAGAATAAATAAACAAATAAATTTAGTAATTAAGCAATTAATGAATGAATGAGGTTATTAGTTAACTAATTAGTTGAATTATTGACAGATAAATGGATTAGTATCAGGAGATGGAGTACATCGTAAAAACTTGGGAACTGTTTTGCAAAAAATAATGTTTTTTTTCTGTAAGTCGCAAAAAAGTGCTGGTTTTTCCACCTGTTTTCTGTGTAAAAAGTGACCGATTTGTTTTCGATGACGTGGCGCATGCGCAGTGTTGACCTTTCCGTGCAACAGTGAAAAAAGTAGACGGACATAGTGAAAAAAGTAGCCGAACGCAGCGAAAAAAGTGACGCACAGTGAAAAAAGTAAATAAAGTGCGAACTACTGAACGAACCCTGAAGTGAAGGTGAACTCACAACTATGCAACTATTGCGTTATATCTAATTCCACCACTTCTAACCTTCCTGACCAAATTTTGCTACCAACTTACTGTTACGGCCATATTATTGCCATGGTTTTGACAACTGCCATTGTTATTGTTGCGCCAATCGACAACAAATCGCCTCCTTTTTAAATAAAAAACAGGTGAAAAATTAGCACTTTTTAAACAAATTACAGAAAAGGTATCGTGTCCCACATGTTGTAAAAGCGACGATTTAAAACTCGTGTGATAGCCACCCTCGCTCCGATCGTGTGGTTAACTTCACACTCGTCTTGAACCTCTCGCTTTTTCAACTTGTCGCACAATATACTATTAACTGAAAAGTCTACTATTATATTTTCAATTTAGAATTCATCTCTTTTGGTTAAGAAGATTTAAGTATTTTTTTTAAATTCGTTCTTTTTTTTGGTTGAAAATTGCTTGTTCTTAGATGAAAATTCAACTGTTTGAATGAAAATTTATGTATTTTGTTGAAAATTCGTTTTTTTTTTTGGTAGAAAATTAATCTTCTTGATTGAAAACTCAACTACATGGTTGAAAGCTAAACTACTTTGTTAAAAATTCATTTTATTAGTTGAAAATCCATCTCTTTGGTTGACAATTTAACTATTTTATGAAAATTCTTTTTTTTTTGTTGAAACTCAATTTTTGGAACTGCAAATTTAACTATTCCATGTTTGGTTGAAAATTAATAGTTTTCGCTTAAAATTCAACTATTTGGTTATAACTTAACTTTTTGGATGAAAATTCACATTGTCGAGTGGAAAATTCAACTGTTTTGTAGAAAATACGTATTTTTGGCTGAAAATTAAAAATTTTTTGCTAAAAATTCATCTTTTTTGGTTGAGTTCAACTATTTTTCATTTAAAATTAGAATCATTTTGGTTTCAATATCAACTATTACATTTTTTTTTGAGGATTTATCTTTTTTTGGTAAATTCGAATGTTTTTGATTAAAAACTAAAATACTTTTTTTGGTTGAAATATCAATTATTATATCTTTTGTTGAACATTCATCATTTTAGTTGAAAATTCAATTATTTCGTTGATAATCTAATTATTTTATTCTATTATTCTGTTAAAAACTAATCTTTTCTTTCGAGAATTCAACTGTTTTGTTGAAAATTCTTCCTTTTGGATAGAAAATTCGTCCCTCTTGGTTGAAAATTCAACTGTCTTCTAAAAAATTGTTTTTTTTTACTTGAAGCAACTATTTGTTTAAAAATGAAACTGTTCGTGCTTGAAGTTTAATCTTTTTTTTCGAAAATTCGACCATTTGGTTGAAAATTTATCTGTGTACGTTGCAAATTCAACTATTTTGTTGAAAATTCCTCTCTTTTGCTTGAAAGTTTAACTATTTGGTTGTAAATGTCACTGTTTGGTCTAAGATTAATTTCTTTGCTTGTTGAAAATTCAATTATTTGGTTCAAAAATCATCTTTCTTAGTTGAAAATTCATCTCTTTTGGTAGAAGATTAATGTTCTTTGGTTGAAAATGCATCATACTTGGGCATTGGGCATTTTGGTCTGTGAAGTCTGTTAAAATATTATGTTTGATGATCTGAAACGAAGAAGGGGAGGGATGGAAAAAGTTTTTAAAATAGTGTAACGTAGTTTTTGAACGGCCCCTTAGTTGATAAATCTTATTATGTAATTATCTTTATGAGTCAAAAAAATTTTCTCTGAGCTAAACTGTTTTCGTCAGTGGAAAAAACGCTATTATCGTAATTACACAATTGGTAAAAATATGTCTTCCAAATAAAATAATTAACTGAAATACATTTCCCAGTTTTTTATCTACATGATTTGCTTAAAAAAATGAGTTTTCACAAATATTTTTATAAGAAATAAATGGCTTTATTTGAAAATATTAATCTTCCTAGACGCTGTAATACAATTTTTATAGTCCCTTAAAGTGGTGAAGTCTCATAAAAACCTGTTCCATCGAAGGGCACTTAAATGAAGTAAATTAGGGCTATTGATTTTAAACCTTGTTTTAAGCTCAGTGTAGATAGAAAAGTGAGTTTGCACTCGGCTTGCGAGAAAAGCTCGTATTCAATATTAAATAAAGAAAAAGTAAAGAAAAGAGAGTGCATTCACATCGCGTGTATCTAGAGTATGTTGTATTTATTATTAGCATGCACAGAAACGTCAAACAACATTTTCAATTCAAACCTTCGATTAAAAAAAAAATGAAAACTTTATATTATCTGTAAATTTATTCATTCATATAATATTCGTTCTGGAACTTATTTTTGTAAACCAAATTCAGGAAGATTAAATTGTGTAACTAAGAATTTCAATAATGAAAAAATTATTAAGGAAATAGTTTCAAGATTAGATAAAGAGAAATGGAATGTTAATTGTTGAAATATCATAGAAAAGCTTTTCCAGACATCACTTGCACTTAAACTGAAAGAATGAAACGCGTGAGCATTCTTCAAGTCAAAGGTTATAAATCTGAATATAATTACGGAAGTCTAGTTGAGAAATGATATTTAAATGAATGTAATTATGATTATCGTTTGCCATACATTGTGGGTATCAACGAGCAATAAATTAAGTTTACTGATTTCGCTGCACGTCAAAATGCAAAAGACTTCTCATTTAACTCATGCCTCATTCATCTTACAATAGAAAAAAATATTAATAATTTTCGAATCATAATTCCTTCAACTAGAATGCTTTTTAAATTGGAAGGATTATTAATTTGTCTTGTTTGGGTGCTTGCAAATTCCTCAAATTTGTAATAATCTAAAAATGCGGGAAAATGGTTAGGGAACAATCTTGATGAAGGTTTTTAGTTTTCACATTTCCGAATGTTGATAGAATCGTTTGATAACTCGTTTTATAACTCTAAAATTAGGTTTATATTTTAGAATCTAGACGATTGGCATTAAAAGACCCGAAAAGAAAAATTTTAGAGCTTCGCTAAAAGAAAATACTATAGAAAAGTATTGAGAAACGAGAGAAACATTCCAGATAGTATACAATATTCCAATACAATTAGAATATATTAAAATATTCCAACATCTTTTTTTATGAAAAGATTTTTTATACTATCTTTTGTGGACACTAAGAAACACATTTCAAGAAAATTTATTGAAAATACTCAAGGACAAATGTACCGACGCTGAGATCGAACGCGAAGATAATATCCGCGTTTATTTTAAGTTTCGTGTCGCGAACACGGTTACGTTGCACATTTTGGCATAATACATATAGATATAGACCACCAGCTGATTCTACTTTAGAAACAAATAAGTATTAAACCAATTTTTAAATATTCTGCAGTGGAGTCATAATTTCATAAATATAAGTAATAATTTATATTTTAAGTTTAGACATAAAATTCTTATGCGACAATGTTTGTTAAAAGTCCAACAGTTACACTTGCCAAAATTATGAAACTATATTATCCGATTAAAATACCCTAGAACCAGATCTAATATTAAATTATTAAATATAAAATCAAAACGTCTATGTAATATTTAAAAGCCATTAGCACTTAAAATTTTGCTCTAATGCTGTCATTAACTTTCGTGAATGCACTTAAAATGAATCACGAATCAAACCATTTGTATAAACTAATTTTGAGATGTGAAGTCTTGTGAATAAATTACAACATACTCTCATATCAGCATAAATACTTAGAAAAACAGGCTTAGAAGTGCCCTATGGAACTAAAAAAAGTATCAAAAAAGTATATTTCAGAAGAAAAAACTAAACCTCAGCAATAAAAATAAAAGTACTGAAAAAGTAGCTCTTTTAACTCATTCAAAAATTAGGTTTTTAAATAAAAAACTATTGTAGAAAATACTTTAAACTAAGAAAAAGACCGCATTTTAAAGGCATTTCTTTCATACTTTTCTGTATGTAAATAACTGCGCCGAAAACTGATTTTCTCTTAGGTCTCATAAATTCCCTACTGACAGTCCACTGCATGAATATTAATTTGCTAAAACATTATCTGCCAAGGGCGACTCGTTTTCGAAAAAATCGACTCTTTTCAACAATTTTTTCTCATGGATTGAAATGTTTATTTATTAAAGTCTCATGTAAAATTATGTAAATATAACATTATTCTACCACAAAAGACGAACTTTCAATAAAATAAATGAATTTGAAATAAAATAGTTCAATTTTCAACTAAAAAAGATGAATTTTCAAAATTCAACTGACTTGGCACCAAAGTTGATTTATATTTATTACTATATTTTGATACATTAGACAAAAATTTTCAGCTACATAAATTCTAAGACTTTTAATTTCAAAAAGAAGACCAACCGGTCAATTTTAGCGCTAGAACTAGTATTATGGAAAATTCCGTATACTAGCCCAAGACGAGCTGGAAATGAGTTAATCTTACGGAAAACTCCATAATAGTATACAGTTCGTATTTGTTAAATTTGAGTCTTGTTTTTTATCTTAAAGTTCCGTACTTTAAAATAGTTTCTAGAATAACTCAATAAAATTGCTAAATTCTGAAAGCTTCATTTCTAAATTGATTCCAATTTGAATTTTAATTACATAGTCACTTTTTAATGTCATTAACTTAAAGCGTTCAACTGTTAAGACATTCACTTTTAAATGATACAATTTTTGACGCTTTCAATTTCAATTTAACTACCAATTTGAGACTGTCTAATTTTGAATACTTTAAAAAAAATTTTATAGTTGAAACTTTTGACACTTTAAATTGTCAAATTTTTAACGAGTTAAACATAAAACTATTCAGTTTACAATGTTTCAATATCGAATACTTTAATTACAAACGCTTCCTAAGATATGTATTCAATTTTCTTAAACTAAACGTAATAATAGCATAAATTTAACTATGTATCCAAATGAATTCAAATTTATCATTATAAAAAATTGAAGAATTGAAAAGAGAATTTATAATTCTAGCGATCGATAATGGATATAAGCTTTCATGTAACAAGAAACAAAACTGCGCATAAACACAATGTCACATCAAGAAAATACTGCAGACTTGAAAAACTCGTTTCTGGATCTAAAAAATATAAAAACACCTACCAACGATGAATTCAAAATTTCTTTCCAAAAATTAGAAATTGATCGAACATTCTTCAGGATTGTGAAATTATTTGTGCAATAAAAAAATGCTTTATAATTAGAAGCCGCAAGCCGGTAAAGGTAGAACGTAAACTTACCTCTGTAAAATCCAAAGCCTCTTCGACGTTTAGCGATGTTTTTTCCGCGTTTGTAACTTTTTGCCTCTCTTGATGTGACACGATTTCACCGATTTAAGTACTCGCCGCGTTCTCTCACTGCAATTAAGTGCAGTCCAGGTTCAATTAAATTAATCCTTCGGCAAATTCCTCAATTTGTCACAGAGTTCAGCGAATTGACACGCGGACACAACCTTAATAGTTCCACTCTTCAAGGACTTCAAAATGGCCCGAGCTGAAAGATTTAACAAAGAAGAAAGGACTCGCCCCTTTTTTTAACCTTTGAGAGTTTTAGCGATTTTCGAGGTTCGAAACGAGTTTAAAAGGCAGCTGGAAAATGTATCACAAAGCACCAGTTCCCCTGAAAATCGAAAATGCACTGTGCAGGGGTGGGAAAGTACAATACATCATGTGTATTACATGGTTTTCTACATGTATATTACTCGTAAAACATGCCCCGAGTTTCTACAGATGTATTTTACGTTCTATCACGTGACAAAAGAAGCGGGAATTTTAAATTCAATATTCTAAACGTATCCAACTATCTACAGAAACAGTCAGTATTGAAGAATTATTTAATTATTCTACTATTTATCATTTTTGTCAACATATCTTGTAAAAAACACATGAATACTGAAGTTTTCATTGCGTAATGTTTCCGTGAGATCGAAGCTTATGTTGAGTAACTGATCAGGAGTACCTAATCTATATTTCGGTGTCAGATTGTTTATTATGTTATTTGTTATGATGGCCATAACAAACACTTGTCTCTCATGTAAAATTTATAAAAATTCAAGAAAAAATAAATAAAATTTATAAAAAAGTTATGTGGAGAAATAGGTCCACCATCATTGATATGTATTATACATGGTTTTATACAATTTTATACATATATTACGTCGCTTATGTAATATACGTAGAAAACCTGAGTGACTCGTCACAGCCCATCTCTGGCACTGTGTTAAATTCCGATTCCAGTTTCCGACTGTCCACTTACCACTTCCACCGTTCCGATGCTCAGCATGTGTTCAGAATTTCAATTCAACCCGCCGGCCACTGCCGGCCGGCTTTTTACATTTTCATCCAACACTGCAAAAAAAAATTGTTGAAAATTACGTCACATTCATAAAGTCACACCGTACATCAGTGTATATTTACGAAAATATGGAAATTCACAACGATACTGTACGTAATTTTACGGCAGCTGTGTAAAATCAAGACCAGTGATGGACCTATAAACGGACCTCCGAGCAGCGCTGCAATATCGCATTGTCTGTCGTAGGAATTTTCCGAACGGAAAAATGAAATCTAAGATTTTTATCGTAATTTTCAATTCAATTTGTAATTTCTCATTTCTTAAGTCATAGTTAAGTTGGCATCTTTTGCACTGCTAAAAAAAATTTGCTCAAAATTACGTATAATTCGTAAAATCACACAGTCCATCAGTGTAAATTTACCAAGCCACGTAAATTCACAACGATACTGCATGTAATTTTACGGCAGTTGTGTAAAATAACATCGTCCAGTGATGGATATAAAGGGACCCTCGAGCAGCGCTGTAATATCGCATCGTCTGTCGTGAGAATTTTCCGAACGAAAAACTGAAATTTAAATTTTTTTCATAATCTTCAATTCAATTTGTAATTTTACATTTCTCAAGTTATAGTTCAATTGACGTCTTTTGGTGATAAGACTCTTCTTTGTGCGTCCCTTATTAATTATATATCAACAAAATTTACCATTATTGTGGAAAATATTCAAAAAAAAGTATCGTTATTCTGTTCTCGGTGAAGTGAAGTCTATTTCAGTTATTATTTATTTATAATGTACCATAAGAGTAATTTTACTTGAAATAATTTAAATTCTTTGACTAGCTTGCACGTGTTATGAAAGACCGACTATACTACATATAAGTCATATTTTTTACTCTCGATATGTATTCTTTCTTTCTTTTCGTCGTAGCATATTGTCGATAAACTTTGTTTAGATGAGCCTCGCCACTATAGGGCGAAGTGTGAAGTCTGAGACGGCTGAATAAGTTCAGTCTGGAATGTAGTAGTATTTATTAATTTCAGCTTACATAGCCCAGAAATGGACTTGGTTTAATTTTTACATTTTTCTTAATCCTA
>JAUMHM010000002.1:3023677-3041657 GCA_032362435.1 Melikaiella ostensackeni | reverse complement strand
AAATAAAATCTACTCTCTTATGAAAATTTTTTGTGTACCAAAAAGGGAACACCCAAAAATTTCACAAATCAAAAATATACTTTTTGACTATCTATTTTTCCGGCTCATTAGAGACAGGTGAACAGTAAATGTACACAACTGAAAAGAAAAAGAGGGAGAAAAAAGAAAGAGTCAACCAAAACCATCCTCACACTCTTTCTTTTTTCCAGCTTTTTCATTTTCACCTTTTTTACTTGCAAAATTGAATAATCTGAACAGATTGGTTCTGAATCAACCTTTTTTTTTCTTAAACAATATTTGGAAGCTTTGACTAAAAAAACGCTTACGAAATGAGTTTTATACAAATCACATAATTTTGTTAAATCTTACTCGCACTTTTGGACCTGGCATTTTTAATTTAAAATTTATATGCAATATTTTGAAATTTTGTCTCAGGAATCCCTCAAAATATATGTTTAATAGGATTCGGATAATTTAAAAAAGATGTTTGATCGACATATTGGATCAGCCATTATCAATTTTCCTTTTTTGATGAGATGATTGGAATATGTGACTTAAAAAGCCCTCAAATGATGAATCATATAATGAAAAACATGAAAATGGACGTATTTTCAAAAACGCGATTTTTGTTTCTGGGGCTATCGAAAAAAAAGTCAAAAAATATTTTTTTTCTCGGATTGTTTTTCGTCTCAAAGAATATCTTATTATAAATTATTTCCTACCTTATGAAGTGAAATCAATTAATTAGAACCAGAGATATGGAATTCTCAAAAAAAAGGTACCAAAAAATTCAAAGTCCCACATCTCCGCTAATTTTTCGAATTTTGCAAAAATATTTGAAAGGGTTTGTCCTCACTACCAAATAGCGACACACACCGAGCTACAGCCAAATCGTATTCCAACTCGAAAATTCTCTTGATCACTTGACATGGACTCCACCTGCTTCGGAAATTTCACCACTTACACTGTTTCAATCAGTTTTAATTCACAACACAAATTTTTCACAATTCAATAAGAAAAGTGAAATTCAATTTCACTAAATATGGAACACTATTAGTTTCATCGGAATTGAATATATTTAATAATATCTCACAATATGTATCGGAAATTAATAAATGAAAAATTTGAACACTTAAACAGAAAAAAGCTGCGCTTATTTTGAGCCCGATATTGATTCAATAATAAAGAATGAGACGTAGTACTTTGTAGCCTAAAAGGTCCTAATTTTATTTTTTTAGCGAAACAAAATTAGGTGAACAAACCTCGGCCCGCTTTTTGCTATTGGAGCTGTTAAAGCCTCAGACTGAAAAACTTATATTGGGAATTCCTCATTAAATAGGCATGCGATAGATTTTCTTAGGAGGGGAGGAAGCTACATAAACCGGCGATTCTAGCCTCACAAGGAAGGTGTACTATGTTTCCGCGTCCGATTTTCATGATCTTAAAATAGTATTAGAACCAAAAAGAAGAGATACATTTTTTTGTCTGACGAAAAACATTCAAACATCCAAAGAGGGTTATGAAAAATGTGATTTGTTTTATATTTGATGAAAACATATAATGGGGGTAACAAGATTAAAATAGTACAAAAATTTGTCAAATTACGTAAAATTTGGTGGTTTGGTGTGAATCAATGAAATCGTTACTTGAAATCCCCTTCTTCGAGAGGCTGTTTTCTTCTCTTAAAATATTTTCTGCAGTTAAATAAAAACACGTGTATATTTTATTTTTTGGTCCACTGTAACATATTTCAAGATTATTAAAATTGGAGGCGGATACCTGGGATACCTTCCTTATCAATGCAATTTTTGGAAAAGCTGCCAACATTGAGAGGTTTTTGATTTTAAATTTGGATAATCGAGTGATAAAACATTTTATCTGATTTTTCTATTGCAGTAATACTTTTATGAATAACCGTCATTAAAAAAAAAGATAACAAGGACCGTTACGAAAGTAAGAGTAATTTTTTATTTTCAAATTATTTCTGTAAGTTCAAAGTAATTTGAATAAAGTATAGCTAAATATGAAGAAATAAGAAAAAAATCACTTTTGGACAAACTAATTTTGAATTCTATCTGAGTTTGCTGCCTATTAGTACATGAACTTCGAACAGTTCAAACACCTTTGAAAACGGGATGAAGAACTCAGTCGAGAAGGTAGCCGGTGAATTTTTTGAGATGCGAAGGAAACTAGATAAAATCAGTAAGAACAAGATTCGTTACTGTTCTGGCCAAAGTCCAATACATAGAAGCTTAGCAGAGCATAGAAAGGGACACACAATAAAACCTTGACACGTGCGCTGAAATTTAATGATTATTTCAAAATGAAATCCTCAAAAGTTATAGCCCAGAGGGCGGAGTGCAAAAAAAAATAATTATAATTTTTATAATTTTTAACCTCGCAAAGAGAGGATGAAGGAAGACAGCCGAATCAGAAAAATGTAACAGACTTTTTCAATTTTGCGATCACGCGCCTGAAATGCTGCGCGCGCACTAGCTCACCACTTAACCTTACTGTGCGGGCAAGAGCGGATCCAGGATTTTTTCGGAGGGGCGATTGTGAATTTTCTTCAATTTATGTATGCGTAGTGATTCAAAAGAAATCTTCAAATTGGATATAATAAGTCGAGAAATTCAACTTTATTTATATTTTTCAATTATTATTGACCTATAGTTCAAAAGTATTGCTACCTACAATAGGGTGCCCAATAAAAATTTTCATTTTGCAAACGCTACCTCCTAAATTTCTGCCTTTTAGTGCAAAAATGCTGCTATAATTTTTTTTTATTATTATAACAAATTTGAAAAATTTGTTATTTACTGAAGAATAAGCCCTAGATTTTATGAAACAGAAACAATTTTTCTGAAGATATCAAGATCGCGCTTGGATTACGAAAATTTGTAATTTCATTACAAAATAGTTTAGAGATTCACCTCATACTTCAAAAAGTATGTTTGGCTTACCCAGACTTATGTTGACTTTAGGTTCACCCAAGTGTTAACTGCTATTGAAATCGGGTTCATACCTATTTCTGAATTCTATTGAAATCCTTGGAATTTCCCAGAAATCCACTGAATTCATTGGATATTGTTTGGATTATCAATTTTTTTAATTCACCCTGAAGACTTTAAGATTCACCTTGAATTCTTGTGACTTTTATAAAATTTCTATTCACACCAATTTATCTGAATTCAATGAAATTTCTTTGGATTAAAAATTTTTTTTGCATTCACTTGAATTCTCGCGCCCACACGGCAGGTCACGTCGATGCGCTTTTTAACGCAGTTTGCGAATATCGTCTCACTTTAGCGATATCTAAAACGGTTTTTGAGATATTCTCAAAAAACTGAAAAAAGTGCGAAAAAATCAAATTTCAATGCACCGTAATTCAGGATATATTTACTTTTTTGACATAACCTATAGGTCGGTTTGTTCTTTTTTTAATGAACAATAGTTATCTGGAAAAGAATTCAAATTTGGCTTATCCGTTTCTGAGCTATCTTAACAAAATGTGCACCCTTCTCTTCAATTTCCGAAAATTTGTGCTAAATGCTGTACTGGGCATCAGATCTTCATTTCTCCATATTAAAATTTTCGACGTTTGCTCGAGCGAACATGTTATTTGATCGGGTTGTCTCGAATGAGACTCCAAGTATAATTATCAAAACTACTTGGCATTCATTTACCCTGATATCTCTTCTCAATAGTTGCTATATCTTCGTGGAATCTTTCTCCGTGCTGGTCACTGACTAATCCTTACTTTCCAGGAAAGAAATCCAAGAATGAATGTGGAAAATGTATCTTCAATAACATATTTATATTCAGACCTTGAAATCGTGTCAACATTTCATTCACACACCGATTGTAGTGCTTAGATTAGTGATTTCCTAGGAAATTTCGAATCACATTCTTTACGGATAACCAGATTTTCCCCTCGTCACTGCTCAAGCATTCATCGAATTTTCGCTTTGCTGAGTTTTGGGAATTTGGATTTCAGATAGGCGAATGCGTTTCCGTTTCGACCTATTGCTTTTACGCAGTTCTTAGCTTTCCCAAATTTTATATGTAGAGGCACACAACAGTGTGTGTGGTAATTTATTTTTAGAAGAAACATTTTCATAACATCGTAGCACTCTTTTAAACATGAAGCATAGGCAACAGGTATGGAAGGAAACTCATTGCCGTTATGAAGAAGAAACGCCTTTCAGACTAGTCTTATTTGAATCGATGAATAAACGCCATTCGCTGGCTATGTGCTTATGTACGACAGCTTTCATCAATTTATTCACGTCTTCACGATAAATAAGACCGTTTTCGTCAGAAAAAAAATTGGCCAGATCTTTTCCGCGATTGTGGTAGGAAATGCTCACATTATCGTTTAATAAATTCTTCTCCTTTCATCGAGATCCCAACAATTTAGCCTTATCTTTCAATAGATCAAGATCTCTCATGCGATTGTCCTTTATGAGTGTGGTATTCCAGAAATAACAATCCACATCATGATTTTGCGGTTCATTCCAAATCATTGGTGTACAAAAATTCAGATTTGATGATTTCCTCGAATTGCAGACCTCAGTTCAATTGCACAAGTAGGACAGCGATATTGAGGTTTCCATGACTGATTCACATTTTCCAAAATTCTACCGAAGGATAACATATATCCTGTTTTAATCGCGTCGGTAAGTGGTTGTCTTTGATTTGTTAGTGTATAAAGACCACAAACGGAACAGAAAAAATTGGGATTATTCTTACACCTATCCGACATTTTCTCAGTTTATTTAAACTCAACAACAAAAATTTAATTCCTAATGTATGTTTACAGACCTTATATCTACTGGCTCAAAGCGAAAAACACACAGATGTTTACCTTACATCTAATCAATTAAACTTAAGAACACAAAAACGCAAATGGTAGAACCCCAAAAAAGAAATAAGAAAAATGAACTTATTCACTATGTTGAAGATAAGTTTCACCGAAGAGATCCACCCAAGATCGATTCAATGAAATTTAGGAACACATAACAATGTGATTGATCCTCTTATATTTCAGAACTGCATGAAATTCAGAAACAAATCACAGTGTGAGTGATCTTATGTTTTAGAATTGTATGAAATTCATAAACAAGTAGCAATGTGATTGATCGTCTTATGTTTCACAACTGTATGAAATTCAGAAACGAATGAAATGTGAGTGATCGTTTTATGTTTTAGAACTGCATGAAATTCAGAAACAAATGACAATGTGATTGATCGCCTTATGTTTTAAAACTGTATGAAATTCATAAACAAGTAACAATGTGATTGTCTTATGTTTTAGAACTGCATGAAATTCAGAAACAAATAACAATGTGATTGATCGCCTTATGTTTTAAAACTGTATGAAATTCATAAACAAGTAACAACGTGATTGATCGTCTTATTTTTCACAACTTCATGGAATTCAGAAACGAATGAAATGTGAGTGATCGTCTTATGTTGCGCAATTGAACATCTGATGCCAAGAAAAGTATTAAGCACAAGTTTTCGGAAATTGAAAAGATGGGTGCACATTATTCAAGATATCTCAGAAACGGATATCCGAATTTAAATTGTTTTCCAGATAATTGTTCTTCATGAAAAAGCAAACAAATCGACCTACAGCTTATGTCAAAAAAGTAAATATTTCCTGAATTACAATGCATTAAAGTTTGAGTAAATTTTTCGCACTTTTTCCAGTTTTTTGAGAATATCTTAGAAACCGTTATAGATATAGCTAATTTAAGAAGATATTCGCAAACTGCGTTAAAGAAACGCATTGACATGATCTGTGGGGAGGGCGCAAAAACATTTTTCGTCCTTTAAAAAAAATGGTTAAACAATTTTTTATTGAAAACTTTAATTGCAAATATCTATAAAACTAGGCCTGATAGCAACAAACGGAAGCCAGATTCGTGTTCTGCATTGAAAAGTACTTCGAAAATGATATGTCGCATCCAGGACATAGGTCATTTTTGTTGATCAGTGTAATGAAATAACAATATCATTTTGTATCGCTCTGAAGTAGGACGCATTCTGTGTATAATAAACATTAATAAATACCAAAACCTAAAGGAATATACGAAAATATCTAACATTTGGATCAAAAGCGAGATCAAAAGTATGTTTCTATATAGGTATTAGTGCTAATGAACAAAAACTGTGTAGGTATTACTGCACGGAAAAAGAAGTTTCAAGTTATTAGCACAAATTAACATTTTTACTGAGAAAGTTGATTGGAATCGTTGAAAGTGCTATTTTCATTTTGAATTTTTGCCACTCTTTATGATTATCATGCAAATCATGATCTTCGACCAGAAAATAGCTGAAAAACACTGTATTTTGAATTTTTGCCAACATTGTCAGATTGCTACGTAAATCGTAACTATCTCCCAATAAAATAACTGAAAATACTATTTGCATGAACTGATGAACTGTGCTCAGTAATATAAACTACTTATCATAATATTTTTTGACAAAACATGGCAATAATCGAGCTTCCAATGTTCATTTGGAGGGGATAATAGTACCTGCTTTAATCCATGTGGGCGCGCTTAAATCCGTCTTTCTCAGAATCAGAGTCTCAGAGTTTTTGATAAGCTGGTTTGGATTGCTGACCTATGTGCTAAATGTCACAATTAGTATATATTTTGTGATTTAATACAATCTAATCAAAAGTGGTGACGCTAGAAATATTAAAATATGTAAAATGCAAATAAAAATGGTAATTTTCACCATTTCTATAAATTAGGAATTGCAAATGCGTCTAGCGTGCGTTACTATTTTAAACAATAAAATTTATCATTGAAATGGCATAAATTCTTATTTGTGAATAGCACCGATTAGGTTCAGGCGACAAGTTAGTGGTCAAATTCACTATTTGACACAGTTCTCTCTTATTCTGAGTTGTTCTTTTTTTAGAAATGGTAAAAATTTCGAAATGTCCTTTCTGAGTTCAAATTATTCATTCATGAATGGTACTGTTTGCTCTGATTACAGGTTACAATGTTCATTCTCTTTTTTGCGTGTGCGTCCCTATTACTGCGGTTTTTAGTCTTATGTGTGCGAACGTATAAAAAGTAGAAAAATAATTCAAATGGGTTTTATCAAGTTTTATCAACATTAATCTTATTATTTGAAAAGATGATGATATAATAGAAAACTTACTTTATGTTTAATCTATGTCTTAAAATAAAATGACAGTGATGTGTACCTGTTACTGCACACAAAAAAAAGAATAACACACCTGTATCAGAGCAAACAGTACCATTTATAAATGAATTATTCGAACTCTGAAAGGACATTTTGCAATTTTTCCCATTTCTTTAAAAAAAAAAAAACGATTTGTAATAAGAGAGTACTATGTCAAATAGGGAAATTTGACCACTAACTTGTCGCCTAAACCTAAACGATGCTATTCACAAATAGCAATTTTTGCCATTTCAATAATAAACTTTACTATTTTAAATTGTAACACACGCTAGACGAGAAATCATGATGCTAAAAAGCTGGCCAGGGTCCCTAATTTATATCCTTAACGATCGAGATCTCTTTTGAGAAAGATGGATCTTAGCGCGTCCATATGGGTTGAGGCAGGTACTATTATCCCCTCCAAATGAACATTGGAAGCGCGATTATTGCCATGTGAAATGGTAATGAATTGAGACAGGATATTATTTTGTTAAGGGTTTAATAATTAAATATTAATGAAATTGTACTTCCCTTTTCTCCAAAATTTATCCCTTCACTTGACGTGGCTTGGGTCAGAGCTGCCAAGGCTCGATTTGTTAAATTAAAATAACATTGTAACAGGACTGTCGAGCGACAGCGAATTGAATTCCCAATTAGCAAGGAAAACTTTTAATTTTTGCTACAAAGCGAGAGACTACTCAAACAGGGAGGATTCTTTGGGTAGACCCAATAATGAATTCAAACAGAAAATTGAGCAGGATTCCAGAAATATAATGTTTATGAAAGAACTTATACTTACAGAACCTTCAGGTTTTATTATTAATTGATCGTCGACACGATTGATAATTCTTTTAATATTTAACCTCAATAAAATTTGGAAACCGACTTTCCGACAATTCACAATTATTATCGCAGTACAATTTTACTTGAAGATGTCTTGACGGAAAGTGATTCGCTACCCTTTCGACCGACAATGAAGGTACCAGTCAATTAGAAACCTAACTTGTCGACACTTACAAATTCAAAATTTTATTCGAAATATTAAGGTCGACTTCGTAATTAGTATTCTCATCTTGACGTCTACGAATGGGTTAATTATTTTTCGTTTCGAAACTGAACAATCGACTGGAATAATTTCCTGTCACAGAATACTATTTCTAACTATTTCTCAATTTCTTCGGAAATTACCGTGAATTTGATACAATTTTTAAGTGGCAAATTTTTCGATTCTGTTTTGTCAAAAAATATTATGAAAGGGAGTTTATATTACTGAACACAGTTCATCAGTTCGTACAAATAATATTTTCAGTTATTTTATTGGGTGATAGTCAAGATTTGCATAGTAATCTGACAATGTTGGTAAAAATTCAAAATACAAACAGAGTTTTCAGCTATTTTGTATTGGTCGAAGATTATGATTTGCACGCTCATCATGAAGAGTGGCAAAAATTCAAAATAAAAATAGCACTTTCGGCGATTTCAATCAATTTTCTCAGTTAAAATGGTAATTTGTGCCAATAACTCGAAACCTCTTTTTTCCATGTGCGTCCCGATTATCGCGGACTTATAGGTTACATTTTGATAGCTGAAGTTATTGCAAATACTACATTGCTTAACACGATTAAACAACGTATAACAATTTACTTAAATTTATCAAACTCACAGTTTTTGATCCTCTGTTTATTTTACTCTGGATATGAAGCATATACCTGTATATGAGTACCGCAGTAATTGGGACAACCGCAGTAATTAGGATTTACCCTAGTGGTCTTGAAACAAAGCATCGCTCTTTTGCTTGTTTTATTTTAAACCACTCAACCACGTGAGTATTTTTTACACAAACAGAATTCTTTGGCTGCAATATTAGACGAAGTTTGTTACAAAAGGATAATTTTTGCTTCAAAAGGATTCTATATGACCATAGACAAATAAAAATTCTCTTAATCTTAAATAACAAGAAATTCCATTTGCGTCAAAAATTATCCATTTGTTGATACAAGAGGACATTTCCTACAGCATGGATAAAAAGGGATGCTCACCCTTAACATCTAGATGTTAGACATTAGGATGTTAGAGGTTATAATCTGTAAATATTATAAACCGTGCACACGATCATGAAACAGAGTATTCGGCACTTCGAAGTTCTTCCTGGAGAAAAAATAGCATTTTCTTCGACTATTTTAGTTTACACAAACAATTCACAAATTTATTATTAATGATTGTAGACAAAACATCAATAATCCTCATTTTTTCACAAGTTGACATATGACACGAAACGACATTGAGTATAAGCTTCATCAAGTGTTCGACAGATGTCAGCAGAATTTTCCTGCTAATCACGCATGCGCTCTAACAACGAGTTAAATATCTGGATGTTTCAGTTTAACATTTCGGATAGTAAAATCAAACATATATTTTTAAATACGCTTTACATCTCAGCAGGCTACCAATAAATATCTGTATGTTAGGCGGTATATCAAATCCTTTGATATCTACCTTTAAAAATCCATTTTCCTCTGTGAACATTTTCCTCTTTTGGAACAACTCCTAATATGTCTTGCCGGAGATTAATTAAGATAGAAGAGGACATTCTCAGATGTCCTATAGTAATTTAAGTACACATCTGAAAGTGATACTTTTTAGTAGCCATAAAATCTTTAAACTCTTAAAACTCTCTGTCAACTCTAATGTTACAAGCATAAACCATTGAGACAGTTTAAACCGCATATGAATATACATTCTGTTTTTGTTGCAGTATAAAATTTACTGCGACATCTATTTCTATAATACCGTGATAAATTATGTATAAAAAGGCTTATGAAAATGTCCGAAAATTACCATAAATTACCCGTAATTTGCCATAGATTTCCAAAATTTTTTGAGTATTTTTGTAATTTATGGCAACTTTTGATAACTTTTTTAACCCTAACCAGACATAGTGTATACTCATCGTCGTGAGTTCTACAACATAAAAAGACCTACTTCAATAGCAAACCGTACTGTAGTAAATTGCCTTATTATTTTCGAAAAAAGGAAACTTCTTCAACATTTTGCCGAATCAAGGTCCGGAAGTTGGACCACGAAAAGAATTTAGAAGTCGCTATTGCAGATGCCCCATCTGAAATTTTAAGATTTCGTCCGGTGACCCGGTGCACATTTCTCTGGGAATGTTCAAGATTCGACTAAATATAGAGAGCTTTTATATATAGCGTGGGGCACAAGACGGGGTCGAAGACGTCGTGCCTTCTGGACTCGAAACCTGTACCCCCACCCCCGCTTCTTCGTCCCGGACGACAAACCTAGACGTTCCATTCCGGAGAGAAACATTGTGCTGCTTTTTTGAAGGTCAAACGTTAGCATCAGATAGAAGGTTAAGAAATTATTAGATTACTAAGAAGATAGACGAAATGACGATGATGTTAACTTGTCACGCCAGATGATACTTTTCAGACGGATATGTAAAAAGAGTATAACACAGTCCATAACCTGTCTTACGTTATTGCCCACCTAAAAAACGAGAACAAAACCTCAATCTTGTGATTTTTCTTTCTTTTCAATTTATTTCCATCCCGATTTCCACATTTAATGCTTTCGACTCGATTTTTGTCCATGGCTATGTAAAGATTTTACGTTTATTTAAAGATACATGTGAATATCGTATCCTTTTTGATGCATCAGGAAAACAAAGAACATTTTCCGTTCCAGAAATAAGACGATTATCAACAATTGTAATCTATGTGTTTATGAATTGGGATATGTCATTTCCGAAAAAATTTTTCGTGTTCAATGTGAATTTGACTTCGTTTTTTTACCTACACGTTTTTTGGGTCGAAAATATTTTTGCTAAATTACAAATCGACACTGAAAAAAATAGGTAGTAGGGCCAACTACATACTTGGGGTTGTAAAATATGCCGCTGCTACTTTATTGGTTGGCATAACTATTTTGCTTCTTGGTGATACTATCCGCATTGTAATTTCAACAAACCGAGTAGTAGCACCAACAAGCAAAATGGTTGTGCCAACCAATAAAGTAGCAGCGGCATATTCTACAAATCCAAGTTGGGGACTTAAACATGCTATGCGACACTGTCGGCCCCTGTGCGAACTAGCCAATATGGCCGTTGATAACATATTAAATACGCGTAAAACATCACGAAAACCAGCAAAAACATAGCGTTTAAGTGTAATGATCGTCCAACTGAATGAATAAGTGCTATGATAAATAGCTCTGATGAACAAAATACTTCCGAGCTGATAATTATCTGCTCCAAAAATGGAATTTGCGCGTCAATATCGAAAATCAACAAGTTTCGGAGGTTATTGCGTCAGCGATTGTGACTCCAAAGAGAATTAAAACTTAAATTTAAGTTTTCATAGAGTGCCAAAGCTTGGAAGTGTTAAAATGAAAAGGCGAAACTTATTTGAAAGAATTGAAGTTGTAGATAAACACAGTGAGTGCTTACAAGTATACGTTTACAAGTGTGAGTAGTTCCAGCCTTGCACGTACAATTCATAAGTTCTACACGCACAGTTTTATTGCAATTCTCATCGCCACTATTAATTAATAACCTTCCTGTTATTTCGTATGGTCCTAAAGTTAAAGCTCTGCTTTTAAGGCACAGTGAATATGTTTCAAGTTTTTCGCGAGTTTTTATGGTAGCTTCGCACATTACATTTATAGCGCAATTAAGAATATTTTTGCCCTCGTTCATATTTCTCGATGCAGATGTAGTTGTTGCGTAACTACACAAATTATCTGAGTCCAAAAATACCATTTTCTAAACTTAGACACACTTTTAAATTAAATTATTGCTACTACTCCATATTATCCATATGGCTTCCGTGGCCATGTTTGTATGGCACAGCAGCGCCCTTTTTGGCGCGGTGGATGTTTTCATTCCCAATTTCTTCCAGTAGGCCAATATATGTAAGTGTAAGGAGTACACGATTGAAATTTCAAAAGTGAAATCATCTCTTTTCATAAACTTGAGAATTTAAGACTTCATGCTTATTCTTCAAGTGTACTCCATTTCTGTTAAATTTTTTGGAAATGCTTTAAAAGTGAATTATAGTAAATTCAAGAGAACTTAAGTGAATTTTTTCAAATACTTCCTCCTCAATTTTCTCAGAAATAAGTGACTTTTTTTATCAAACTTTTGATTTTTCTTAAATTGAAAATAATATTTTATAGAACCTGTTTTGTCTCTCCTGAAAATCGACCAAATATGACGTAGTACCTTTTGTTGTGCCACCCGCCAAATGGATACCATATGAAAACTCGGATTCGCACGTTCTAGTAAATTTGAATTATACTGTGTACACTTCTCTCCGTTCTTTGCCCTTTTTCTCGCCAATTGACCTCTTTATATAACTTTTCTTTTATCTTTTCCTTACGAATAAACGATTATTGCGCGCCACTCTATGACGTGGCAATCCATTCATTCTCTTGGGACATTTCCAGTAAATCGTTCAACACCTGACTCTCTTGCATGATTTTCCTTTTCATTATATTCCGTATATTCGACGCTCATTTTGTGAATTTTCAAAATCCTTCCAAGGTATTAATCTTTAAATTTTCCAGTGAACAAATTTTTTAGTATACATTTGTGTCTGGATATTTTATCATTAATATAATTTCTGTAACACATGCATGGAATTTTCAGGATTCGAGGCATGCTAAGCGTGCGGGAAATGTCAAATTCTGGAGCCGTACCAAAAAATTAACTTTTTTTACCACGAAGCCTGTGCTCTTGAAGCACACAGGTAAGTGGGAGCGAACAGACACTGGAGAATGGTTGTTCTTATTGTTTCTTAAATCAAACATTCCCTACATTTGTTACAAAAAATATCCAGAGTATCTACCGCACGCATGATTTTAAGCTCCTGGTCATTCCCGGGTTTTCCGCCGTTCAATTGTTAATTTTTCCCGGTCAATTTAAAAGAGTTCAAGAGATTTGAAAAACATTTTAAAAGATTTCTGATTTGTAACAGAAACTTTTGGAAAAGAATTACTATTCTTAGCTGGAAACTCAGAGAACTTTTAGGCATAAGAATTACAATTCTAATTTGGAACAGAGAATTTCGTAAAAGAATTATAATTCTGAGCTTGAACAGGGATTTTTTGTTCATTTTTTTCTTCTAACTCAGGAATTTCTAAGATTCCCGTTCCATGTCAAAAATTCCCGTTCCATGTCAAAAATTCTCTATTCCAATTGAAATTATAATTCTTTACGAAAATTCCCTGTCCTAAGGTCTGAATTACAATTTTTCACGGAAATCCCTTGTTTCAAGTCACATAAAATTTATTTCGGAAAATTTCCTGTTTCTCCTCAGAATAATATTTATTTACAACATTTTCTATTATAATTCAGAAATATAGTAACTTCCTTTTTCTAAAATTTGGAAGAGGGAAGTTTCAAATTCTAGCCAATTTTTATTTGCAAAGAAAAAGAGTTTTTAAATTCGAACAAATTCTGATTTGGAACAAGGAATTTTCAAAATCTGACGAATTCTGCCTTTTATCAGTTATTTTTTTTATTCCCTTCTTCTAAATCAGAATAAAAATTCTTTTCGAAAATTCCCGCTCCACGTCAAAAATTCCCTGTTCCGAATCAAATTGTAATTCTTTATGGAAACTCCCTGTCCTAAAGTAAAAAGTTATAATTTTTAACGAAATTTCCTGTTCTAAAGTGAACCTGAAATGAAAATTATCATTCTTTACGGAAATTCCTAGTTCAATCTCAGAATTATAATTCTTTTGGAAGATTCCCTCTCCCAAAGTCAAAATTCTAATTCTTTGAAGAAATTACCTGTCCCAAAGTCAAAATTGTAAATCTAACGAAATTCCTTGTTCTAAATTCCCTATCTAAGAATCGAAATTATAATTCTTTACTGAAATCCCCTGCCCCAACTCAGAATTATAATTCTTTTAGAAAATTCATTATTCCAACTCAGAATTAGAGTAACAAAATATATGAAACCACTTCTAAATGTTCATATTAGTAGTAAGTACATTCGAGAGAAAAATCCTAGTCGCTGAATCAAATTCCCGGTCATTTCCCGGTTTTTTCCTGGTGAACGAAACTCCCAGTCATTTCCCGGTTTTTCCGATTTCCCGGCCAGGTAGACACCCTGATATCGTGTGTGATAGATGCACAAAGTGCCGTTCTGCTTCGTACTAATTGCCTACTTTCCGCACTTGTCACACAATATACTATTCATTCACCTGGTAGTAATAGGGTGAAGGCAAAAAAGTTTACAATAATACCATGCAGAAACATAATTTTATCAAATCGGCAATTCAGGTTAAAAAAGAGTATTTTTAAATTTGATCGATTTTATGCTGAACAAAAGAAAATAAAAATTATATACGTTTATGTTCGTATCTTAACTGAAATTCAAATCATGGTTACATACTTTACACCTATAATTTGCACGCAAACGTATATTTGATATGTTGTTTATAATTACTTAAATTCGCGAATACACAATTTAATAAATATGAATTTTATTAAGTAAAATATAAATTAGATAAAAATTGGTTAAACAAATTAATTGATCTATTTATGACCATAATTTAAACTTATAAAATTCCTTCAAGACGATAGTGAACAATCTGTCCCTAGAAATAAGTATTTCGTTACTAAGGACCTCTAGTTTTCACGAAGCGCATAATCGCATAATGTCTCGAAATTAAGTATAACTCGGAACTTCCATGTTATATAAAGTTTCCATGCAAAATATACACAATCTAACGTCGCATTAAAATGCCTAATATTACTTTCGTCGCATAATTTTATATTTTTTCGAAATATATGTATAAAAGTTGCGAAAAAATGTATTTTTAAAATATTTACGTATCAAAATTCGTCAGTAAATATAAAATATAATATTTTTATTTCATTTCATATAGTTTTTTAAAAAGAAAAGTATAAAAAATTTGCATTTTGAACTTCGCGCAGTTTTTCTATTTAGGTTTCGCGCAGGTTTTTTAAGGGGTCCTTGTTCCACGTGTCGACATTTGAAATGCGTGTACTAAAGCGGAGTACGAATGCGCCGATTAATCGAATCATTTGAGTCGAGCAAAAAAAGGTAGTTTAGCATTCAAAAGAAGTACAACAAATATTCTTGAAATCAGTAAATGTCTTCTGTTCAGTTTTCGAATTTGAAATTGAAAAAGATTTCCATATATTTTTTTTGTTGTTCAGTACTGAAAACTGTAGTTATTGTGGTGAATTTCATGTAGATAAAATTGTTTGTCGTGAAAAACTATGAAAAATTAAAAACAGGTTTCTTTGAACGAGTCGTAATATTTGTAAAATGTGCAAAAACATGTTTTTTTCAAATTTAGTTAATTGCAAATTTCAAAAAAGTTGTACATGTCAAATTTCTGCATTTCAAATTGAAAAAATATGTCATTATTTTGTTGCTATGGGAAAATCAAATTTTCATCGTCTTTAAAGTGTTGAAAACATTAAAAAGGGAGAAAATCACAATTTGGGATCGCTTTAAAAAGTACGGAAAATTCTTTTATATTTACGAAATACATGTTTCTCTGATTCAAACTGAAGAAATTTCGAACTCAACATGTACAACTTTCATTTAAAAATGTACAACTAACTAAATTTAAAAACGTGGTTTTTTACGTTGCTAAAAAACTGTATCTTGCACAACAAATTTTTGTCAATTTTTTAGTTTTTATTGTTGTAAAATACTCAGAACTGTAGCCAAAAATAATTCGCCATAATTGTCTAGCGCATACGTAAAATTTGATGAATTTTCAAATTCAAAAACCGAGCAGAAGACATTAACCATTTTTTTTCTTCTTTCGAGTGCTAAACTACAACCTTTTTTCGGCTCGGCACAAATAATTTCGATTAGTTTCAGCATTTTTACTCCACTAACATTTACTTATATTCTTCTCGTTATAAATATTGATATTATGATACTTTCTGTGTTGAAAACTCCATCCTATGCGTTGAATTTTTTTTATTTTTACAACGCGTAATTTGATTTTTCATGGTATAATTTCGCATAATAATCAGTTTTTCAGCGCATCATGCATACATTTTTAATATCACAAAATACTATCCTTATTCATTACTTAAGTCTCATTTGCATGTGCGTGAGCTCGAGAGAAATATTCGTGTAAAGGCCATTCACTTTTAATGGACCTAATTAGACCGACACGATAATGTGTTTACGTAAAGACTCGTTACGTTTGCTTGTTACTTCACCATGTATCTCGTCCCCTTATTCCTTTCAGATCATCGGTCATAGGTACGATTAATCGACGGGAATGTCAATCCAAATGTAAGATATTCAGTAATCAATGACAAGAGGAATACAAACGTGAGAAAATGAGTTTTCATGTTACGATAATATTTTACATGTATATAAGGTAACTTTAACCAATTACCGAGAGGCATCCTATTGTCCGCGGTAGAAGATAAAATTCTTTTTATTTTCACTACTTTTGCACGTGTACTTAATTTGTATGATTCAGAAGCTTAACTGAGACTCATTTAATAACGTCTACTAAAAAACAACGTATTTAAGTTGTAGGTTAGAAGAAATCAACTGTTTCCGCGACAAATGGTTCACTTCAAAAGGAAAAAAATGTCAGGAAATTTTTTTATAAAAGAATGATTTTTTTTAATGATTGTGAATTTGAGTGATTATAAATAGCAAACTTTAATAATGAATGTTTTCTTATTAGGACCTTTATATAATTTTAATTTTTGCATGTAAAATAAATTAATGAAACAACATTTCGATACATTTAACTCACAGTTAGAAAAGTCACTTCAATTACGTAACATTGCGTATTAGAGGTTCCTGAATATGATGGAAGATAAATAAATTCAAACATTTTGTTGTGTAACTTGCCTAAATTAGCCGAGATAATTCATTTCCGCATTAATAATAATATTAATACGAATTGCCTGCAATTAACACTTCGTCGGAAAATCAGATTATATAAAAGCGTAATACTCATCATTCTGCCCAAATAAATTCAGTATACTAATAGACTTTAGCTTAATAGATTTATCTGATTAAGACATCATAGCATTTATTTACTACTAACCTAACCAAACTCAATGCTCACAAATAAAGTGAAAAGTAATTGATAACCCAGGCGGAAACATTATACATAGTGGAAACAATTATGTATAATTTTTTCTTTTTGGTACATTACGAGGGTGTGGTGAAAAGTTTCCGGCCTGATAAGGAAAAACAACTTTTTTTTTTCACTTCATTTTTCAACATAATCTCCCCCAAGACTAATACATTTCTGATAACGGTGCTCTTATGCAGTGATGCCATTTTTATGGACCGATTCGTCAAGTCCCTCAAAATACTCATTCACAGCATCGGTGACTCCCTCGTTGCTCTGAAATTTTTTACGTCTGAGCCATTTTTTAAGGTTAGGAAACAGATGATAGTCGCTGGGGCCAAATCTGGTGAATATGGTGGATGGGGGAACAATCGTTCCCGTCGTTTATTTTTCACTTCGTCCTTCAAATGTTGTAATAACTCCGCGTAGTATTGACCTGTGATGCTTTTACCCTTCTCTAGGCAATGAATGAAGATAATTCCTTTCGCATACCAAAAAACAGTCGCCATAACCTTATTGGCCGATAAAACTGTTCTTGCCTTCTTTGGGGTTGGTTCACCTGGTCCAATCCATTGTTCCGACTGTTGTTTACTTTCTGGAGTGTAGTGGTGAATCCAAGTTTCATCCACAGTTATAAATCGACGCAAAAATTCCC
>JAUMHM010000002.1:2989083-3007176 GCA_032362435.1 Melikaiella ostensackeni | reverse complement strand
GGGGGACCTACAGCTTAAGATGGAATCCGAACCACCAGAACCTCGGTAAAAGTACATGGAAAAATTTCCAGAGGTACCGACGCAGGGATGGAACCCCAGACCTCTAGTAGGAAGTCCGAGCGCTTAACCGTCTGAGCCACCACAAATTATTATTATTATTATTATTATTATTATTATTATTAATATTCTACTACTACTACTAATAGTACTAATCCTATCATCGATGTCTACAAGGCGGGGCCTGCTAATCATGAATACTGGCAAAACGCCAACCTTCAGGCAAGCAGGCAACGTAAGCACGATTTCGGACATTACTCTAGCTTTGGAAGAAATAGCTCCTCTTAGGAGAACTAGGATGTACTGGAGGATTATACTGAAAGTGATTACCACTATATACTCTTCAGCATGAAAGAAAGCCCAGGAGCCAGGACACACCACGGCAAGCCCAAAAGAGGGCAGAACAGCCTCATGAACCGGACTGACGAGGGGACGGAAGCACTTGTGAAAGCCACTATGCGGATCATAAATGGGGCCTGTGAAGCCCCGATGCCCCGGAAGAAGGGGCACAGAAATAGGATCTCGGCCTACTAGTGGAATACAGGAATAGCAGAATTCGGAAGGAAGTGCATTCAACGTACGCGGGCAACCACCATGAAGAGGGCAAGAGGAGTAAACAACTACAGGCTATCCAAGAAGGAGCTAGGGAAGGCTATTTAGAAAAGCAAAAGCCAGAACTGGGAAAACCTGCGCCAGGAAGTGGACGATGAACCTTTGGGATTGGGTTACAAAATAGTGACCCGAAAGCTCGGGGCCTTCTGAGCGAGTGGATCAATGGGAGCTAAAGCCATGAGGTATATAAAAAATATATTTGAAGGTTTGTCCAACAACAAGGTGTGTTAATTAATTGTCCATCAGAATAAAGTAAGCCAACTTTGAAATTAAATATGATTTCAAGTTCAAATCATCGGTCATACGATCTTTATTATACAACTGTGTTTACAACAACGTTTCGGCACCTCTTTGTGCCTTCTTCAGGTTGAAATTTTTCTGAAAATAATATTATAAAGAAATAAATAATTGTTGAAAGTCAAATTTTAAAGCAGTCGAAATTTTTCCAAACATTGTACTCACAATTTAGTCGTTATAAAATTTGTTGACAATTAAATCCATGTTTGTGCAGGTGTTGTTTTTCCATTTTCCAATCAAAAACATTATTCTTAAATAAACCACCACCACGGGGGCCGCGGAAAGTGTACAAAGAATATTCGGCTTAAATGAATGTCCTTGTCATCGGTGCTCTCGGAAATGTGACATCATCCCTGATTCGTAACCGGTCACCCATCTCACGATTGTGAGGCGTGAACATAGGTGTGATTCACCGCGGTTATACAGATTGAAAGATTGACAGATTGAAAGACCAAATCTGTCGAAGGAGATGCTTGTTTAGGGTCGTTACTAATGCTAGCAAGTCATCCTCACATCAAATGAATCTTGGCACACTCGTCCAATCTGAAGTTCGTACCAATTTCTCGTGTGTACCCCTCGAAAATCTTTAGAGCATCGTTGAGATGCTGTGTTCCAGGAGCATAGATCTTCAAGTCATCCGTATGATATATGTGAGTCACCTTATGCTCACGATTATTAGCTGAACCTTCAAGCTTTTCAGCAGACAGATGATAAGTCTATGGGAGGTTGAATCAAAAGCTTTCTGGTAATCAATCCAGGCCATAAACAGATTGCGATGTGGGCTGCAGCGTCTTTGCAAAACCCTTCCGTCAATCGACAAATTTGTCCCACAGCTTGCTACGCCTCTTTTCGATCCACGTTGTTCATAAATCTCTCTCCACACAGGTTCAATTTTCCGAACAATTCTGTCGTTCAGGATAGCTGTAAAAATCTTATACAGAGTGTTCAGACAAGTTATGGGCCTGTAGTTCCTTTGGTTGGACAATTCGCCAGAAGTTCTTGATACCAGCTGGTCCAGCAACAGAGAAGTTCTTCGTGCCCCTTAGTGCTTTCTTCTCCTGTTCGGCAGTGATTGGTGGACATTGTTTCTCGGACGTTACGAGATTGTCGCGCAGCTCATTGAAACGCATGATATTCTCACTGTCTTCATGTTATGGGTGTTGAACTTCGTAAATTTCTCTCCGAAAAGTCTTTACCTTCTCGAACGTAGGCAGATTATCGACAGAAACATGGGGATCGCTGATCAGGCGCGATGCGTCAGCCAAAAACTGTTGACTTTCCCTGAACCATCCCTCCCTTTTCTGTATTATCCTCCTGGCGTCAGGCAACACCCAAATTTTGTCAACGATGTGCTGCTTAATAGTCAGCAGCTTTGACTTGTTCAATATGTGATAATGGATCCTCATTTCGTGAACGAACTTTGGAACCCTTACTGTAAAAGGCTAGCCAGTTGTTATGAAGTCAATCACACACTGAATACGGGACGCATTCTGCTTAGCTCAGCTAATCTTCTTGTTCGATTGATACAAGTGCCTTTTGGTCTTTTGATCTATCGTCTACTTTACCCTTCGATTTGAATCGGCCAAAGCTCTCGCCGCATGATTTTGATAGAAACACGATGACGAATCGGCGAGACGGTCGACGTCTTGAGTGGACGGATCGACTTAGAGATGACTTGCTGGACTGCTGCGATGCCAGCATTATCCCTGATCGCAGGGGTTACATGGCGCGCCTGCGCACTCTGTGGTGTAAGAAACACCTAGAGCTTTCGCACTTTTCGCAACAGAGATTACGAAACCGTGACAACAACGTCTTGCAAATAGGGTAGGTATGTGCGCGGAGCGCGTTCCCAACCGCCGCAAGAACAAGCTACAGACTAAAAAGGGGAAGCGATATTAAGACCAACCGCGGAAGTCAGACATCCCCCAAGAGATGATAGCGATTTTAGGATGAGTAGAAACATTAACATCCAGGTTCCTCCTAAGCCCTAAGATCTGGCTGGAGTGGATCAGGCCCTTCGTGAGGATCTCTCGGAGGAGTCCGACCTCTGGACCATCACTTGTTGAGTCTATGATGCGGCAAGAGCTTTGTCCGACTCAAATCGAAGAGTATTCTCAACGATAAATTAAAAGACCAAGAGGCGCTTGCATAAACTGAACAAGAAGATTGGCTGGGCTGGACAGAACGCGTCCCGTATTCAGTGTGCGATTTACTATATAACATCTGGTAAACCGTTCACGATAAGGGTCCAAAAGTTCGCTTACGAACTGAGGATCCACCATCACACATTGAACAAGTCCGAGAAGGAATGCCCACCAATCACTGCCAAAGAGGTAAAGAAAGCACTGAGGGGCACGAAGAACTTCTCCGCTGCCGGACCAAATCGTATCAAGAACTTCTGGTGGAAGGAGTTGTATCGTGGCAAAATTGTAACCAGCCACTTTGCTTTTTCATTCTATTTAATTACCGAAATCAGTTCCTTCCCGGCACGTAGCACGACACTTCAAGGGCATATTCTAGGTTAATTTCAAGAGCCTGAGGGCTCATGCGCTTGTTATGTATTTTTTTGTTTATGACCTTGTCTCGACTTCATCATCACTGAGGGACAACGAAGGATTTTGAAACTCTGAGGTACCTGGAGAGCTGAGATTCGCTTGCTGCTGTCTTTGTTTGAGAATCGAGATTCCTATTTGAATCTGGTTCTTGCCTTTTCGTTTGCTGTCTCCAATATCCGCGGAACCTTGCTGAAAACCTTGGATGCCTCCAGAGCCAGGGATGGCCCCGGATCCTATTTCCTAGGCTTTGGGAACGAACTTAGTCGCCTTGGAGTGATACCTTGGTCCGCATCAGTAATCCTTATGAGGGAGGAAGTCATCTCACATTCCCTCACAGGACTCTCGACGCTACGGCACTGGACGAGATTCCAGCCTGCTTCAATACTCCCGCGATGGGATGAGAATCAGGTCTGGTTGTTTTAGATTTGTTGCGATGCATGACAATGCGGATACTCTCGCTCCAGAGAGGACGAGAGCTTCCTCGTTACCGGAAATACTTCGGATCTGCTCTGTAAAAATTTTTTCTTAATTACAGGCTTCAACTTGAGCCGTCGCTGCACCTTCTCCAGATTTGGCAGAACGGCAGAAAGCGAGTCGAGCGGAGTACCACCAATTCCAGGGCAGCCCAGGAGAAGAGATTAATCAGCTCCGGCCCGTGGAAACTCACCCAAAGGAGGCAAGACGAAGCGCTCGGCAACTGAGCAGTCAAGGGCAAAGTTTTCGCTCACGTTCTGAGTTTAACTGATTTTTGGGTGTTCGATTGGTGCATACGCGTCTGGCACCCAACCCCTTTGTAAAGGATAAAGTATTTCAAAAAAGAGGTGATATTTTAGTTGTTGATCAGGTAAAAGATTTAAACGAATTGATGTCAATTTTGTCGGTCTACTGGTCATATATATTTTTGGTAAAAACGTTCAACGTTTTACTCTTCGACGAAGAGTCTCTTCAGTTGTACAACAATTTAAAACCTGAATACAGTTTATAAAACATAAAATAGGTTGTCACATTTCGTAAAAAACAAAAGTAAAAACAATTTTTATGAACATTTCTTTACCATATTACATCAATGGGTGAATAAGGAGAATATGAGTCCTTCGTTGCAAAGTCGATAAAAAACGTCAAAGTAGTATATTCTTTCTAATGTAATTCATACTAAATAATAAAATTCCAACTTTCCGTAGTGTATAATAAAATTTATATAAAAGTTTTTACTTTTGTTTTTTACAAAATATGACAACCTATTTTATGTTACTGTATTCAGGTTTTAAATTGTTGTACAACTGAAGAGGCTCTTCGTCGAAGAGCGAAACGTTCAACGTTTTTACCAAAAATATATATGACCAGTAGACCGACAAAATTGACATCAATTCATTTGAATCTTTTACCTGGTCAACAACTAAAATATCACATTTTAAAAAATATTTAAACCTAATATTGATTTATTTTTTGTAAAAATGAACTAAGTTTAGCATCCTTCACAAGATACAATAATTATTTTCCATATTCATGACATATGCAAATTCTCTATTGAAGCCAAGGAGTAAAAAGAGAAAGAGGGATGATGAAGAAAAATAAGAAAGGGATGCAAACGAATTTCAAGACTTTTCTTTCTTCGTTTTCCTACTGGGACGAGAGCTAAGAAAGACTCGAGACAAAGAGAAAATATTACCAATAAGACTTTGTAAGAAAATACAGCGTGTTACAGCTATATATGTAAGAGCGGTTTGATTCTGATATTCTCAAAAGAATTATTTTCCTACTGTGGATTTTAATTTATTTTCTTTTTGCAAAGTCTTACCACCTCAATATTTCTTAATAGTAATTTGCTTTTACGGAAAAGCTTTCTATTTACATTTCCTTTAAGAAAAAGGTTGATAAATATTTATAAATACTGTGATTAAGGTACTATAACAAGAGCAAGACCAAGTCAAGTGAATTCACTTGACTTGAATATTCTTAATACTTTAATTCTGATATCAACAGCATCTGCAAGCCGTTGCTCTAAATTTAATCTTTCAGTTTCATTGGCTGAATTACAGTACAATTTACTGTAGTTTATTCTAATGTTACCAGAATACAATATTGTTCATTGAAATTCAGAAAATTGGGTCATGTGACCAGCGGCAAGTAACATTTACGGCATCTGGCATCTCTCATCTCTCATTTTGGATCTAAGTGGCAAAAATTCCGACCCCGATTCTAAAAACAAATTTGGTAAAATTGTTGGCACCCGACTTTAAAACTCTTTTTGGGTCATAAAGAACACATACACGAAGTCTTTTTTTAACAATTTGAGCCAAAGTTAGACCGTTTTCGTTGTATCGCTACTACTATAAGTTCGGGCTGATGTTAGCTTCAAAAGTTTGAAGCTGGCTCAAAATTTTCGAGCTGGCATGTAAATCCACAACTATTTTACCTGGACAAACTCAAACTATCATGCTGTTTTTTATTCTTATTTGTGTTTTAATTTAATTCAGCACAACTACGGATTGTTCCTCTTATTGAGAAAATGATATATGATTTGTTTCATAATTGAAGGAAGTATTTAAAAGACGCACAATGTCAATTTTGCACAAAATTTGTATTTCTAGTTAAATCGACGATGTCAGTTAGTCATTTCGTCCAGGCTTTCATAGATGTATTTTTTACTGTCAAATGTAAAGTTAAACGAGAAAAGGGACCCCCTTGTGGGTATGGAGTTACGTATGGGGGCATATAGCCGGATAAATTCGCGACATTTTAGGCCCAGAACGAATCCTCTAGGTTGAGGAACGAGCCGCGCCCGAGTACTTTTTAAATTGGAACTTCGAAAACTGCTTTTTAAGAAAAACTTATTTAAAGTTGGATAGTATCATAAGCGCACGTGTTATATTTTTCCTTCATTTATAAAATGTACTCATTTCCGGTCGTTTCCGAGGCTTGTAGTATAATGTCACCAGATGGAACATAAATTGAAGAATGATGTACAATCGAAAACCCAAAATCGATATTTCTTATCCTTGTTCACAAAAACACGAATATTTTCCAAACTGCGATCGACAAATTAGGCCCTTTTGTTGCGGAACGTCACAAATACTCAATTCAAATTTCTGCAGAATCTCAAAATAATATTCAAACGTTGCTCACGGTAACTTCGTAAAGAAAATAACCTTGATGTTTTATTTACCTAGTTGATTATATTTTGTCGAAAAAATTCATTCGCAGTAGTTTGACAAATGTTTGCTATTTAAATATTCTTCAAAGTCATTTGGAAAAATGGTAATTTGTATGCATTTTTATGGACCTTTATTGTTAATTTAATGTAATTGGCCTTAAATTTTACCTGGCTTTTCAAAAAGCCACATGGAGAGAAAAATCGAAATATAATAGCAAGTTGAGCTCTTCCTATGAAAGTACGGTACTTGAACGTGCAAAATTGGTCCAAAGTTCGTGCAATATTTGCTTGAACTCATGCCATTTTAACGTGGCAGGTATTTATACTATCGAAGCATAAAGTACGTGACAATACTGTTTGAGCGTATGCTTTGAAAGAAGTATCACCGTGCGAGCAAAGCTATCATTTCGCCATGCCTTGGTTGCAGATACCCATGCGGTTTCGGTATGGGATTCTTTCAACGGAGGTCTTAGGCTTATCGGGCATGCGCTGTGCAGACTCTAACTTGCGAGACAGCAAGCCGCTAGTAGGCGTGGCCTACTTTTGTTGAAAGAATCTCTTACCGAAATCGCACGGGTTTCTTGCAACCATATCACAGTGAAGCGATAGCAACAGAAGTGCTCATGGTATTATACTTCGATTTTTCTCTCCGTGCATACATGCAATGTAGAATCCACATATATGTAGGAGGAATTTGAAACAATTACAGAAAATATAGAAACTCAACATTTTCTGAGCAAAACAAGCCTTCGTATCATTCCACTAATCTTTCAAAAATTTAGCAGTTATTCATCAGGTGCAGCATAGAAAGTGACCTATTTGAAAAACAAAAGTCCAGAAAATTGCATAAAAATGACAATTTCTTTGCAAAATGGCCTTAAATGACCTTTAAATAATATGACCTACATTGAATAAAGTTTTTTAAATAGAATTATACTGTAATTCAGCTTTGAATAGTAGGACAAGGTCGAATTGGAAGCTGAATGTTGTTCATATGCGAGAAGAGGCCAATATGTCGTATAAACCTCTCATTTTGCTGAGTGCTTTGTCAGAGTCAGCAACATCACAGTTTCGTGTAATAAAGTCCTTTAACGAGAACCAAGTCGATATCATACAGTCTCTTGACCCTCTTGGCCGAGTTTCCCTTTGATCCTATGACCCATCCTCTCTTCGTGCGGAAGGAAGCAAGTTCATTTGGATGAGAAATACAAGTCCAGCAGATTCTCGGGTCGCGTTCCAGTTTGCATGTGTGGAACCCTTCTCACCCCTTCAAGTGCATACTTTTTACACACATGGACTACATAAATCATTTACCTACTCTTCAGATCTTCCAACATTTCAAAAGGGACTTTTGAAATCAAATCAAAACTGAATTCATTTTAGTAAACCTTGTTTAGGAACTGAGAGTCTGAAAGGTAGAAAAGTCCAAGGGTAAAAAGCACGTTAAAGATTTTAGCATGTAAAAGTGACTTTTCCTAATTCACATCAGAAATTGAAGTGATTCTTTTTCTAATCCGCCCGCAATATTGAGACGCCTACTATAAGTCCGGTATAGGGGTATTAAAGAATTTATTCAATTAGTAGAAACTTAGATTGAGTGCTTTACAGAAGGAATTATTGATGGAATGCAAGTTTCATGGGTTCTTTCCAAAAAAAGGTATTCCATATTATCAAAAAAGTTGACTTTGACTTCAACAAAAAAAGATAACATGGAAACTTTTAATGAGAATATCAATAATTTTAATAAATCTATTTGAATTTGGTTAAAAAAGCTTGCCATGCACATACGAGTATACCTAATTAATATATGTTTCATTATTCATAACTGTAGTTATCCAATAAATTACCCCTAATGAGGAAGTCTAGATTGGCTTCGAAACATGTTGGTCCCCAGTAGTATGAAAAAGACAGAAAAAAGAAAGAGTGTGAGGTTAGTTTTGGTTAACTCTTTCCTTTTTCTCCCTCTTTTTTCTTTTTTGTTTGTAAATTTATTGTACATTTGTCTCTAATGAGCCAGAAAAGCGGGTAGTCTCGAAATTTAGTTTTGATTTGTGAACTTTTGGGGTGTTCCATCTTCAGTACACAAAAAATTTTCATAAGAAAGTAGATTTCATTTCGATCTTTAAGAAATAAGGCGCTCTGTTTTTGGACCTCACGCTTCGCGCTTTGATATTTGTTCCTCGCATTTGGCTTGTTTTTTCGATTGTTTGATTGATTATGCATACTTTACCCACAAAAATGTTTGTTTGAATCAAACAAATTCATTCTTTGATATAGGGTTAAACAAATATTTTTTTGATTCAAACAAACATTTTTCTGTGTGTTGAATTAAACTTTAGCAAAAATATCTCTTTTAAATCCCAGATTTTCTATGAATCTTGATGCTTTATTCTATTCGTAACTATATGTAAAGATTTAATTTCTCAAAGCTCTGCAAGATTTAAGGTTCACATTCTCATCACCATACTCACGCGTCGTGCTCGAGACTCAACCAGATTCTATAATTCTATACAAAAAGTGTATTGAAATTTTATTATATCCTTTAAGGAGACAGTTATTATTTAATTATTAATATTGTACCTGGGACCGGTACTGCGTACTTGGAAAATTCTACCTTTTAAAAAGTTACAATTCATCCCTTGAACTTTTTTCCATATTTTACGTCGTGTGATTGAAAATTGGAATTTCTGATTCCATTAGCATTTGCGTTGGATGAATCCAAAACGACAAGCCCTGTCAAAGAATAGTTAGCGGTAATGTTTCAAGTCTTCTAAAATGCTATAATCCTTCCTTCAGACTTTTTTACGTATCACGTCGTTTGGCTCAAATTTTAATTATTCGAATTTTTCATGGAATTTTCGATGGTTAAAACAAAAACAACGAGTTCTATCAAAAACGGTTAAAAGAAAATTCGTAGGTTTTTGGAAAAACTGCAATTTCTCTTTCAGTTTACTTAACTCGCATCATTCGGGTCAAGTTCGCAATTTCCGATTCCGTCAGCATTTGCACTGGATGAATCTAAAACGACAAGCCCTGTCAGAGAATAGTCAGCGGTAATGTTTCAGATCGCCTAAAAAGCTCCAGTCCTTCCTTCAGACTTTTTTACGTATCTTACATCATTTGGCTCAAAATTAGAATTTTATATTTTTTCATAGCATTTTCGATAAATGAAACCAAAACGAGCCATATAAAAAATACTGGAAGGCAAGTTTCTAGGCGTTTTGAGAAGTTAAATTTCCCTTTATAGACTTTTTCAACAAATCCCGGGTCGTTTGACTCAAAATTGCAATTTTTTATTCTTGCATAGCATTTTCAGTGGATTGAAACCAGAACCGATGGTTAAGAAAGGCTGCTAACGAGCCCCTTCTTCCTTTTAGAACCCAAAAAAGTGTGCCAAAACCTGTTGAAAAAGTGAGGTGTGGAATTTTGGACAAATCTAATACTTCTCTATTACAAAGGATGAGAATACTTCTGTTGTATTGTATTATTTTAACTCCTTTGTATAAAAGAAATAATTTTTATGACCTCTTAACTTTTGTTGTCAATAATAGATATTATATGTCCTTAATTGTGATGAGAAGTAGCTTATTCGATTTAATTTAAAACCCAATAAAAATTAAAATGTCTCTCTTCATAACGAAGCATTTTTGTGCTAATTAAAAACTTTCTTGTTGAGGACTATATGGGGAACTGCAAGCCGGAACATTTAAGTCAAACAGTCAAACACATATGAACGATTTTTTTAAACTATTACAACTTTTTACACATGTGTAAAAAAGAAAAAGAATCTCAGATATTTGGTTTAAAACATTTTTTTAAATTTCTTTTAATTTTCTGTAAAAAAAGCACACTTTTTATAATAATTTATACTGTTGGGCTTATTTTGGGTTCGATTTTTTCAAAAAATATATTTTTTATTTCTTGATACTCTAAAGAGCCCTCTTTGAGTTAAGAAATTTTATTTTACCGAAAACACATGAGACATAAAAATAATAGAATCAAATTAATATTCAGAAAATCAGACTTTTTAATTTGAATTTCGTGCCACTATTTTTATGCCGGATGTGTCGTAGGTGAAATGAAATTTCTGTTACACGACGATTCGGTGAATGATAATTCGAATAAATGCAAATTATGGCCAATGGTTATTTAGACAAACGACAATTATTAAACATGGCAATTGGGAAAAATAAAAATTAGAGCAAATAGTAATTCAGAAAAGTGAAACTATATTACCAAAATGGTAATTCGGAAAAATGAAAATTGTGCCAAATGGTCATTTATAAAAAAACAAATTAACTGATAAGAAAAGTATGAAAAATGAAAATCATAAACAAATGTAATTCAGAAAAATTAAAATTGGGGAAAATATTGATTCGGAATAATGAGAAATGAGGCAAATGGTAATTCGGAAATATAGAAATTATCGGCTAATGGTAAGTGTGAAATAATGATAAAATTTTCTTAAGAATGAATATCACTCATGTACGAAAAGGCAGCGCCGTGACCAGAGCTAAATAGTTGGGGGGGGGGGGGGCTCATGGGGGCTCGTATGTATATTTACGTATAGGGTTTCTGGAAATTTTAAAGAGACGGACGAAATTTTTGGAGGGGCTGGTTACGACGCTGCGAAAAGGGAGTGTCGTAATGCAATTGTGTTAGGAGTTGAATTAAAATTTGCTTATTGCTAAGTGTAAAATTGCATTTTCCTCTGTTAATTTGGCAAAAGCAAATAGAGACGAGGAAGAAGCGTAAGTAGAAAACGTGTCTGATGAGTCCGACAGTTTTTCCAAAAATCACCAGTTCAAAAATCACTTTTCATTGCCCAAATTGAAATTTAATTTTTTAAAATCACTGACTAAAACTCACGATAATAGTAAAATATTTTGAACTTTATGTGCAATGATAAAAAAAAGTTTGAAACACCAAATCTGTAGTACATGCGAGAATTTTGTTTTCCGGGGTAAAACCAGGAAATGATCGGGAATTTGATTCAGTGACCGGGATTTTTCTCTCGAATATACTAATATGCAAATTAAAAGTAGTTTCATATATTTTATTGCGCTAATTCGAAGTCGGAACATTGAATTTTCTAAGTGAATAATAATTCTGAGTAGGGAGAGGGGATATCAGTAAAGAATTATAATTTCGACTTTGAGACAGGGGATATTCTAAAAGATTCATAATTCTAAATCGTGACATGGAATGAAGAATTATAACTTTTACTTTGGGACAGGCAATTTTAGTAAAGAAATATAATTTTGATAACTGGGATAGGGACTTCCCGTAAACAATTATAATTTTGACTTTGCAACAGGCAATTCTCGCGAAGAATTAAAATTTTGACTTTGGGACAAGAAATTTTCTATATGAATCATAATTCTGAGATGGAACTGGGAATTTCCGCATAGAATTATAATTTTCATTTTAGGTTCACTTTAGAACATAAAATTTCGTTAAGAATTATAATTTTTACTTTGGGACAGAGTGTTTCCATGAAGAATTATTACAATCGGACTTGAAACAGAGAATTTTTGAAAAGAATTCTTATTCTAATTTAGAAGGAGGGAATTTAAAAACAAATCCCTCTGCCAAGTCGGAATTTGTCACAAAAATTTCAAAATTTTGGAAAAAGGGAGTTACTATATTTCTGAATTATAATGAAAAATTTTGTGAATAAATATAATTCTGAGTATGTAAGGGGAATAAATAAATATAACAAAAAATTTCCGCAAAGAATTATAATTTTCACTTTCGAACAGGGAATTTTGTAAAGAATTATCATTTTGTCTTGGAACAGGTAATTTTTAATATGGAACGGGAAATTTTGGAAAATAATTTGAATTCTGATTTATAAAAAGGTAATTTATGTAAACACTCCTTGTTCCAAAACAGAATTCGCCAGATTTTGGTAATTCCTTGTTCCAAATCAAAATTTGTTTGAATTTAAACATTCTATTTTTGCAAATAAAAATTTGCCAGAATTTTAAACTTTCCTCTTTCAAATTTTATAAAATGTTGTAAATGTTGTAAATAAATGTAATTTTGTCTTGGAACAGGGAATTTATGGAAATAAATGTAATATTGACTAAAAATAAGGAGTTTCCGTAAAAAATTATTATTTCGACCTTGGAACAGTAAATTATAATTTTCATTTTGAAACAGGAAATTATGATAAGGAATTAAAATTTAGATTCCAGGGCAGGCAATTTTTCTAAAAATTTATTATTTCACATGGAACAGAAAATTTTTGTCATGGAAAATTTTCGATGGAATTTAAAATCATCCATCGAGTCACGATTACAGGAACTAAGGTCACGATTACTGGGTACTGGATTTTCGCAACTTAATCTTTACTTCAAATTACATCTTTTTATACGGACAATTGAACAATCTTAAAGAATTTTTTTGGTTGAATCAACCAAACTATAATTAATTCCAGCCATCACAGAGTGTCACCTATTCACTTTTTGTCACCTATTTAAAAACTTGTCACATATTTCACCTATTTTGGAAATTTGTCACCTTTTCACCTTTTTCAGTTGAAAAACTAAAATTTATTCAAAATTGCAATTTAAAATGCATTTGCGTCAATTCGTGTTAGCTGAGATCAGCTATAATTTCTTCAAAACTGGTAGAAAGCCGGAAAATGACAGTGAATTTATTTATTGGTCGGGAATTTTTTTAATTCTTATAACTTTAGTAGAAGATCTTATTCAATCAGGACTCCAAGTGGGAAGTCTTACAGTTTTAAACACTTCCCATCTTAAATTGCTGAATTTTAAAGACTAATTATTGTAATATTATTTCATTTAAAAGGCTTGAATTTGTCAATTTTAATTTTTTAAATCTCGTATTTTTCAATTGTTGAAGTCAGAAGGTTAAAATTTTGAAAATGTACAGTTTTAAATGTTTATTTTCAAGCCGGATATCAAGTCGCTTTTTCACTTTCGTTTGCTTTTTTTAAAATTGTTAGCCACCTCTGTTCAGAATATGGTTTAAATTGAAAGGATTTCCAATTTTATATTTTAAATTTGAAATATAAACAAAATTTTTATATATAACATTTAAATTTGTTAAAGGCATATATTTTAAAAATGAAGGCCTCAATCTTGAAGAATTTTTTATTCATAATATTCAAAATTCAATCATTTCAGCTCGAAACTTGATAAATTAGATCATTTCAAATCCATAGTGTTTGAAAATCAACAATTGTTGTTTGAACCCCTCAATAGATTTATAAAATTTTTACAGATTCAATAATTTGAAATGCAAGCAGTAAAAATTGGACAGTTTCAAATTGAAAACCTTAATAATTGAGTAATTTGATGTTTGAAGCCTTCAATATTTAAGAAGAAATTGAATTTTTAAGATTTTGAAATTGAACCCTTTAAGATTCTGCAAATTTATTTAAAATTGAAAGCCTTAATAAGTGTTGACTTATTTTAGATTGAAACATTTAAAATTGCTTGGTTTTAAATTGAAATGTTTCGAAGTTGCAGAATTAGAAATTGAAGCCTTTTAATACTTTTTAATGATAAATATTATTTCCAAACGATGAAACTCGAAAAATTCTGGATTAAAATTTTCAATATTGAACAATTTCAAATTAGAGCGTTCGAAATTGAAGAAATGTGAATTTAAACGTTATTGTACAATTTTCATTCGAAATCCTTCAGAGTTGAATAATTTTAAATTGAAGATGCTAAAAATTTCATAATTTTACTTTGATACTTTATAAATTGCACAATTTTAAACTATAGTAGCAAGTGAAATTGAATAATTATGAATTGAATCCTTCAAAATGATATGATAAAACTGTATTTCAGATTACAAGAAACAATTTTAAGTATAAAGCGTTCAATTTCAAACAATTTTAAGATTGAAAAATTTGAAATGTTTTGCATTAAAAACCGTCTTCTGTGAAATTCAAGTTGTTGAAAAGTGTACAGTTTCCATCTGAAAGTCTTGATATGTTAAATAATTTAATTGAAAGCGTTGAAAATTGATTAGCCTTAGATTAAAAATTTAAAAATAAGTATAATTTCAAACTGAAAGCCTTTAAAGTTATTTATAAATAAGTCAATTTCAAATTTAAAGTCTTAACAGTTGAACAGTTTTGAGTATTTCAATGTTCAGTGATCACTTTGAACTTTTTTCCTGTTTGAAGACCTTGAAATGAAAATTGTTCAATTTTAATGGCCTCTATTTCAGAATTACACGTACAATTTTAAATATTTTTTCATTTCCAGTGTCTTTAATTTTTTATTTTTAATCTTAAACGCTTCAAATTTCAAGTGTGCAATTATTCCGCAATAGATTTGTAAAGTTATATATTCTTATTTGAATAGGTTTTGTAAGTTATTGATTCAGTTTTGAGAGCATGAATTTTAAAATTTAAATGATTAGGAAGATTTTTTTGAACCCGAAAAAAGAGTTAATTATTATTTTTTAATCATTATATTAATAATTATTTCTGGGGCTTGAGTGGCCACTAGAGTGGCCATTATTTTTCAAAATCGTATTTTTTTTTTGTTCTCACCCTCTAGTTTTGTTCAAATGCCAAAAAAAAATGATCTCCATTTTAAAAGATATCGGTTAAAGGTCATAAAGTTTTCCATTGATTTAACTTTGAAAAAATGGCAACTTCTTGCATGTTTATTTGACTTATACCACATTTTTTTCGCTCACCTATTCGTCACCTTTTTTCGAAAAAAAATTCATCTATTCACCTTTTTTAACTCCAATGCGTACTGTGATAACTGTTATTTCTGATTTCCTGAATTCAGAGTTTTCAAGGTGAGAATTGAAAAAAGCAGACACCCTCCAGTGAACTATTTTTGTCCTCGATCAAAAATATCCGGCAAAGAGTAAAACAATATGTTGCAGGGAGTGTACGCCTTCTTTCATCAAAAAAGCCAAGCTTGATTTATGCTACATGAAATGTGAAATCTTCATATAACAAAATTATATATAAGAAGAAAAATATATAGAATAACTTTATAAATATATATGCATAAAATATTATGATACATTCTAAATATTTTTTCTTTTTGTGTTACAGCAAAACTATCTGATGAAGTTTGGTTATTTGCCTCAAAGTGATATAGAAACTGGAAACTTGAGAACAGAAGACCAACTCAGAGACGCCATAAAAAATTTACAGGTATTTCTCTATTCAATATTTAACCTTTTTTCGAAAGGTTAAGCGCTAGCAATTTTAATATACACTTCTCAATTCATGAATTTAAAGAACTTAAAGAGTTAAACAATTGAAAATGAGTCAAAAGAATGTAAACAATTCAAAAGCATTCAGAAACGATTGTAAACCTGAATTCAATAGAGTAACCTATCCATAAATTGAAAAGAGTTCAGTGAAATTCAAAATACTTCAAGATGAATTCAAAGAAATACAAAATTCAGAAATTTTGAAAGAATTGAAAAGAATTCGAAATACACTGAAACCTTCATTTAGCGACGGTCTCGGGTATGGCCTTCGATGACTGTGACTCCGTTCCAAGAATTTATATGATATACAGTCAGGGCCGTATGAACCAGTGCTTCCAACACTGGCTCCACGGGGTACTGCTCATGCGTCGCACATGGCGTCTGATTTGATGCTTTTCGCGCGCTGTTCAAAACCCTGAAAAAATATTCTTTTGTTTATCATGAAAATGGCTTTTTAACTTACAGATTTATCCATTAGACCAAAATTAATTAATTTTGAGCAAAATAGAAAATAATTAAATCACTATTCTATAAATAAAAAATTTATTGTACTAGAATGATAAATTATAAATATAATAATTAAATGAAGTATATTTTTTTATTACAGTGTAGTGATTTGATTATTTTATACAAAACCATATTATCACTTGTGTTCGACGATTTCTTCTTCACATATTCAAAACTTTTAACCTTATTCCTTAAATGAGATTCGCGAGCTATCACATCCTTGTACGTTTTCTCAGCGACACCATATTTCTGTAAAATAGACTGTTTTGAGGCACCTGATTTTACTTTGTCTACGAGCTCATATTGCTCTTCGAACGTTAAACGCTTCCTCTTGTTTTTCTTCGACATTTTTGTAACGCTTAACCGAAAAACTGAAAGCGAACTAAAGCGAACAGATGAAATTATCCGGTTAGGGTACTGCCCGCTTTGTAGCTACGGAACTGCTCGACTCTGTTGCGCTCACTCGACCTCTTTCTCAGCCCCTTAAACCCCCTCATCAACGAATGCAAGCCGGCTGAAATTCTACAAACACGGTAAATGGAGGCCTGTTAAATGGAGGTTTCAGTGTAACATAAAATAATTTATAAACAAATGTACATCTCAATTTATTAGTGGTTAACCAGTCCGCAAATTCAAAAGAATCCGAGGTGAATTCAAATAAATTCGAAGGAATACAAAGAATTCAAAAGAATTTAAAATTATTAAAAAGAGTTTAAACAAGTTTGCAGGAATTCAAAAGCGTTTAGAAAAATTCAAAAGAATTTAGAAAAATTCAAAAGTTTAAGAAGAATGAAGAAGAATTCAAGATGAATTCAAGTGAATTCAAAAGAGTTCAGAAGCAGATGTACACTAGGGTGGTAAAAAAATTGACTTTCGAATAGAGGGCATACCACCCCGCCATTTTGTGGGAAAAAAAAATTTCCTCCAAATTTGAGCCAAATTGGTTAATATTAAGACGTGCTGCAAAAGCTAGAGAAATCCGATAAGATTAACATGGGAAAATTTTGGTTTTCGGAAAAATGAGATTCACGTTTCTGGATTTAAACTAAACTTGCGGGAGATTTTCAGAATTTGTTGGAGGGTCTCTAACAAATAATTTTCGTTAAATTTCTTTGAATTTCGATGCCCCCCATCCCCTTTATGGAGCCCCAAAAATGTCCCAAAAAACTGAAATTAACAATTTTGCGCAAAATTCACACGTATGAGCTCTGTTTGTCTTTTTTTTGCCATAAATTATTTTCATTCGTCAAGTGAAATGTACTCAGCATTTTTTCACTAATTTTTAAGTTTTTAACAGTTTCTATTTGTTTCAAAAATTATTTCTTCCTACTAACTCATTGACAGATACTTTTTTTACGTTTAATCGGACAATTAGTAATTTTCAGGAAGACTGATCTATGATTCAAACATTTACCAATTGTTCGAACAACTAATTATTAACTAGTACAAGTTCTTATTTGTCTGAATAAATTTTTGTTGAAACAATTTTGTTCTGAAATGAATATTTGAAATTCACTTTTTTCTGTAATTAATGCGGTGATTTGTTATTGTAAACAGCAACATTATAATATTTACATCATAACATTACATAGAAAAATTTCCGTTCGTACCGGCACAGGGACCGAACCCCAGTCCTCCTGCTCGGAAGCCTGACGCGCTATCGCCTGAGCCACCGGGACTCCT
>JAUMHM010000002.1:2963860-2979148 GCA_032362435.1 Melikaiella ostensackeni | reverse complement strand
GTACCGGCACAGGGACCGAACCCCAGTCCTCCTGCTCGGAAGCCTGACGCGCTATCGCCTGAGCCACCGGGACTCCTTTATTATCGAATTGTTCAAACAATATGTAAAAAATTAATCACATTTTCATCAAAATGTACAATTAATCTTTGATAAATTGTTCAAACAATTGGATGATGGTTTCAACAAAAGACGTTGCCCGAAATTGTCAATTTTAGTTTTTTCGGGGCACTTTTGGGGCGCCATGAGGGGGGTTGTTGGGTGTCAAAGTTCAAAGTAATTCAGCGGAAATTATTCGTTGGAGACTCAAAAAAAATCTGATAATCTTCCCCAAGCTATGTTTAATCCCAGAAACGTGAATCTCATTTTTTCAACAAAAAAATTTTCCTATGTTAATCTTTTAGGGATTTTCCACGCCTTTTCAGCACGTCTTAATATTAACCGGTTTGGCTCAGATTTGGAGGGAATTTTTTTATCGGGAACCTCACAAAATGAGGCTATGGCATGCCCTCTATTCGAGAACAAAATTTCATTAGGTATGATTTTGGACCACCCTAATGTACACCTGAACTGTAGTGTGTCTAATAAATTGAATTTAAATCTTAGGTTCTCCCGTTTGTCACGATAAAATTTGCATGAAAATCGAGCTCGTCAGTTCGAACAAGAATACCTGTACATGCAGTATAATCCGAGTCCGTGTCACATCTCTTCGTAGCATGTCATTTTGTATCAAAATTCAAATATAGAAATATTCATGCATGAATCTTACATGCAAAGAAAGTGAAAGTCTATCCGTTAATCCTTTAAGAATATCGTATAACAGAAATCACAATACTTTAGTGAAAAATATATTTTAAAGCTGCCAAAGTAATGTTCAATTTCCAAAATTTGCAAATTAAAAATAATTCAATTTTTAATCTAGTTCTAAAGTGGGTTCCGAACTCCTTGTGGGAGTTTTGGAGTCTCACATTGGAGGCTCGGGTGGCCCATGCAGGAGGTTCTGGGAACCCTCGTGGAAGGTTGTGGACGCCTTCGGAGGACTCTCTAGAGACCCTTGTGTGAGGCTCTGAAGGCCCTTGTTGGAGCTCTGGAGACCCTCGTGGTAGGCTATCCAGGCCCTCGTGGGAGTTCTGGAGTCCCTCATTGGAGGCTCGGGTGGCCCATGCAGGAGGCTCTGGGAGCCCTCGTGGAAGGTTGTGGACGCCTTCGGAGGACACGTAGAAGGCTGTCGAGGCCCTCGTTGATCCTCTGCAGGCCTTCGTGGGTGGTCTGGAGTCCCCCATTGGAGGCTCTCGTCGGAGGCTGTGGACCCTCGTTGGATTGGCTAGATGCCCATGTGGGAGGCTCTGGGGGCCATCGTGGGAGACTCCGGAGGCACTCGTAGGCGGTTCTGGAGGCTCTCGCACCAGGCTCTGAAGGCCCTTGTGGAAGTCTCTGGAGATCCATGTGGCAGGCTCTGGAGGCCCTTGCGGGAAGTTATAGAGGCCTTCGGAGGAACCTCTGGAACCTCTCGCGGGAGACTCTGCAGGGCCTCGTGAGATGCTCTGGGGGGCCTCGTCAGAGGCTATGGTGACCCTCGTGGGAGGCTCAGAAAGCCCTCGTAGGAGGATCTGGGGGGCCTCGTGGGGTGCTGTCAAGGTCCTCCTTTTAGCTCTGGAGACCTTCGTGGGAGGCTCTAGTAGCCCTCATGGGACGCTTTGGGGGTCCTTGTGGAAGACTCTCGAAGCTCTCATGGGATGCTCTGGGGCCTCGCGGGGTGCTATCAAGGCCCTCGTTTGAGCTCTGGAGACCGTGGTGGGAGGCTCTTGTAGCCCTCATGGAAGGCTCTGGGGGCCCTTGTGAGAGACATTCGAGGCCCTCGTGGAATTCTCTTAAGGCCCTCATTTGAGCTATGGAGACCGTCATGGGAGGCTCAGATAGCCCTCATGGGAGGCCCTGGGGGCCTTGTGGGAGACATTCGAGGCCCTTGTCGGATGCTCTTAAGGCCCTCATTTGAGCTATCGAGACCGTCGTAGGAGGCTCTGGTAGCCCTCATGAGAGGCTCTGGGCTCTCGTGAGATGCTCTTGAGGCCCTCATTTGAGCTCTGGAGGCCGTCGTAGAAGGCTGTGGTAGCCCTCGTAGGATTCCTGAATTCCTGAAACAGTGGAGGCGGCGAGATCTTTTTATAATGTAGAAAGATAAATAAGTAATATAAATAAAAAAATATATAAATTATATATATATATATAATTATATATAATAAAATTTTACATACACATACAATATAAAGTAGAGTAAATAATAAACATTACTTAAATTGATTTTTCAGAGTTTCGCAGGCATTCCTGTTACTGGCGAGATAGATGAAGAAACCAAAAAATTGATGTCTTCGAGAAGATGTGGCTTACAAGATAAGCCGGATCCCAGGTACGCGAATATGAGGCGGCACAAAAGATTCACCGTTCATGGACAAAAGTGGCCCTCGCCAAATTTGACATGGAGGTAAGATTTCTGTTTTAAAGAATGAGGATGTTGATATGTATATCATTTTATTGAAATGTTCAAAAAATAGAAAAATCAGCTTTGACAGTTTTGGGGCACAAAGACCTCATTTCCGTAGTAGATTTGCCGCACGGAAGAACGCAGCGGTGGGATTCGCAGCGGCATGAATTTTATAGTTTACTAGGGGGCTTTCGAACTATACCAGTCGGCTAAATTGGATGGAAGTGGTTGGCACTTGGCAGTCGTGGAAACTTGATCGTTTCGCCCTTAAATCTCGTCACGTAGTCATGAACTAGTATATTCGCTGGTACAGTTCTCAGGTTCTCCGAGAAATATGCGGTGCACGATGCACGCCCACAGGAGATTTCGTAGTGGGCGGTCGAGTCGGACTTACCTTTTTGGCAGTGAATCTCCAGAAAGGCGGAAGAAGGACCCAGGTGGCCAGCACTCAGTGTGCCAAAATAACTTTCTGTACATGTTTCTACAAGGAATAATCAAAATACTGAACAAATATATATCATTCAGGGCTCGGATCGTGCGACCTTTTTCGACATTTTTTAACTTTTTTTAAAATATGCGACCTTTTGTGACTTTTTGAAGAAAAAAGCGACTACTCGATATTTACCGTTTTTCTCAGAAGGTCGGTACTTAGTTTAAATTTTAATCACATTGTACTTATGAAATTGAAATTCAAATCTGGAAAAAATTGTACCATTCTAATTGAAAACATTACTTTTTTCCCCTCAAAGATCGAAATGAAATCTACTTTCTTATGAAAAATTTTGGTGTACTGGAAAAGGAACACCCAAAAAGTTCACAAATCAAAACTAGACTTCTTGACTATCCGCTGTTCTGGCTCATTAGAGACAAATGTACAATAAATGTACAAACAAAAGAGATAAAATCTGCCCGCTTCGCGTGCACATTCTCATCGCGCGCTTCGGGCTCGGTGTTATATGTTTTTTATGCACAAATTAGTAAATTTGTTTTTGATTTCAAATGAAAAAGGAAATTCATTTACTTAAGGCTCTATTGGCCTTAAGGAATACATTCTCATCCTAATATTCGCGCTCGATTTTCTGCGCTATGTCGCGCACTATCGCGCACTATATCTCGCGTTATTTGACTCAAAATTTGAATTTTCGATTTTTTTATGAAATTCAGAAAATCCTTATGACAATCTTGTAGGGCATTCAAAAAGCAACGTTTTTCTACTCTTGACTTTTTTTTATATCGTGCATTGTTTGAATTAAAATTCTCATTTTCGTTTTTTTTTAATTGTGAAAATGCTATAACTCTCATCACTTTTTTTTTATCGAAAAAAGTCATGAACCAATTTAGACTTCCTCATCAGAGATAATTCATAGGATAACTACAGTTGTGAATAATGAAACACATTAATTGTGTATATGTACATGACAGCTTTTTTGACCAAATTAAAATGGATTTATGAAATTTATTGATATTCTTATTTAAAGTTCCTTTGTTATCTATTTTTTTTTGGAAGTCAAAACATATTTTTTTGTCAATATGAAATATCTTTTTTGGAAGAACCATGAAACTTGCATTCTATCAATCATTCCTGCAGTAATGCATCCAATCTAAGTTTTTACTGAATGAATAAATTCATTTAATACTCCTATACCAGAATTTCAGTAATATCTATCATGAAATCACATTTCACCAGATTTTTATCATTTATACTGAAAATTATATTAACAAAAACATGAAAATGAGAAAAGATATAATAATTTTTTATATAACTTCCTGCGTATAAAATCTAAAATTTTGTAATCCAAAGATCAGCAAACACTTCACCACAAGACTAATTGAATACAAATTTCTATTATTTTTCAAAAAATTTTGTGAATTTTGTTGATTTTATTTTTATTTTTAAGGATAAAAGCAGAAATTTACTTTTTTAATGTAAAGTTTTTTAAATTATGATAAAAAATTCTTCACCGGGAAGAAAATTCAGAGAAACACGAAGTGCACTGAATGACAGAAACTCTACGACGATTCAGAATTTATTCCAGAGAGACAATAATAAGATAGTAGTAAAATATTTCAAAATTCAAATATGAAATTTAATTTTTATTTATATTAAATTATTACACCTCAAATTATGTACATTCTTCTGGCAACCTTATTATATTTATAATAAGTACCAGGATGAAATATTTAATTATATTAACAGTATACTTAGAAAAAATCAAACGTATAGTAGACTGAAAGTATATTAAATATATTTGAAAACAAAAACATGTGAAGAAAAAATCATAAGATTAGAGAAAATGTGAATAAAGTACTCGATGGTGCATAATATGCACATATTGTTAGTATGGCTCTTCCTCGGAATGCCATTTTTGTAGGCAACGAGGGTATAATTTCTTTTACCTGAATGTATGTTAAACTTATGGCAACCTCAATTTATGATAAGTATCGGGTTAACATTTAAATTAGTTGTATAATTGAGAAATCTGAAAAAATGATTACAAGATTTATGTACATAGAACATGGGAGATAAAGGAAAGAGATCATAGTGCCAAGATCAAAATTTTGGGAGATGATCTAGAACCAATCTATTCAGATTATTCCATTTTTCAAAAAGAAAAAGGAAATAATCCAAACCAATAACACATTTCTGAAAATTTACAAATTCATCAAATTTTTAGACTATATTTAAGTAAAATAGATATCTTTTAGTGAATTGAGTTAATCATTAACATCTAAACTAAAACAAATTTTAAGTACTCATAGGCAACCCTGCAGATTGAAACCAATCCTTGCTTAATGTCTTTCTTTTAAAATTTCTTAGAGATCGAAATGAAATCCACTTTTTTATGAAAATTTTTGGTGTACTGAAAAAGAAACACTGATCTACAAAAATTACCTGTGTCCTCGCTGAATGCGACATGGCATTTCCGAAATATTTTTCAACGCTGAAAACGAATCTGCCCTTCAGTTTCTGCCATCAAGTGTAGTTTAACAGATATTTGCAACTAAATTTTTTAATAAAAATTTTTTAACCATTTTTTTCAGGGGTCAAAACGGAAATTTTTTGGGCATGATTTATTTTGTATGCTTTTTAAATGCAGATTTCAAGTATCACATCTTTTCACAATAGCTACAACAGTTCTTAAAATAAACTAAAAAAAACTATTAAAAATGGAAAAATATTTACCAGTAATTGGATGTACTCTATTTTAATTAATATTTAGTTTTATTAATATGAACTGGGCTGAATTTGTTCATTTTTGTATGCCAAATAATAATGTGAAAAGAAATTTTAATTCAGATAATCCGTTATTAAGATGTGATACAAAATCGGTACCCCTGTCTCCGAATGTGTCAAAAAGCAGTAAAGCAACAGTTTATATGTTTCGAAAGACTCAAAATTGCTTACCCTATGATTTTTTGGTCTACTGATATCGAATCTGAAGCGAGATTCTCAAAATTCAAAATGGCTGATCCAATATGGCGGACCATATATCAAAATTTTTTTAATTATCAAGGAACTCAGTGTGATAACTGCAAATTATTAACTCTGAAGTTCTTTGCTTCACTGATAACGAATCTAAAGTCAAAACTTGAAAATTCTAAATGGCTGAGCCAAAATGGCGGACCATCATTTAAAAAAATGTTTTTTTTTTCATGACATTGGGTCAGCTATCCGGAATTTCGTAATTTTTACTTCACATATATCATTAGCGACGCAAAAAACTCCAAAATTAACAATTTGCAGTTATTACACTGAGTTTCCTGATAATTAAAAAATTTTGTATATAGGGGCCGCCGTATTGGATCAGCCATTTTGAATTTTGCAAATCTGACTTCAGGTTCGATATCAGTAACCCAAAAGCTCTAGGATGAGTAATTTTGAGTGCCTTGAAGCATATAGGCTGATGCGTTACTGAAATTTGACCCATTTGGAGACGGGGTGCAGATTTTATATCATATGTCAATAATGGATTATCTGAATTTAAATTTATCACATTATTGTTTAACTTGAAAAAATTAACAAATTTGTCCCTATTTCATATTTAAAAACAAAATATTAACTGAATTAGAGCACATTCAATTATTGTTGATTTTTTTCATTTTTTAATAGTTTTTTTAGTTTATTTCAAGAACTGTTATAGCTATTGTAAAAAAGAGGTGATATTTCAAATCTGCAATAAAAAACATATCGAAATAACTTGAATCATATCCAAACAATTTTCGTTTTGACTCCTAAAAAATTGTTAACAAATTTTTTATTAAAATATTTACTTGCAAATATCCGTTAAACTACACCCATGGCCAAAAATGGAGGGCAAATTCGTGTCCATCGTTAAAAAATACTTTGGATATGGTATGTCCCATTCAGACTTAATTTTGAAAAATTCATTTAATTCAATTTAAATAGAATAAGTACGAGTAAAAATATATAGTACATCAGGTATAACTTTCTTTTATAATTTCAGATGTCAGATTTTTATTATTTGCAATTACACAGTTTGAAATTAAAAACGATTTGAATTGAATGATTTAAATTTAAATCATTTTTCAATTTAAAGCTCAGAAAAAGCGTTCAAATTTGATAATTTGTATAAAATTTTTTTTTTTTCCTATAAATAATAAACTGAATTAGAAAACCTTTCCAATTTACAAGAATTCAAATTAAAAAGTTTAAAGTTTTGAATGGAATGAGGTTTAAATTGAATAATGGAAGAGAACATTTTTTGAATTTGTAAGTTTTTTGATTTACAAAAAATCAGACATTTAAAGTATACTAATTTCAAAACTTTTAAATGAACAGAATTTGAAATTTAAGGCAATACAAGTTCAAAATTAATTTAAATATAAACTTGTCTTATTTGAAAATAATCCAAGTTGACAAATTTAACAGTTCAGAAAGAAAACTTTTTTAAACTAAAATTTGGAGTCCTTCAAGCTGAATGACTATTGTTAAAAGATTGCGTGATGTTTAAAGTTTATTTCGATTGTGCAAAAAAATATTTGAGTATCGGTAAGAATTATGTAATCTATAATCCTAAGCAAATCAAGTTATTATTTCATTCAGTGTCTGATACTACTTTTTTGCGATATCTTCAAAAATTTCATGCGACTTTTTTGGTTCTTTTTTCGAAATTCAATGCGTTAATGTTGACTAAATTTATTTGTACATAATAATTGAAGAAGGTGTTTTACATTCTTAATGAGTTCAAGCGAATCTAGTTTATGGCTGATGAAAACCACATGATAGCCTTGAATCAATGACATGGACTAGGGATTTCCTAAAATATTTGCCTTATTGCCTAAAATATCAATTTTGAGGTTTCCAACGGTTTCCATATGCTGAAAACGTGTTTTTTGTTTTATTTTTAAATGCATTTTTCTCGAAAACTTGATTTTAGGCGCTGGATCCCTTTTTTCGGAGCCGGTCATACGCAGAAAAAACTAGAGTGTTAAATAGAATCAATTTTCGGGTCCCAATGGAGATGCAACAAAACAGAATTACTGCGGTGTAAAATTCACTCATTTTCGAAAACGTGTCCAAAGGAGTCAAATTATGTCGTCCAAAAAACCCGCTTTTGTTGACAGATTGGCACAAAAAGAAACAATTTTCAGAGAAGCAACTTTCCACTTGACAGTTATTATAATTTAATAAAAAACTTTTAAAGTCATAATGTATTTGTAATGGATAACGATGATATAGAGTGAATAAACTCAAGTTGTAAAGATTTTTTGTGAATTGAAATGATACAAGGACTCTTTTGCAAACATTTTTTTAGGTTAATTGGTTAATTGTCCGAAAATCCAGAAATCGGTTTTGCGTCGCGCGAGGCATGAAATGCAAAGGTGAATCCCACTTCAAACTTTATGAGCACAGAATTACGAACATGTAAGATAAGAACTTGCATTCGTAAATGTGAAAATGTCGGTAACTGACATTAAAAACGTCCGTCACAGAGGGAGCTGCAGTAGAAGTTGTAAAAGATACACAAAATAGCTGTGCTAATTTTGAGGTTATGGTTGTATACTTTGGCAGGAAAATTATATTATTTCCCGAAAATGATCAGGTCTCGTCTTAAAATGACTGCTTTGCTAATTTCGAGGTAATATTTGCATATTTTTGCGGAAAAATTATACTATTTCGCGGAAACATTATTTCGACGGAAGAAGATGGTGTCTATTCCCCAATGAAATGCATTGGTGATTTCGAGGTTCTATTTTCAATAGTATTTATTGTTTTGCTCTTCCTTAAATTGCTGAAAAAATATAAAACGATATTTGAGATATTTTTTTAATAATTGGAAGAAGAAGAGAAGTAAAATACGATGTAATTAACCTAAAAATAATGGAACTTGTGAGGTTTCAAAGGGACTTAGTGTGTTTTCTATAAAATTGTCCATTTCCTACCAAAAAAACCCAATATAACCTCACAATGATGGAACTTGTGAGGTTTTTAATGGACTTAGTGATTTTTCTATAGAAGAGTCCTTTTCCCGTTGAAAACACCCAACATATATTCGAAATGGTGAACTTGTAAATATTCAAAGAAATTTAGTGATTTTTCTATAAAATAATCCATTTACCCTAGAAAACACCCAACATAACCTCAGAATGATGGAACTTGTGAGGTTTCAAAGGGACTTAGTGTGTTTTCTATAAAATTGTTCATTTCCTACCAAAAAACCCAATATAACCTCAAAATGATAGAATTTGTAAGCTTCAAAAGAGACTTAATGATTTTTCTATAAAAGATTTCATTTCTTGCTCAAAACAACCCGGGACTCTGACCATTGTGGCATTTGCAGAAACATGGGGTGTGAAAGAGCCTTTACGCCTAACGTCATTGTCAACTGTTTCTAAAAGAACCACTTCTGATTAACACCTGATTTTGACAGATTCCAAAGGAACCAGTTCTTCAGTAGAGCTGAAATATTATAGAACCCCTAGTTTTTTCTGTGTATGTATATATATTTTGTATACTTCTTATGGTAAAGTTAGAGAGATAAGTTAAGTGCAGCTGTGCAGTGGGTACAGTGCATCGCCAATACTTTTAAGTTTTGTATTTTTTGTTAAACTATAGTTTTGTATTGTGTTTCGCATTATTCTTTGAAACTATGGAAAATAAAGGCGCCTGTAAGAGCAGGGACGATTGCGGAGCGAAAAGTTCTGCTTAATGAAAAAAGTTGAACAGGAATGTGATGAGAGTGAGGTTATGATGCCTGGTGCTCACTCTGAAGACAATTTAGAAGGTAAATTAAGTATTAATAATGCAGCATAAAAATAATTTAATAATAACAAAATATAATAAAATTATTCACCTATAATATAATATAATACAAAAAAGGTCAAATAGGTAAACGTACAAAAAGCGTGGTACAAGAAAATCAAAATGAATTAATTATAATTCAGCAATTTACATTTTTTTATTACACTTCTAAAGTATATTTTTTTTATTGAACTTCCTCCACAGAGTATCTCATCACGATAACTGTTTCAGAAGTTTCAGACAAAGAAATGAACTGCGAAGAAAATGAGGTTATGATTGCGGATTATGCGGTTATGATGATATGTTGTGGAAGGGCGACCCCCACTAGAACACTACTAAAAAGTCTAGTAGGGCCTACACCGACCAAAGCGTTACGTTACTTATAGGGTTTCAACTATTTTTTCCTACAAGAGCCCGATTGAATATAGGGAAAACTCGTCAGAGCCCCACTAAAACCCTCTTAAAATTTCTGTACGGGTTGGTAAAGATTCATTTTATTCAAATTCCATCATTAAAAGAGAAAAGAAAATCGTAATGAATAAGTTTAAAATCACTTTTTACCCCAATTTTCAATCGCAAATCAATTCTGAAGCCGTGGATCGAATAATCCAGTGATTTCAAGAGCCTTTTAGTCAAAAATTATTTTTAAAACAATTGAACAAAAATTCGATACTCTTGAATCCTAAAACTTGAATACATTTTTATAGATAGAAGTTGTGAATGAAAAATAAAAATTATAAATAAAACAATGACAAAAATGTTCCCTGTGTATTCAAAATTTACAAAAACATTTTCGAAAAATAACCTACATAGTCTCAGGGAATAAAAAGTACTTCAACATGACTTTCGTTTTTAATTATCTTATTTTCAAATTTTTACAATGAAGAAGCAATTTTCGGGGAATTTGAGACCATCGATCGTTTCACAAATTAAAATATGAAAATTCATTGTAACTTTATCTAAATTTCAATTTGAGAATGAAAATTCGTAAACTATAGCCTACTCAAATTTAATTCTAGCAATTTTAATTTCAACTATAATTAACTGAAATTCAATTCTGATAATTCCAATTTCAGTTCTTTCAATTCCGAATAAAAGGCTACAAATTTGAAATTCAATTCCAGAAATTTCAATTCCAGACTTCGAAGTGCTCTGTGGAACTAAAAAAGCTATCAAAAAATTATCTCTGAAGAAAACAGTATCCTCAAAAATATAAAAATAAGGTATTAAAAGAGTAGCCTTTTTAAAGTCAGTCAAGAATTAGTTTTCAAAAAAAAATTAATGTAAAAAACACTTCAAACTAAAAAAGAACGTATTTGAAAGGAAAATTTCTTTCATACTTTTTTGTATTTAAATAACTGCGCTTAAGACTGCATCTAAGAAGAAGGAAGTGATACAGAATTTGCGCTTAAGGCTTGTATTCAAAAAATTCTTGTTAAATATAGGAACATTGACAATATAGGAATACATACTGAACTAGGTATTAAATAATATCTTCGAGATGTCGAAAAAACAGAATTATGTACATCGTAATTGGAACTACCTGGTAAAGTAGTGTATTAGGATTCAAGAAACATTATCTTGTAAGAAGTTATTGTGTACCTTGATATTTTTTTTCTAAATTGTGAAAAAAGCATTACTGTATAAATTTGAGACCCATCGGAGAATATTTAGTGCTCCCCAAACGGCGTTAAATCTTCAACAAAGAATATTTCTCAAATTGATAAAGATAAGTGATTTTAAAGATAGGTCTCTGAATTTGTCCAGGTTTCATTTATAATTTGAGATGATTTAAAACCCAAAACAATCTCAACATATGATCAACAATTTAGAAAATACACGAAATAACATTTTTTTCATCACTTGTATTACTCTTGTGAATCTGCACAATTTTTATCTATTACAATTTTCTCTGATTTTTTTTTGGAGAAAATTACAACATATGAATATTGTACAGGTATACAAGAGGAATACGACTGTATTTGTAGATATGATTAAAAAAACTTTATTTTATATACGTTCCATATTATTGGTAATATGCGAAGATTTTTTCGTTCATAAATCATCTCAAATTGAAGCAGGGAAACGTAAACGCTGCTGAGTCCACTTTTGACGAAATTGAGTTTTCTTAAAAAATCATACTTTCTCGCCTTTGTATACCTATTTGAGTGAAAAAATTTAGGTTTTGTGATTTTTTTCCCTAAAATTTATTCCTTACATGTATTTAAATATTTTAAAATGTCAAAGAATTCAAACTAAATGAATTAAGTGTACTAAAATATTCCATTTTTTTAACAAGTCTGCGGTTATTATAGGATTCTAACAAGTATTTAATAATTGGAGATGTTATTATAAAAATTCAAAAACTGTTCTACGAATACTCAAAATGTTCCTTTTTTCTGTTAAGCAGCGTAAGAGTACTAATTTTTTAATCGGTTGTAAATTGTTCCTCTAGAGAGGTATTTTGCACTTATCCCTATCAATTTGAGAGATATTCTTTAATGAAACTTCAATGCCGTTTATACAGAACCAAATATACTACGTTAAATATATCACGAACTTTAAGGGAACCATTTGCCTAAAGTTCATACAGTAGGGTGCATCGAAAAAATTGATTTTTTGAATTTCAAAAATCCACTGGACTTAAAAGTTTGTGTACGCTACAAATAGTTTATCCTGGAAATTTGAGTCGGATGAAAAAATAACTCAGGCATCGCAAGCGTATTCAAGTTTTAAACAGCGAAAAGCGCAAAATATATTTCATACCTCATACATTTATAAATTTTCATTATTCTTGCCTACTAGAATTTGTAGTGTCTATTATCTTCTGTATTTCCAGAATGACAGAAACGAAGAATTCAATTCAGAAGACTACATAATTCCATAAAAACTGGCGAGCGCGGCGAATAAGTCTGTATCCGACAGTTGACGAGAGTGAGAGTGTGGTATATTGAATGAAGAGATCCAGAGTAGTAAGAGTATATCTTGTGTCAGTGTAGAAATTATTGAACCAACCCGCGATATATAAACCTCTGATATAAGCATATACAAAGAATATGTGCGCGTAGAAAGCTATAAATATCCTACGTGGTAGCAGAGCGTGGTTCCGATCCACGGAAAACAAGAAGGTGATCCGGAGGGAGCAGTAAGCAACGTGCTGAAACCTGCCGAGCAGCGTGCCTGAGCGGCGTGCTTTGTTTCCTGCATCTGCAGAGCGACCAGCAAAGCGGCAAATCAGTCTTCAGAGATTTACAACGTAAGTTGATATAATTTTTGTGTAAAGAGTGGTTCTTCTCCGGCGATGCGAAAATTCAGAGGGAACGAAAAACGAGTGCGCATAGAAATCAGGAAGTGTGAAAATTCGTTCATCTCGAAATTACAGTCGGGGATTCAGAGGTTAAACTCTGACGTAATTCGAGAAAGTGAAAAACCGCACGGAGGGAGAAAGAGTGTATTAAACATAAAATCATAAAAATTCGCATCAACGCCGATACGAAAAAGAAACGTATTTGTTTTGTCGCGAGCCAGAGAGGACTGGAGTTCTAAGAATCTGGCGGCGGTCGTGTGTAGGGAGCGACCGAGCGAAGCTCGTCGGCGTATGCGCCGCGCGCGTTTTTGACGTTGAGCCGGCAGTCGAGTGCTTCTGGGTATAGACAGGCTCGGGACCTGTTCGCGTGTAAATTTTTTGCAGCGACGGAATTTTCGCGAAGCGCGGGTTGGGTCGACCCCGAGGGCACAAAGTCGCGATATTAAGAGTTAGCATAAGTGCGACGCTGCTTGGATCTATATCTTCTCGCGTGTGCGTGTGCGTGACGGGCGGTTTTGTGACGAGTTCGTGCGCCTTGCGTGCGGGCTTCGCGGTCCCTCTCGCGCGCGTATCGGCTCCTCGAGTTGATATGTAGCGCAGCACTCGACGACTGTCGTTCTGCGAACAAGCGGATGGCTTGCATTCGCACAAAACGGAGGGAGTTTTGACGATTTCTCTGGATATCTCCCAGGACGGTACGTAGTTTGTGGAACGTCCTTGGTCCCTTGCATGCTGTGTTGTTCTCTCTCACAGATGTAAAAAGGAGTTGACATTTGCTACCGTGCTAATAAATTTAATTCACATTCGGAATAAAAAAATTAAGAGTGAGTTTGGTGTCCATCTCTCTGACTTGTCTTGCGGTTGGACCTGGACTACTGGCTCTTGGGAGGTTTTCGTTTACTGCAGAGATTAAAATTGACTAAATTTTTTAAAGCAAATTCATAAAATTCTGGGGTCACGGTTTAAATGAAAACCTGTGTCCGGTAAGTAGTTTACTCATTGACTAGGGAGATTGGTAGTATCGAAGTCGTGATTCATGCGTGTGCGTGCGCAACCCAAAAGCGACTGGCTTCCGTGGTAACACTCGGGGTCAAACTTCGGCGAGTGGTGTACACGTGTGATCCGCATGATTAGAGAACCTGATTTCTCGCCTCGGATTAATATAGTTGCAGTGCGCTGTGTTGGTTCAGAGGCACGAAACATTAATCTTTCAGTAAAATTCAGAGGTACCTGGTATTGAATTAAGAGAAGTTAATAAAAGAGAGAAAATTCCGAATAAAATAAAATTTGAAAATAAAATTGAAATTAAGAGTTGAATACGAAATTGAGTAGAAAATAATCAATAAACAATCCTGGAACAAATGACTGACAACCTGAGTCAAGAATTTGCAGAGTACATGAGATTGAGGGCCGAATTGAAGGAGACCAATCTGGATCAAATCGACAAATGTAAGCATCGTAAGTTTGTAACGTGTTAGTCATCTGAGTTTGACTGAGAATTCCGAGTGCTTTGATTGAGTGTGAGGTTTAAAAGTTTGAATTCTTAGAGGTGATATTAACAAAAACTTCTAATACTTAAGAGGGAGCGGTCAGATCTGACAATATTAAAATCCAGGTAATAATAGAGGGAATTTTTATCACAGCAACAACAACAAATCCAAGAGGTTCTAAGAGTTCACAACTTTTGTGAAAGATTCGACCAAATAGTAAGAGAGCATGAACTGAGCGATGATCCTCAGAAGCTAACAGAGCAAGAGAAGCGCCCTACATTCTACCAAGCCGTCATTGGAGTTATGTCTAAAATAAGGCGCACAGATTCTGCCGTTATTACAACTCCTAGCGAAGAAATGAATATGGAGTCTTTAAGGAACGTTATGATGCGTATTCAAGAAAATGACGATGCTGATTCAAAGAAGCCTGTGTCCAGAGAATCAACAGCATCCAGAGCAAGCTCAAAAAAATTCAGAGGAGATAAAAGTAAATGTTTCACGCAGGGTTTAGTATTAATCTTGATGATATGATATTCACGAAACTAACAGTAATATGATTTTGTGTTTACAGAATACTAATGAACGGACTCTATGTAAGGAGAAGAAATTCAAATCAACCAAACCAAGAAGAATCAAAATAAATATCTCTGTTACGTCGTAACAATTTATATTTTTTTTTGCTGACTATTTTCTCCACAAGCTTTTTATGTAATTTTATCTCTAAATTGAATTGTATCCAACTTTCGAA
>JAUMHM010000002.1:2951002-2963760 GCA_032362435.1 Melikaiella ostensackeni | reverse complement strand
TATTTTTAATATGTACATTATGTTGTAAACATTCATAGTGTAAAAATTTTGAGAAATGAAATATTTTTGAAAACAAACATTTCAATTCTAAATAGTTTTATTGAAAGTTGCTTACACATCTATAAATTTAATGAAAATTCAAAAGCTAATTGATATTAAGGCAAAACAAATTTAAAAATTCGTATTTTTTCTTATTCATCTGAAGCTTCATTGTTCGACTTGAATGATGATAGCGCTAGTGTTCAAAAATGAAGCTTCTAGTCAAATAATAAAACACAGTTTCTTTCTTTTTTTTCCGTAAAATTGAATGATGTAATCAGTTTTTTAAGATATTCTTAAACTCAAACAAATTATCAACATTTAGTGAAAAATTGATTGTTGCAAAAGTCACTTTTCGAAATTCTTTCATTTTTGAGCATGTTTTTGAACGGTGAGTATTTTTTTTATTTCACCAAAAACTGTATGTCGAAACGAAAAAATTGAGCCCTTAAAGAACTCTGTACGATGATTTTCTGAAGGGCAAATTCCATTTGAAAAAAAATTGTTTTGGACCGGAACAAGTGATTATCTCGAAAGCCTCTTGATTTTTCCATCTGAAAAAATTTGTAAACATTGAGGACATAAAAAGGTATACTTTCACCAAGTTTCGTCAGAATAAAATTATTTTTGGGAAAATGAAAAATAGAAAACGAAAAAAAAACAAAAAACACGGTTTTTTGCATTTTTCTCGGACATTTTGAGGTTATGTGAAAAAGTCATAAAAGCAAAAGTTGTAGATTTGTTTATAATCTATATGTTTTCCGTTGAACACTTTTCTCTCTGACGTCAACTTTCGCCGGAAATCATAATAATACCATTTTCACCCCTTCTCACCCCTCCCCCAAATCAACCCCACCATACTCCTGCTCACGCATTTATTTTTATTATGTTTATTATAAGCCACTTTACCATTTCCAATTGTCCAAGTGCTGTTAACAATTTTCTTTTTTCCAAAGTGTAATTCGCCTAGACTACTAGCGTTCCTCCGATTTACGGTATTTAAGAATGACTATTTTTAAAATGTTGACTATAGGTTTAGTTTAAGAATTTCAGCAATTATTTACCTTGCGTAAAGCTTCTCTCTCGAAAAAAGCTTCCCACAGATTTCCAAATTATCTCAGCAATGATCGAATTTCTAAATTTTAATGTTTCAAAATAATTCTTATATTGGACATAGGGCGCAGTGAACATTTTTTTTTAATTTCTAAGTGGAAGGGGATGGAGAAGTTGCTATTAGGTACAAAATGACTTCCCTAAAGTTTCACTTAAAAAAATTCCTTCCTTAGCCGCATCGATCTTATGTATAAAAATAACGAGAAATCGCACAATTCTCATTATTTTATGAGAAAAACAATATTTCTAGGACGGGAATTGATAGCAAAATTTATATACTGCAACCAGATTTGTCACTTCATAGTGTATACCCCGTGATAAAATTTCTTATGTTCCCAAAATTAATTTAAAAATGATAAAATAATCAGTTTCCTCGCTATTACGACAGTTTTAGTACATTTCCTACAATCCCGTGGATTGTGTTCTGTCATTTTCTTGAACCAAAATTGAACAAAATATATTTCAGTTATTTGCATTCACAAAAATATTTTTTTATATTTCAAATATATGGTTTGAAAGTGAATATGAAAAAATATTTTTGTGAATGCTAATAACTAAAATATATTTTCATTGGCAGGGAATTGGGAAACCTGCGATTGCTGTTAGAATATAGCGAAAATTTAAGTTTTTATAATTTTTTTCTAATTTAAATTCATTGTGGGAACATAACAAATTTTATGACGGGGTATATATACACTTTACAGTTAACAATCTACTTGCAGTATACAACTTTTCTCACCAATTCCTGTCTTAGAAATATTGTTTTTCTCATAAAATAACGAAGAATGTGCGATTTTTCGTTATTTTCATGTATAACATCGATGCGGGTGAGGCAGGAATTTTCTTTTTCAATGGAACTTTAGGGCAGTCATTTTGAAGTCAATCAACAATTTTTCCACCCTCTGCCTACTGGAAATTAAAAAAAAAAAAATCGCTTCGCCCTATAATGCACAGTATAGATGAAAAATTGTGGTAAAAAAATTCCTAAAATTAAAGCATTGTAAGACTTAAAAATCATTGTTTTTTCCTGACGTGTAAAAATATATTCTGCAGCAATTGCGAAATGACTTTCACAAATTTAACTTCAATAAAAAAATATTTAAATATATGTACTGATTAAAAAAAAACACCTACCTCTATGATTTTTAGCAAACCAAATTTTCTTGCATTCTAGATTTTATTTTGAAGGAGGGAAAGTGTTAGATAGAAAAGGAAGCCAAAATTTTTGCACTAAAAGGTGCAAAAATTTTTGAGATATTCTTTCTCAGTGAAAGAAAAATTGAAGTATTAGAATAATTTAACATATTTTATTAAAGTAATCCGAAAATTGATGTTTGAAATAAAAATAAAAATTACCCGAGTCGAAAATATATATTTTTACATCGTAATAACGAAGCTGAAATAAGTTGAAGGAGACGAATGCGTAGTGGAAGGCGACAAATCTCCTTTCTGTATTCGCGCAGTTGAAACGGAAATCGGTTTTCGAAGGAGCTGCCACGGAAATTATTCTTCGGTCATGACATCCGTGTTGGATGAACGCCAAGATGCGGTTTGTCTCTCCCTAAACGTTTAGCTGTTTAGCAACGAATAAACGCAATTCGCGTGCCGACGTTGTCATTCTTCGATTTCCTGTTTAACACGTTGGGAATCTAGGAGAATTCGAATAGAAGGAAATTTCAAATTTTAATTCAAGTAATAATTTCCTAGTCTTTGTACGCTTTTCATTTCTTTTGCATGATACTTCAGTATCTAGAGGCAAAGATCTATCTATATGTTACATTCAATGCCAGAAATCAGTCATTGTCGACAATGTTTAGTCAAAGTCGACAATTCTTGCATTTCGACAATGACAGATCATTGTCGACAATGGCTGGGCAATTTCTATCCCAGAAACTAAAATTCTGAAATTTCCAACATTGACCGGGCATTGTCGACATTGCCGGCACTGTCATTCATGCCTTGTGAAGTGAAGTTTAGCTGTTCTAAAGAAGGAGAAGAGAAAGAAACAAAACTTATGCATATAAATTGAAAAATATTAAATTGTACATTTGTTAATGAAAATTATTTACACAATTAACAGTGGTTCTCCGTTTGCAAATTATAATAGAAAAGAACCATCGAGAAGACTTTCTTAGTTGATTCCATAAAACTATTTAGTCTTTTAATATCTAGGTTTAAACATCCATTTTTCTCTGTGCAGTAATTTATATTTTAGATTACCTAAATAAAGCGAAACGGTTAAGAAAGGAGTTTTGAAAGTTGGGCGAGCACAAACAATCCGAAAGACAATGGGTTTCGATCGTAATAGAAGGGTCTCGTTGTGGCCGTCCTTTGTTTTTAACTAGAAATCGAGAGTGACAATGGCTGCCAATCATGTCCGATCGGATTGCTGTACCCGCCATTATCGTCATGATCCTCGTCACTTCCAACCTTTTCGTCTCGCCATTGCGGCGTATCTGACTCGATGGCACTCCATCGCTCGGAGGCGCTTAATTGCCAAAACAATGGAATTATTGTACTGGCAGGCTGGCTAGAAATAAAGAGCCACTCATCGTGTCACCCGGTATGATCCGAATAAAATCCCCTCTTGTTCTTTTACACCCTGAGCACGATTTCTGGTACTCAGCGCGTTTCCTTTATTAGGTATTTCGACGCCTCCATTCCATACTGCTCCACGTCGCGTTCAGGCGGTGTACAGCTCTCCATCGCGTTTGGTTACTATATAGGTCCAGGTACCCGGACGAAACACGATTTTTACTTTTAACACCTTAAAGGACAAAATCCTTTTCTTGAGAAATTGTATGCCGTCCATCATGTTTCAGGGAAACCATCTTTTCCGAGAAATTATACTCTCTTAATATTACTAAAAAAGTATGTACTGCAGTTTGGACCGAAATTGTCACACTTTTTATTGATCATAACATTTTTTGCGAAAATTATTATTTGAATTAATTATCCTTTAATAATGAAGATTAGTGCATCTCTTCGTTCAAATAAATATTTCAACCCAATTTTTGAAGGTCAAATAATAAAAAATAAAAAAATGCTTATGATCACTGAAAGGGGCGTAAAAACCAAAACTGCAGTAGACAGAATTTTTGTTATTGATATTAAAAGAGTTACAGCTCCACGGAACAGATGGTTTTCCGAAAACAGAGTGGACGACATTCAATTTCACGAAAAGAAAAAAAAACATTTTTGTCTATAAGGCTTCGAAAGAAAAAATCTTAAGCTTTATTTTAAGACCAACAAAAAATTAAAGAAGGGCCTAACTTCAAAAGAAGATAAAATGTTTTTTTTTATTTTGAGAAATGGGGGTCGTATTAAAAATCTTTCAAAAATGGTCATAACCATTCGATAGATCCTGCAGAAATCTGTCGAAAACATACAAGTCAATTTTTTTCATCTCATGCGAAAGTAGTTAAATACATCCGAAGAAGAGCTTGACCCCACGAAATCCAAAAATTTAATTACCTCCCCTGCATTAAATAATTTGTCCAAATGACTTAAATTAATCCCTATAAACTACTATCCAATAGGGTTGCACTTTGGCAAAGTTTGAATCCGATCGATTTTGTGGGTGGGTACATACACTTGCGAGAAAAAATGCTGCATATACATGCATACAGGCTGTTAAAATCATTCTTTTGTTTATTATAATAAATTAGTATAGTGAATAAATAAAACTTGGATGAAAAATACAAATTAGTAAATCAAGGTGTATGTATACCTATTTGACATATCAGAAAAATCAAAAAAGTAAAAACATTAATCTTATATCAAATCAAAAGTATTAGTGTACACAGAGGTCGACAATGAGTGCTGTTACGGTAATATTCCGAGAATGTTGGTATTTTTAAAGCTAAATCCCTCTCATAAAGTTTGGCTTGAGTGGGGTGACTTTTATCAACAAAGGTAAAAAATTAGCGTAGATACTAAGAAGCTTCATTTCAAGATATTGTTTAGAGCAAATTTCTCATGAAAATTTGCCTTCTTTTAGCCACAGACGGAAACCCATCTTTCTGTCGGTATAGGGAAATATGTTTACTTTTTGGATACATGCATTTTATGCCCTTTAAGGCCTTTTAACTTGCCATTTGAAAAAATATGCTTTGGTATTCGAAATTTTGGGAAATGCAATGATATTTGCATCATTAACTCAGTCTGAACTAAAAGTGATCTATTTTATTAGCATACGTTTATTGAGCAAAGAAAATACACCTTTTCTAGGAAAACTCCAATCTGCCCGAAATAAACCTTTTCTTTCCCAAAGAAAAAACTTTCTTTATACTATAGAATGTTCGCTACTTGGCATGCGTGATTATATGTGGCAAACCTTGCTAGGTGCTCTCGTTAAGTTTCTGCAAAAAAGACCCCGGGGCGGAACGGCCACAAAATTTACTCTTCTCAAACCGGGCCTTCCTCTGCTTGAAACTTTAAAGCAAACGAAACTGGAAGAGAAACGCGTTGGTTTCCTCGCGAAGTCCAACTTAACTTTAAAAGCGAAGTAGGAGGTGGTGTGCAAGTGATAGGGAGAAGTGTGCTTAAGAATGGTTTTGCAGACCAAAGAGATAGAAAAAAAAGATGAGAAATGAGTCCGGAAGAGCACCACAAGTACTCCCTAAAAAGGAAAAGAAACATACATACTTACCTCAGAGAAAGAAACTTTTTTTTTAGTTCACAACAGTGAAACATAATAGTTGAATATTTTAGAATCTTAGAAGGCGCAAACTTTAAACTACACTAGAATTCTCAACAGTCAAAAAAATGTATAGACATTGACTGACACAAACAATTTATACTACTCTGGAAGGGTTAATTACTCGGATTGTTGGTGTACGAGGTGTGTCTATTAAATTTCGGACTGATGCCCTAACAATTTTTATTTACCAAATTATTTAATGGAAATGTTATCCTCTTCCATGTAGTCCCCTTCCCGATATCTACACCGCTCCATACAAATCTTCCATTGTTTGAAGCAATGTTCCAGGTCTTTTTCCGAGAGGTCTTTCATGAGATGCGTCACTTTCTCCTTCACAGCATCCACCGACTCGAATCTGGTTCCTTTTAGCTCAGAATTGATCTTCGGGAACAGAAAAAAATTACGTGGGGCCAGATCAGATGAGTACGGTGGGTGCTCCAATACGGGAATATTGTTCTTCGCCAAAAACCTCTGGACAGACAGCGCCTTGTGTACTGGCGCGTTGTCCCTGTAAAGAATCCAAGAGCCGTTCTTCCACATTTCAAGTCTTTTTTTCTCACGCGTGTAAATCTTCATTTAAAATTTGTCTAACAGTTTCTTTATCGATGTTTACTAAGTCAGCAATTGCTCGAATGCTCAGGCATCGATTTGTTCTAATAATTTTACTCACTTTTTCGCTGTTACTGTCGGTTTTCAATGTGCGAGGACGGCCGGGACACAGATCGTCTTCATTTACTTCCCTTCCCTTCTCTAATTTCTTAAACCAATCTGTTACTTGAGTACGAGATAGACAGTCATCACCATAAACTTCCTTCAACAAATTATACGTTTCTGTGGCGGATTTTCCAAGTTTCACAAGAAACTTCACGTTGACGCGCTGTTCTACTTTCACACTCGACATAAATCCGGCGGAGTTCAGGTAGACAGTCAACTTCAAACAAAGGCTACTCTCCTACTGAGGGTCACACAACCTTGAAATCTGGAGGAAAGGGGGGAAAAGAACACAGATCAATATCAGACCCTGCTTATTGTTACCGAGGCCTCAAGCAAGCGGCAAGAAAATCAGGCCGGTGATTTAATAGCCGCATGTCGTACACTGGTTTGCAAGACTTAAAGATTGCATGGGATTGCAAAAGATTGCATATATGTGACTGAAAAATATTGCATGAGATTGCAAAAGATTACATGGTTTATAGGAAATTTATTATATAAAATGATTATAGGATAATCAGCATTGGAATGAATAAATGAAAAATATTAAAGGAATTATGAAAAAGTAGAGAAACTACAAAGAAACGACTTATTTTAGACCGTAACCATAATCTAATATGGAACTACTATACAAAAAAAGCCATTTTGCACAAATAAACTTCGCATACAAAAAATCTGTGAATTTTCATAATATCTTTAAAATCATTTGAAATTTCATTGAAATCCATGAAAATCCTTAGGAGTCTCTCGAAATCTCTTGATACGTTTGGAAACATTTTAAGATCGATTAAAATCTTTGAAATTTGTCAGAATCCGTACAAAACCCTTAAAATCTTTTAAATACTTGGAGGTCCTATAAAATTCTTTAAATCTGGTAAATTTTTTTTAAATTCCTTGAAATCTTTGAAAATCCTAGAAAGATTTTGACATGCCTTGAAATTTTTGAAATTTCGTGAAAGTTTTTGGAATCATTGAAAATAAACTTTTTTAAATCCTTCAAAAAAATTTTAATTCCATCATTTCCCTGAAACTGTTGAAATCCGTAGAAATCCTTCAAAATAAAATTTAATTTGTTCCCTGAAGTTCTGTAGAAATTCGTTAAAATCACTTAAAATCCCTTGCAATCTTTGGAAATCGTGAAAATCTATTAAAATAAGTAGAAATCATTCGAAATCTGAAATTTGAGTATTAATTAAATTAAATTTATTCATAGTTCTCTAAAAAAAATCCAAACCCCTAGAAATCCTTGAAATCCCTTAAAATCCTTAGAGATTCAATCAATTCTCTTAAATCTTGTTAAATTCCTTGAAGTACCTCAGAATCTCTTACAACTTTGCTTTGGAATCGCTAGGAATCCCTTGAAACCTTTGGAAATCCTACAAAATTCTTTGAAATGCCTTGACATTTTTTCTAATGTCTTGAAATTCTTTGGAATCTCCTAAATTAACTTAAGGGCGTTGGAACGAGGCCCTAACCTCAAAATTGAATTGCCTCATTTTGCTGTATCTTCTACCTATATATAGAATTTCGTAAGGGTGTTTTTTGTTACGGATATTGCAACCCTCGTGAGAGGGTTATAGAGATGTTTTTTAGTTCATTTCAAAGTTTATGGCGTCCAGTTTATGGAAAAAATAGAGAGAATGCTCTATTAGGTATCACAGTTTGGTTAATTTTTTTTAAAAAGTTTCAAACTAAAAAATTTACAATATCTGATCATAACAATTCTGGCTCTGCTGTAAGGGATATAGGGATGTTTATTAGTTCATTTGAAAGCTTATGGAGTCCAGTTTATGAGAAAAATATAGAGAGAAAGCTCTATCCCGTATCATTTTTTAGTCAATTTTTTTAGCGAAAAATAAAATATTTACAATTTATGATTATAAAAATTCTGGCTTTCCTTTAAAAGTTTTTGGGAATATTTCTCGGTTCATTTGAAAGCTTATAGAGTCCAGTTTATTGAAAAAATAGAGAAAAAGCTCTATCAGATATCACTTCTTAGTTCATTTTTTTCAAAATATTGATAAATGTTAAAGTTTACAATTTCTGAATATATACATTCTGGCTCTTTTTCAAGGTTTTTGGGATGTTTCTTGCTTTATTTGTTGGTTGATGGAGTCCAGTCTGTCGAAAAAATAGAGAGAAAACTCTATCAGATATCACTTTTTTTCAAAAAAGTGATAAATTACTAAATTTACAATTTCTGATTAGAGGAATTTTGGCTCTCCTTTAAGGTTTGAAGGGATGTTTCATGAGTTATGTGAAAGCTAAGGAGGTTTTGATGATAAGAGAATAGAAAAAAGTTTCTGTCAGATATCACTTTTGAGGTTTTTCTCCTAAAAAGTGATAAATTAAAAAATCTTGAATCCTATTGAAAAAAAATTTGGAAAAAAGTTTGTTCAAGATTATAAAAAATCTTATTGGTCCTGATGCTCAAAAAAATACACTAAAAACACAAAAAGATATACTAGGATATCAATTTTTTTATTATTATGAGTTTTTTCTGTCCTCTTCTTAGTCTTCCTTTCCCATTTATAAATTGAAAAATTTACTCTATCCTTCCTCAGTTCCCTTTTCCCATTTAGAAACTGAAAAATACATTTGCCTTTTTTTTACTGTAAAAAGTAAGAAAATTGAAAAATACAGAACGGTCTCTGTCCCCTTTTCTCATTTAGAAAACTCGGTTTACCAAATGTTACAGTTTCCGCACTCAATGTGAGTAATGTTTCTATTGTTGCAAATGAAGAACAAACAAAACGTAGCATAGAACATTTCAAGCAATTAAATGTTGAACAAAAATCTATTGTGCAAGAAATGCTAACTTCCATCTCTGGAGAAAATGAAAACAATTTCTTTTTCTCAAAAGCTCCTGGTAGATGTGGCAAAACATTTTTGTGTTCATGTGTACTTAATATTGTTCGAGGTAGTGGTACAATTGCTTTAGTTTCGGCATGGACTGGAATAGCAGCATTATTGTTAGAGGGTGGAAAAACACTTCATAAAACTTTTGGATTATCAGTCCCTCTTACTGGAGTTCCAAAATCTATTTATAAGATAAATTCCAAGGAAGGGGATTATTTTAGGAAAAGTGCTATTATTGTAACTAATGAAGTGTCAATGATCCAGGGCTCAGCAGTAAATTGTATTGATCGTTTGTTGCAAGGTGTTATGCAATGTGACAAAGTTTTGAGGGGTAAAGTAGTACTTTTTGGAGGAGATTTTAGACAAGCTCTTCATATCGTTTCAAATGCTTTTATAGTTATGAAATATAATTGTTGGGTCATGTATTCAAATGTCAAAAATTTGGGAAAGTATAAAGATGATACATGTAAGTAAAAACATGCGAATGATTCTATCAGAATTAAAGTTTGCAAATTGGCTTTTAAAGTTGGGTACTAATGAAATTCATAGTGAATTAGGCGATGATATTCTAAGAATACCTGAACATTTTATTGTAAATGATTCATTGATAACACACGTATTTGGTGAATCTATTAAAATTGAGGATTTATCCACACATTCAACAGAGTATGTCTCCACATGCATTTGCGTTTAATGAAAGGTGCTGTTGTGATGTTATTAGAAATACGAACATTGATGTTGTATCAGTAAATGGTATTAAGTTGGTTGTGAAGGATATGTATGAACTTTTGAGGATATGGCGAATTTGTTTTTTTTTTTTTTGTCGAAGTTAGTTCACATATCGGTCCAACCGATTTGTGAAGCTGAAAACGGAAAAACGTCTTGCAAGGCGCTATTTCCTTACTTTGACGATGGCTTGTGTTCTGTAGAAGACCATGAAGAACGCCGCTCGAGGAGGTCCAGACGCCGACATCACAGGTCTGTGACTCCTGTAACAACTCCAGAAGAGAGCGAAACTTCCCAGACTCAAATAATAGAACTCATTTAAAACTATTCGTCATCAAAGGACCTCAGAGTCAATTGGCTAGTAAGCCAATAAACGAGGAATCGACAGTAAGCCTAACTCAGCAAAATGTACTGGGCGAATCAACAGAACAGCTTAATGTCGAAGTTTTACAAGCAATTGGAGATCGAGTAAGACCAGATCGAATCCTGGATCCGGTAATACATGCAGATCTAGTCGTAAGAGTTGAAGATGTCATTAAAAAAGGCTTGCCAGAAGAAGAACGGAAAGCTTTAATCAAAAAGTTTCCTCCACCGGTGAATTGCTTGTTTTTGGATTCTCCAAAGCTAAATATGGAGGTGCAAACATCGCTTAAAGATTCTCAGGCTGCAGTTACTAAAAGGGATGTACACGTATATTAGAAAAACAAAAACGAATCACAGCGGGTCTTGGAGTATTATCGAGCATAACGTGTATCGTTTTGAAATCTCAAGCAGAAGAGCGTCTGCAAATGTTGGAGATCTTAAGTGCAGTGATGAAAATCTTGTCGGATCTTCAATATGAAGAATCCTCGATTCGTCGGAGATTTTTGCTGAAAAATATTAAGACATCTATGCGGGATGTATTGATGTCCACGGAAGTTGACAAGTGGCTGTTCGGTTCGGCTTTGGACGAAAAAGTTAAGGCTGCAAAGACTCTTGCTACGTCAGGTAACAACCTGAAGTTTCAGACAAGTAATAGAAGCCAACAAAAAACCTGAAGGGCCCGCCACGTCGACAAATGGGCAAAAATTGGGACAATACGACACTCGACGGGCAGAAAACGTACAACCAGAGCTTGAACTCGAACAGAGGTCAGAAGCACTATCCTGCAAAAGAATGGAAATAAAGGTGAGTTATGCTGGGTCTCTTAAATGGTTTATCTCTCAGTGGAGAGCTAACACAAATGACAAGATAGTTCTCATTTGGATCAAGGGCTGCGAAATTCCCTTCACTTTGCAAGTGAATTGCTCCAATTCACCCAAGGAAGCCAAATGATCGCCGCAAGAAATTCTGGTCATAAGTGGTCAGATTTCTCATTTGGTAGATATAGGGGCTGTAGAGAAAGTGCAAGCGCGTCAAGACCAGTTCCTCCGAAAAATTTTCGTGGCTCAGAAATCGTAAGGTTCTCCGAGAATAATTTTGAATCTTAAAAACCTCAATAAATTTATTGTGCCACAGCATTTTGAATTGGAAAATGGAAAAACTGTTAGGCTTATGATAACACCTGGGTGTTTCATGGCAACATTGGATCTGAAGGACGCTTATCACATGATTCCTGTCGATAAGTCAAACCGAAAATTTTTAAGATTTACCTTTCTCGACATAGTGTGAAATACACGTGCATGCCCATCGGGTTGAGTACAGTTCCATTTACGTTCACAAAAATCATGAAACCAGTCATGTGCTACTTTAGATCATTAGGTTACTGATCAGTAATATATGTGGATGATCTGTTGCTTTTTGGGAATTTTCTTGAGGAAATAAATAAAAATTTACAAGTAACTTCAGAACTCTTACAAGAATTGGGTTTCTTGATTGACTGAAAAAAATTTAGTCTTACGCCTGCTAAACGTTGCAAGTATTTGGGGTTAAGCTACCATTCCGATGCAGTTACAGTAGAACTTCCGCAGGATAAAAAGCATAAAGTCTTGTCTCGAATCGAGCATATAAGGAAAGTCAAGACTCGTGAAATTCAGGAATTTGCGTCGTTTATAGGGCTTTTTATTATCCTGTTGCTCTACATTGAAATATGGTCAAGTACATATTAAGAGTTTTGAACGGCAGTGGTTTCTGGCTCTTGAACACAGCAACGACAACTTTAAAGCGGCCATGTCATTGTCTGGCATTGCAAAAGCGGATATGGACTGGTGAAGTAAAAATATTTCATTAGTGATTAACTCAATTAAATATTTTAATTTGCATATTGAAAACTTTTCTGACGCTTGTTTAACTGGTTGGGAAGGTTGTTGTAATGGAAAGCGTGTCTACGGGTTTCGGAAGGAAGATAAGAGGTTAATGGGCATAAACAGATTGGAAATAATGGCATCTGATACCCTCCTTTGAATGAGTTAGCCAAGGAACTTTGGTTCTGGTGTGAACAACGGAATCTTTGGGTATTCGCTTCTTATATCCCCTCAAAAGAAAATATTGAAGCGGATTTTGAGTCGCGCAGGCTAGAACTAGAGATAAAATATTCCTTGTCACGAAAAAGTTTTCAAAAAATAATTGATTTACTAGGGAAACCAGACATTGATATGTTTGCGACGCGATCCAATGTGAAATGTGAGCG
>JAUMHM010000002.1:2930169-2943467 GCA_032362435.1 Melikaiella ostensackeni | reverse complement strand
CATAATATTTCAGTATCATGTCGTACCTCGAGGTCGTCAGACCATGGTTTATCCACAAAATAAACTCCCGCAAAAGAGAGGTGGACTAGAATTAAAAGTTCTTACAAAATTTACTTAATATTCATCACTTATTTTACCATTGGACCATAACATTTAAAAAATGTTTTGTATTAAAAGTAGTGTTTCTTATTAAAAAATAATATTTTCGATTGGAAAATGAAACAAAAACACCTGTGCAAAAATGTTTTAGTTGTCAACAAAGTTTCAAGAACATCTAAATTGTAAGTACAATGGAAAAAAACTCTTACTTCTTTAAAAATTTAACTTTCAAATATTAATTATTTCTTTATAATATTATTTTTAGAAAAATTTCAATCCTGAAGAAGGTACAAAAGGGTACCGAAACGTTGTTGTTGTAAACACAATTTTATAATTAAGATCGTATGACCGATGATTTAAACTTGAAATTGTATTTATTTTAATTTCAAAGTTGAATTGCTTTATTCTGATGGACGATCGATTAACACTTCTTGTTGTTGGACATTACCATCAACTATATTAAGGAACTAATTTTCCATTTTCGTTTCCAATTCCGCATATACTTTTTTATTTTTTTTTACCTTGGCAAAATTATTGATGGAAATGTTTTTAGAATATGTATAACGACTTATTTTCAAGCAATGAATTTCAGATTTCAAATACTGACGTGAAAAAGACAATTATGACCATTTCGCCCCACGTTACCCTATTTCTACCAAAAGATTGAAAAAGTATATCTTATGTATTTCTGTGTCTCTTATATTTTTTCAATTAAAATTTTTGAAGGATTTTTTTTACATTTTTACTCGATTTTTCGATAATTTTCACATGATACCATTCGAATAATAAATCACCACCATTTTAGTAAAAAATCATTTTTTTCTACAACAAACTGATGCACTGGAGTATTTGTTTAAATGAATCGTTTACAGCAATTTAATAAAATGTTGTATGCAGAAAAAGCGACGCCACCATTCAATCTGAGTCTATTTGCTGACAGCGCTGTCTATGATACTATACGCTCTGTATAATAGTCTCATACATGGCGCTGTCAGCAAATAGACTTGTATAGAATGGAAACGTGTAAAGGTGTTATTTCAAACTCCCATGTCATGAGAATAAAAATGTATCATAATTTGTTACAGGTTTGAAATATATTGTTAATTAACATTTTACGGCAACTAGTCTTCTGGACGTAGAAGATTGGAGGGAGAAAAATAGACATCCTCCTTGCTCAACGGACGTACCCAATTTTTTCAAATCTTCCGACGATTGTAGGTATAAAAGAATTATTTTTTATAAGAATTTGTCATTAAAAAATCATGACTCTAAAATCATAAGGTTCTGTCTTGAATTTTAAACGTCACTTGATTCTAATAATAGTAATAGGAAACAAAATCTAACAAGAAAAATACGATCTAAATATTTTTTTATAACAAGGGAAATTCATTAAAACACATGCTTCTCCGAAATCACGGTACCCTAAGTCAACAAACTAACATCTCGTAAACTATTATTATTAGCCGCAAAGAATTCGAATAGGACTCATTTTAAAGTTTTTTTTTTAATAACCGAAAAAGTATGTATGGGAAGCAACAATTCAAGCAAATGTATTGAAACATCGTTTCAATTTTCACTTTATTGTTAATTAACAATATTAGGACCCATTTGACTCTGACCCTTTCATTAGAACTCCAGGCAAACATTTTGGGCAAAAAAAATTTGTTTTATTTCTTGACTGGAAAATCTTTCTTAGTCGCAAATTGAACTCTTTTGTTGCAAATTCATTGTTTTGGCCTGAAAATTCATCTCTTCTGGTAGATTTTTTTCATGGTAAAAAATACAACTGTTTAGTTGAAAATTAGTCTGTTTTGGTTGAGGGTTCAACTATTTTATTAAAAATTCGTCTTTTAAGGTTTAATTCAACTATTTGGTAAAAAATCAACAATTTTGTTAAATTTTGTTTTCTTTCTTGACAGAAAAATCTTTCTTGGTAGAAATTAAACTATACAGTTGCAAATTTTTGTGTTTCGTTGAAAATTCGTCATTTTGGTTTGAAAATCCATCTGTTCTGGTAGAAAAATTTGTTGTTGTAAAAAGTACAACTGTTAAGTTGAAAATTAATCTGTTTTGTTCAAGGCTTCAACAGTTTTTTTGGAAATTCGCCTTTTAAGGTTTAATTCAACTTTTTTTTAGAAAATTCAACAATCTGATTAAATTTTTTTCCTTTCTTGAGTGAAAAATCTTTCTTAGTAAAAATTTAACTATTTGATTGCAGATTTTTGTGTTTTCTTGGAAATTCGTCTTTTTGGTTCGAAAATTCATCTCGTCTGGTGGAAATTTCATCTTTTTTTTGGTGAAAAATACAACTCTTTAGTGGAAATTTAATCTTTTTTGGTTGAGGATTCAACTATTTTTTCGAAAACTTGTTTTTCTGAGTTGAGAATTCAACTATGTGGTTGAAAATTTATCTGTTTTTGTTGATGATTCAACTATTTTGTTGAAGATTCGTCATTTTAGTTGAAAACCCATATCTTTGGTAGAAAATTTATCTTTTTTAGCTAAAAATTTAACTATTTGGTTGCAAATTTATGTGTTTTGTTGAAAATTCGTCTTTTTGGTTTGACAATTTATCTCTTCTGGTAGAAGTTTTATTTTTTGCTATAAAAGAATACAATTGTTTAGTAGGAAACTAATCTGTTTTGGTTGAAATTCAACTCTTTAGTAGAAAATTAATCTGTTTTGGTTAAGAATTCAACTATTTTTTCGAAAACTCGTTTTTCTGAGTTGAAAGTTCTACTATGTGGCTGAAAATTAATTTGCTTTGATTGAGGATTCAAATATTTTTTGAAAATTCATCTTTCGTGGTTGATATCTTCTGGTAAAAATTTCATATTTTTTGTAAAAAATACAACTGTTTGGTTGAAAATAATTCTGTTTTAGTTGATAATTCGATAATTAATAATCGTTGATAATAAATGAACTATTCTGATGAAGATTCATTATTTTAGTTGAAGATTTATCATTTTAGTTGAAAATTCATTTCTTTGTGCGAAAATTCATCTTTTTTGGTAAAAAATTCAACTATTTGATTACAAATTTATGTGTTTTGTTGAAAATTCGTCTTTTTGGTTTGACAATTTATCTCTTCTGGTAGAAGTTTTATTTTTTTGTTAAAAAATACAATTGTTTAGTAGAAAAATAATCGGTTTTGGTCGAAACTCAACTATTTTGTTGAAAATTCGCCTTTTTTTGGTTAAAAATTCTACTAATTGATGGAGAATTATCTGCTTTGGTCGAGGATTTAACTTTTTTATTGAAAATTAATCTATTTGGTTGAATTTAACTGTTTTTGATCTACAAATTATTTTGTTAAAAATTCACCTTTTTGGTTTGACAATCTATCTCTTTTGATAGGGATTTCTTTTTTTTTTGTTAAAAAATATAACTGTTCAGCAGAAAATTAATCTTTTTCGTTCAAGAGTTCAACTATTTTGTTGAAAATTCGTCTTTCATTGGTTGAGGATTCAACTATCTTGTTAAAAATTCGTCTTTCTTGTTCGAATTCAACTGTTTTTGATTTGAAATTATTTTGTTAAAAATTCACCTTTTTGGTTTAATGATTTATTCTCTTTTGGTAGAAGTTTAATTTTTTTTGTTAAAAAATATAACTGTTTAGTAGAAAACTAATCTGTTTTGGTTGAGAGCTCAACCATTTCGTTGAAAATTCGTCTTTTTGGGTTAAAAATTCAACTCATTGATGGAAAATTAATCTGCTTTGTTTGAAGATTCAATTATTTTGTTGAAAATTCGTCTTTCTTGGTTGAATTCAACTGTTTTTGATTTAAAATTATTTTGTTGAAAATTCACCTTTTTGGTTTGACAGTTTGTCTCTTTTAGTAGAACTTTAATTTTTTTTTGTTAGAAAATACAATTGTTTAGAAGAAAATTAATCTTTTTTGGTTGAGAGTTCAACTATTCTGTTCAAAATTCGTCTTTTTGGGTTGAAATCTCAACTATTTGATGGAAAATTAATCTGTTTTGGTTGAGGATTCAACTATTTTTCGAAAACTCGTTTTTCTGAGTTAAAAATTCAACTATGTGGCTGAAAATTAATCTGCTTTGATTGAGGATTCAAATATTTTTTGAAAATTCATCTTTCGTGGTTGAATTCTTCTGGTAAAAACTTCATATTTTTTGTAAAAAATACAACCGTTTGGTTGAAAATTAATCTGTTTTAGTTGATGATTCAACTATTTTGTTGAAGATTCATCATTTTAGTTGAAAACTCATTTGTTGAAAATTCGTATTCCTTAGTTGAATTCAACTGTTTTTTATTCAAAATTATTTTGATAAAAAAATCACCTTTTTGGTTTAAAAACTCATCTCTTCTGTTGAAAATTTCATTTTTTTGGTAAGAAATACGACTGTTTGGTTGAAAAATAATCTGTTTTAGTTGAGGATGCGACTATTTTGTTGGAAATTCGTTGTCTTGGTTGAATTTATCTGTTCTTGATTTGAAATTATTTTGTTGAAAATTCACCTTTTTGGTTTTAAAATTCATCTCTTCTGGTAGAAATTTAATTTTTTTTGTAAAAAATACAACTATTTAGTAGAAAGATAATCTGTTTTGTTTGAGCATTTAATTATTTTATTGAAAGTTCGTCTTGTTGTGTTGAAAATCACACTATTTGATGGAAAACTATCAATTTTGTTTAAAATTCAACTGCCTTGTTGAAAAATCGTTTTTTTTGGGGTTGAAAATTTAACTAGGTGGTTGAAAATTAATATTGTTTTTGAAAATTCCTATTTTTGGACTGAAAAATCAACCGTTTCATAGAAAATTCATCTTTTTGGTTTCAAAATTCCTGACCTATGGATAATTTAAAGTTAGCTTAAATAGTGTAAAAAGTGCTAAAATTAAAATTAAAAGTTTTTCTTTTGTTATGTGTAATGATAGGAAAACTCGATTTTCTATTAATTAAAACTTAATGAAAAGATGTTTGCCTTTCCTTTATTTTCCTTTATTGCGCTATCTATCACTGTGGAAAATTTTTTTTTTTCATTTTCATCACTTCGCAATAAATAAATGGTAAAAGAAAAGAATTTAGAAACCAGTAGAAACCCTGGACCTTCATGTTGAACGGACGAAAGGAAAACATTAGGAAGCCGCGTACTTTATCATAATAGTTTTTTAAAATGATTCCTACATTTCTTAAAGATCGAAATAAAATCTACTTTCTTATGAAAATTGTTGGGTACTAAAAAAGAGCACCCAAAAAGTTCACAAATCAAAAATAGACTTCTAGACTACCCGCTTTTCAGGCTCATAACATTCCATATGAAGGAGTTAAACTTACCATTGAAAAAAGATGGTATATGATCAAACTTGATTCTAAGATTTCGAAAAAACAATTTCTTGATGCTGTTGAATGTTTTCAATTCTGAATTGTGCTTTTTATACACAAAAATTTGGAACTCCGATAGGCTCAGTCTTGTCCCCAATTCTTGCTGAAATTGTGATGGAAGATTTGGAAAATGAAGTTTTGGATCGAATTAATTTTGAGTTGGACTCTTATGCAAATTATGTTGATGATTCTGTACTTTCTTTACATGCACAAAATATGGATACCCTTCTTAATGTTTTTAATAGTATACATCCAAGATTACAGTTCACTTTTGAAATTGAAACAGAAGGTAGATTGAATTTTCTTGATTTGACTTTATTAAAAAGCGATGAAAATTATATTATCACTGATTGGCACAGAAAAACAATTTTCACGGGAAGGACACCAAATTTTAATTCTTATCATTCCATTTCAAACAAAATAGAAGTTGAAAGAATTTGATTGATAGAGCTCTTAAATTATCTTATCCACAATTCCATGAAAATAATATTGAATTATGCAAACAGATTCTTTTTCTCAATCATTATCCGATTGCTTTCTTCAACAAACATATGCATAACAGAATTATTCAAATTAAGAGTGAGAGCAAGAATCAGAAAAAAATCTACAGGATTACAATAGATTCAATACGGTTGTCCTACCTTATTTTGGAAAGAAAAATTGACTTATATACGATATATAGAGTTCCTTTCGAAAGTAATTTGATTGTAAAATTGGGTAAAGATAAATATGAGAAACTTGAAAAACAATGTGTGATTTACAAATTTAGATATAGACAATGTGATGCTGTATTGGAAAATGGAAGAGTTTGAATAGATTGGTTCTAAGTCAACCCACAAAGTTTGATCTGGGCACTATGATCCATTTCCTTCATTTCCCATGTTCTGTGTACATAAATCTTGTAATAATTTTTTCATGTTTTTCAGTTGTACAATTAATTTAAATGTTATCCTGATACTTATCATCAAATGAGGTTGCCATAAGGTTTTACATACAATTTTCAATTTTACAACTAATTGAAATATTAACCTGGTACTTATCAAAAAATAAGGTTGCCATAGGTTTAACATACATTCAGGTAAAAGAAATTATACCCTCGTTGCCTACAAAAAATGGTATTCTGAGGAAGAGCCATACTAACAATATGTGCATATTATGTACCATTAAGTACTTCATTTACATTTTCTCTGATCTTATGATTTTCTACAGATGTTTTAGATTTCAAATATATTCAATGTACTTTTAGTCTCTTATACTTTTGAATTCTTCTAAGTATGCTGTTAATATAATTAGAATGTCATCCTGATACTTATTATTGAAATAATAAGGTTGCCAAAAGGATCTACAGAATTTGAGATATAGTATTTGAATTCAATTAAAATTCAATTTCATATTTCAATGTTCAAATATTTTACTATCTTATTATTTTCTCTTCGGAATAAATTCTGAATCTTGATATTTCGGGCTAAGACTTTCTGTATAGTTTCCTAAAATCTATTGGCATTCTTCGAACAAATGACTTTTACGAGGGTTTGGGACTGGTTATTCTCTCTCAAAACGAAAAATGGTAAAACGCTTTGTTTGTCTAAGTGGCTATATAGACGAGTCAGTCGTAGAAATTCTTTCATTCATTGCACTTCGTGTTCCTCTGAATTTTCTTCCCGGTGAAGAAATTTTTATAATAATTTCAAAAAATTTATATTAAAAAAGTGAATTTATGCTTCTGTCTTCAAGAAGAAAAATAAAGTTAGCAAAATTTATGAGCATTTTTAAAGAGTAATTGAAATTTGATAACAAAGGAACTTTAAATGAGAATATCAATAAATTCAATAAATCTATTTTTAAAAAAGCTGCCATGTACATACATATATACAATTAATATATATTTGATTATTCATAACTGTTGTTATCCTGTAAATTACCCCTGATGAGGAAGTCTAAATTGGCTTAGAAACATGTTGGTCCCCAGTAGTATAAAAAAGACTGAAAAAAAGAAAGAGTGTGAAGTTGGTTTTGGTTGACTCTTTCCTTTTTCTCCCTCTTCTTTCTTTTTTGTTTTGTACATTTGTCTCTAATGAGCCGAAAAAGTGGATATTCTTGAAGTCTAGTTTTGATTTGTGAACTTTTTGGGTGTTCCTTTTTCAGTACTACAAAAATTTTCATAAGAAAGTAGATTTCATTTCGATCTTTAAAAAAATTTAAAAAGAGACCTTCAAGATACAAGGTAATTTGGTAATTACAAGGTAATTTTTGTAATTTTGGATACATTGACTTCAGTTTTGGTCAAGTGTTTGAATATGTGTAAATCAATTTTCAATTAAAGAATGAAATAATTGATTTTGGTTCTTACTCAGAATTGTTTGCCCATGTCAAAATAAATTTCAATCCAGGAATGAAATATGTACCAAAATAACAATTACTATCAATTATCTCTGTTCATTTTCAGGTAATAATGGTTTTTCAATCTAACATTGTTTCTATTTTTGTACCTCTTGTTTTCCTATGAAATACCCCTGATGAGGTAGTCTAAATTGGCTTCGAAACATGTTGGTCCCCAGTCGTATAAAGAGAAAAGGAAAGAGTGTGAGGTTGGTTTTAGTTGACTCTTTCTTTTTCTTCCTCTTTTTTCTTGTTTGTTGTAGATTTATTGTACATTTGTCTCTAATGAGCCGGAAAAGCGGATAGTCTCGAAGCCTTTTTTTGATTCGTGAACTTTTCAGCTGTTTTTTTTTCCTACACAAAAAATTTTCATAAGAAAAAATATTTCATTTCGATCTTTAAGATATTTTATAAGAGAGACATTAAGCAAAGATTTGGTCCAATCTGCAGGGTTGCCTATGAATACTTAAGATTTCTTTTAATTGAGGTATTAATGATTAATTCAATTTACCAAAAGATATCTATTTCATTTAAATATAGTTGACAAAATTGAGGAGGTTAGTAATTTTCATAAATGTGTTATGGTTTTAGATTATTACTTTTTTCTATTTTGAACAATTGAATAATTTGAATAGATTGGTTCTAAATCAACTTACGATTCCTACATTTTTTCGTAGATGCGCAGGATTTTAGTTTATCGAAATGCGATATCGCGTACATTGCGCGCAAGCGTTAAGTTCAACACGCATGCGTTGAAATTCTTGGAACAGATACGCAGTGGTGCACTGACAGCATCAGATTGCCGAGAGCGCTCGCTGTGAATACATTTCGCGGTTTCTCGTTGCACTTGATTCGGTTAGTTTAGTCTCATATTTCTTTGTGTCGCAAATGAGACAAACAGAAAACAGCCAACATCAGTGGCGTCTTTTTGGAATACGCGAAGAACCAAAAATGGCAAGTACTTTTTAATAAGCATCTTTTTATAGCTTTGAAAAAATATTCATAAAATTCTGCTAAATAAAAAAAACAATTAAGCATATGAAAATTGAATGAAGTTCTTTAATAAAAAATGCAATATTATTTCTAACAGAAAAAACTGATTAATTCGAATCTATTGATCATTAGGGTATAGCAAATTTTTTAAATTGAAAATGCTTGGTGTCCAATTTTTTCCTTTTTGCCTAAGAAAGAAAATTGTAGAGTTTTATTACGATTAAACAATTTCTTGATGCTCGCAATACTAAAATAAGTCGGAAACCTCATCAAAAAACGTTTTTTATTTTTAGGTTTAGTCCACAAATATTGGTTGTATCGAAAAATTATTAAGGACACAAATTATCAGAGGTGAAATGATACATCTTTTATGCTGAAGAAATATTTCGATGCAACCAACCGTTCTCGAGATAAAAAAGGGTTGAATAACGTGAATTTTTTTTTTTTGATGGGCATGTATTTTCAATCTCGCTTATAGTATAACTCTTCGAAAATATAATAGCTTTTTCGACCTCTAAAAAGTCAGAATAATCAGTTTTTGTTCATTATTTCAAATTTCCTACAGTTGAATAATTTTTTTCAATAATTTATATATATATATATATATATATATATATATACCAACATATTTATATATGTACACCAACAGGCAAGATATAGTTGTGCAACCCAATAAAATAACAGGGGCATATTTTACAAACCCGCACTGAGAGTAATTTCCGTGAAACAAAATGTTGTATTGTTGGCTCAAAATAATTTGTGTTGATTCAACAAACTATTTTATTGGTTTAACAAAACTTTTTTCTATGCTGAGAGAATTTGGTTGAACCAACAAAACAATTTTGTTGCACGAAGAACAACAAAATTATTTTGTTGTTTGAACCAAATACTTTTCTTAGTGCAAGTAGTAGGGTCTACTGTCTGCTTTTGTAGTGCAGCAGTTTTATAGAAGATATCGTGCATTTGTGAACAAATAAATTTATTTGAGCTCTATTGGTTATTTATGTGTTTCTAGGGTATTTCAGGAAAATTTCTATGTACAAATTATTTAAAAAATTTATTGAATTCAGCAAATTTTAAATAATGAACAAAAACTGATTATTCTGACTTTTTAGAAATGGAAGAAGCTGTTTTATATTTTCGAATGGTTTTACTAATAAGCAAGATTAAAAATACATGTCCATTAGAAAAAAAATTTCACGTTTTTCAACCATTTCTTTTATTTTTCTCAAGAGCGGTTGATTGTATCGAAAAATTCCCTGAACATGAGAGACGTATTATTTTATCCCTGAAAATTTTTGTCGTTGACAATTTTTCGATACAGCCGATATTTGTGGAGTAAATCGAAAAACAACTGTTCTTTTGTAGGGTTTTTGATTTATTTCAGCTTTGCGGGGTATCGAAAATTTGTTTGATCGTAATGAAGGTATTTTACATTTTTTTGTATTACTTTTTTATTGCCAAGGAATGAAAATTAGTTCCATTACAGAGAAAGTTTTTAGATTTCGAATAATATCATTATTTTCCTCTTGTGTGACAAAATTGGTAATATGGTTTAATACATCTTACTTTAGTTTGAAATAACAATTCTGATCGTTTCCGAAAGGTGGTCGTATTGACCTTTCATTTTCTTTATCTGAGTACTAAAACCCTTTCATGGTCCAAAACTTGTTGGCAAACTAACTTCGTTACTTCATTCTAAACAATGTAGGGGAAATGTTTCCCCATTACGCTCAAGTAATTATACATTTTGTAGCTTGGGCTCAAGTTATTGCAGCTCATAATTGGCGAATTACTCAGAAAATGTATACCCTATTTAGAAGGAAAACTACTTAGGTCAGTACTTGTACAAGTACCTACTTGTAAAAGCTTATTTCATTTTAATTTGGTAGACCGGAACAATGTTAGCTATAGGGACAAAGTTGTTCGTGGGAATAAATAATGTTATACCTTTTTCTTGCTTGAAATAACTAAATTTCATAAGAGAAATGCTACCGTTCCCTAAATGTTGATAAAAATAAGTTTACAAGATAAATATTGAAAAATAATTGTTTTGTGTAAAAAAAATAATTAAAAGCAGGCTGAGGAAAAATTGTAAATAACTACCTTGAAAATTAACGAAAATCAATCTTGATTCCATATTTTTTTATGAGGCTGCCGCTAACTTGAAAGGAGGAGTAAGCGGCCATAAATGCACAAGTCTATTTTTCATTTTTTTTTATATACAAAAATATAAATAAACTCTACAATTATATTTATTATTAAATGTATTATAAAAGCCGCAAATTTTCCCCAAGATTTCAAAGTCTGGGATAAAGTTGCGCATCTGAAACAAATTTTTGAACGTTATATTAGGGTCACACAACTCTGCCGGGTTCGATTATGTAAGTTTTCGCTTTTCGCTTTTTCTAATTTCACGTCCCCTCTCAGCCCTGTCATTGTTGTCACTGTAAACCTCGTTTCGATCATCACGAATTACGATTATACAGTTATATCGAAATTATATCGAAATATACTCATATATCATTGTTTATCCTATGAGAGTCTTGCTGTGAATTCTATTTGAATAGGAAATAAACCTGATGTTTATATGTTTTTTTTTCTTTTTTCAAAGCGGCGTTGTTGATGGAAAGGAGGCAAGTATTTTCCTGTTTTCCGCTGCCGGTGAATCGTGAAAGCTCATTAATGATTCTTCCTTAAAAGGATCGATAGTATGGGCAGCAGTAGCTTGAAACTTGTTTTTCCGCACTCAGTCCACTTCAGCAAACCCTGAATCAGTAAGAGCTAGAAATCTCTATTTTCACGACTGAAAGCACAAAATCCAAGCGTCACGACTTGGTGAGACATAAAAATCCAGAAAAAGTTTTTACTTTCCGCTGATCGTTTGAGACTGAACGTACTTATATGGAAACAGCATATATTTATGTTTAGATGCAAAATATCAATCTTAACGTTTTAATTGTTAGATGTTACCTAATTATTTTACATCATCCATTCCGAATTTTATTCAATGGTTAATCCATCAGAAAGACGAATTTTTGATCTCCATATGACTTTTAGGAAAAATTCTAGAAAAAAAATTCAATACCATATACGAAATTCAATTTGTTTTACAATTGATTGCATAAGCTCAAATATCTAGGAAGTACATTTTTTAATGATTCTCCATATATGCCCTTTTTGCGGATTTACATAAGTTAAATTCATATTTTTGAGGACTCATTCAAACACAATTTATAACCATGAAAAGTGTAACTTATTGTGAAACTTAAATTTGATTTCAATAACATCAAATTCTGAATTCAAATTCCCATGAAAATGTAAATATTAATAAATCTCACGACCTTTCTCTATCAGTCTCCAATATAAAGGAAAGGTTTATTTCAATTGACTTCTCCGACTTGAATTGAAATGCAAGAAAAATAAAGGTAGAATAGAAGCCAGATGAACTGATCTTGATCACTTTGAATTTGAAATGAATTCCTCTAGAAGCAAATAACTTTATTAAATTGAACGACTTGTGGGTGGTGTTCATAATTAAACTTCCAACATAATAAAAAGTGGCATTCGTTTCATTTTCCGTGTACATTCTCAAAGATATTAATTTATTCTTTCTTTAAAGGGAAGTTCACTAAGATTGTTTTTTTTTTCATGTTTCATTTTAATGGTGAAATCAACTTTTGAAAGAAATGATTGGTTTGGCATGGATTTTCATTAAGATTCGTGGGTGGATGGAAATAATCTTTAAGTTAATCAAAGATTAAGATGATCAAAATTTCTTTTCTCGCTATTCGTTTTCCTGACGATTCCCACTTCTGACGTTGACACTTCCATCGGTTATGCACCGAGCACCTTCTAGAGCAACAAAAGGTACTACGTGCTTTGCTCAATTCCATTTTCCTTTCTTTGTACTTTCAAGAGAATGCTATATATATTCTTCTTGGATACGGTGGCATTTTACATTCAACCCAACACACATCTCTATTCAGGCTTCTTTGATTCAAGTCTAAGAATTTCTCAGTCAATAATTGACGCTTTAATAACTTAAAGAAAATTTTTACTTCTTCTAGGTCCTTCCAATACGCAAATTTTGATAATTTGTTATTCCATGGAATCTTAATAACTTTTAAATTTTTTTCATTGTACAATTCAATAGTGTCCATTCAAGATCACTTACTCAACTTTCACTGACTCATTAACTCTTAATTTGAAAATATTGGAAAGGTTTCTTTGATCTCATGAAAAAAGTTTGCGATTGAACAGTTTATTATTCTGCGTATAATCTGCAATGATAAGAAAATTTAGAAGGCAGCTATTGTGACAAATTATAAAAATGGTTATTAAACTTCTGCATATAAAAGAGTTCAAATACAGAAATTTCTATGTCAATAAAGTTTTTAAGATACCACCTTGATCAAAAAGTTTTAGGACTCGTCACCGTGTGGCGCTCTCGTTCGGCCGATTTGAATTCTTCTTTTT
>JAUMHM010000002.1:2888084-2900746 GCA_032362435.1 Melikaiella ostensackeni | reverse complement strand
CAATGTTCACGAAACGTCGGCAAGATTCGTAGTTTTGCACACGATTGAAACCCGAAACACCTCCTTTCATCACAATTGTTATTTATCTAAACAATTTTCATTAGAAAATCCACAGTTTCACAATTTCTGAATGCATACACTTAATTTTTTATAAGCGATCAACTAAAAATTTATGGCCAATGCCTCTTTGATATCGAACTTTACAAATTGACAACAATTGTTATTTATTCCAACAATTTTTAGAATTAAAAATGCACAGTTTGACTATATTGCAATAAATAGGTTCAATTCAGTTGATGCCGTACAAAAAATTGAGTATATTCACTCAGAAGTTGCGAATCTGTGCATTTTTTTATAAAAAATGTTTAAATAAGTCACTATTGTTGTCACCAATTGCTTATAAAAATGTTTAAATGAATAATAATTGCTGTCAATTTGCAAAACATGATAGCAGAGAAACATTGGCAAAACATTTTTAGTCTATTCCGTACAAGAAATTGGGTATATGCATTCAGAAATTGTGAAATTGCAAATCTGTTTATAAAAGTTGTTTAAATGAATAACAATTATTGTAAATTTGCAAAGTATCATAGTAGAGAACTATAAGACAGACATTTTAAGTTGATTCCGCATGAAGAAATTGAGTCTGTTCATTCAGAAGTTGTGTAACTATGCATTTCCTTATAAAAATTGCTTAAACAATTACCAAATGGGGTCTATTTTCAACTAATCGTTATCAAACTCTAATTCCTCCCACATTGTATATCAGAACTACGTATTTCAAGGAGCCAATCATTGCGAATCCCGGAAAAATGACTTTTGTTCATTCATTTGTTTATAACATTATAAACAATTTTTCAAATGTATTCTACGTGAATAAATTTCTTGTAACTTCAATAAACTTTCATTCAAAGAGAGAATGAACATCCGAATCGATAAAAAATCTGGGCTGAACATTAATTTGTTGCCCAGGTATTTAGTTGCCCCACTGTAATACGGCGCGCCGCGGTTTATAAAACCGCTTCCGAGATCGTAGATTTTACTTAAATGACTTCTATTTGGGGTCATTCTACGTGGCAAAACTGATCTATAACTTTTATTCCAGAATATTTGTTCACTTTCTGCGTTTGAAAGTCACTATGCACGCTCATAGTTTAATTTACGGTCATTCAAAACGGAAAGTTGTCTTTCATTTAATAACCACTTTAGTTTAAAAAAATAATTAGTCTTTTATACACCGTTAGTCGCTTAACCCTCAGTTTTGGCGATCTGTCACTCGCCTATAAGTTTTCCAACTATTTTTTTCAGATCTCTATCTCTTTTATTGGCCGAGTTATCGTGGTTCAAAGTCAGCAGTAATTTCTAATAGTACTCACGCTAGTCGTACCGACGATTCCCGACGGTAGTGTATACTTTTTCTACTTTTTCAAATTTAGATTGTTGCTGACAGGGCTGGTTATTCGAATTTCAAATAATTTTTTAGTTGTCAGATAACGTATTTCTTTTTCTTTCCCCTCTTGCAAGCTGAATTAGAAGGTTTCTTCTGGGCATTATCATTAAGCTCTTTCTTCTTTTCGTGGATAGATGAGACCATTATCCTAGCTTATTGTATTATAAGATTATAAGAAAGCATCGAGAAGAGGATAAGGCATCGCGACGGCAGCAGTCGAAAAGAAGAAGATGAAGATAAAACGATCCAAGGGTCAGAGGCATATATGGAGAAGAAAAATGGCGGCAACGTGGACTCACTCAACCTGGGTGTGATGCTTGCCTATTTTTTTGATAGGCTCAAGAAGTCATCACAACCAACTTGAGTGAGCGAACGTAGTCGTCCCTACAACAATCAACATGAATCTCCAAGGTGTACCCAAACATTCGACGAATCTTTTCAATTTATAGCATTTGCAAAATGATAAAGGCATTCTATGGTAAAAGAATCGCTAAATAGTCATTTATGTGTCCCAGTGGGCACCAAGATATCCTAAAGATTCCTTTAGAATGTATAACTATGTCTTGTGACTTGGCGTCTTCAAGACATCCTTTGGATTCATTCATTTCTTTAAAAGGTCTTCAAAACGCCCTCAAGACGTCCGCCAAAAGATGTCTATAGCATAACCTTAGGACTTGTGTGCTCACTGGGTGATTTCTAAAAAGCACTCTGATAAACTTTTATCCTTTTTCCAGTAAGGAGATAGAGTTGCTAGACCTCACAATATTATATTTCAGTTACTGAATGCGCATTCCGAATTCAAGTCTTTTCTGTATTTTCTATAAGAATTACTTTCCCTGAAGACGTTCACTAACAAGAACCTATGAGGAAAAGTTCCGCTGCTTTCAGCGAAATGGAAAGAAAAGAAAAACAAGAGACGAAGCTTTTTCCCTGCGTATTTAATTTTCATTGGAACGTTATTTTGAAGGAACTCCACTTTTCCGTTGAAGAGAAATTCAGTTCCGTATAAACAAGTTTCGAATCTAGAAAAAAAACTATTACTGGCGATATCAAACCATACTCGAGAGAAAAAAGTAAATTGTCGTTGCCTTTTTACAGATTTTCTTTTTGGCTCTCATTTTCCTTCTTCTTTCTGTAAATTCTGTTATATGAACGCTTTCAAATACTATTCCTTCCGTATTCTGTTCTTCTTTTATGAATGACATGCTTTTATGAATAACATGAATTTTAAATTGTAAAAATTTTGAGAAAAATGAAATGGGACTTTTTTAGTATTTTTGTACCAACAACATTTGCATGGCAGGACTGTTTTTAGAAATAGTGCCCGAATGAAACGTTTTTTACACAGTAACCTTAAAATCAGCAGACTGCTTTTGTACCCTTATCTCTTCACAATATGTATAACTCTTTCTTCAGAGATTTTAAAACGAATCTAATGATTACCGAAACGGTATGTGTGGAAGACGCAAGTAGCGAGAAAGGATCACGTAAAAGAGAGAGGTATGGGCGGCATAGCGTCAGGGGTAAGATAGGAAATATTGGTAGAGGAAGAAAAAGAAAATGATACGGAAAAAAGGACGGAACAATGGTGAGAAGAATGAAAGTAGGAAAAGTGATTGTGGCTCTTGTATGCTTGCATAAGAGAAGAAGAGAAGAAGAAGGATATAGGATGATAAGGAAATGCATAAAGAAAGAAGAAGAAGGGTTAGTGCCGATAGGTTGACGAAAGGAGGTTTTCTTAAGAAACTCGAAACATAGGGAAAGAAATCGGGAGGGCAGGAGGCTTCTGGACTTGTTGGAAGAGGCAAGATGGTTTATTTGTAACGGCAATACTAAGGGGGATGTACAAGGGAAATTACGTTCACAGGTAGAGGGGACACCGTAACAGATTACATTCTGGCAGAAAAAATAATAAGGAATCTGATGGTTAGAATAGAAGTAGGCACGGAGATAGGCTCCGAGCACTTTCCGGTAATAGCGACATGAAGATGTGGAGGACCAAAGCGCTGTAGGAGAAATAAGAAAGGAGTGGGAGAAATAAAATTGAAAATCGGCAGTTGGGGGGAAGATAAGTTAAGAGAATGTAGAGAGAAAATGGAAAACGAGGAGGTAGCGAGTGTGGAAGAGGAAGACACGCTGCTAGAGAAACTTAAAATAGTGATTGATATGGGAAGGGAGGAGGTGAGAGCGAATGGAGATGAAGAGGGGGGTAGGAGAGGTTTGTGGGACGACGATTGCAAGGAAAGTAAAGGCAGGATGAAGGAGAGTGTGAGAAAATGAAGGAAAGGGTAATTGGAGAAATAAGAATTCGACAGGAGAAAAAGGGATCACGAGAGAATGTTGACTGAAAAAATGACAGGGGGAGAAAGAAAGGCACATGGAAGAGGTCAAGAAAGTGGTAAAGGAAGGTAGGGAATGGGAAGCGGTACCCTGGGAAAGAGGAGGAACGAAGGGTAAAAGTGAGGAATTCGGGTCGGACTAGTGACCTCTAGGTGGCGTAGAAAATAGGGGAAAGGGTGAAGGAAGAAAGGTGGTAGTGGGGGATGAGGACAGCAGGAACGATATTAGTAGGGAAAAGGTGAATGAGGCAATCGCAAGGCTGAAAAAAAAAACGACAGCTGAGGATGGCTTGGAGAATAAAACACTGAAGTATAGTAGAAAAGGGTAAAAAAAGTAAGTATTCCATACAACCAAACGGGTTTTAGAAAAGGGATGGGTACCACAGATAATATTTACGTGCTCAATTGTCAAGTCAATGGGAACTTGGGACAGAAGAAGGGGAAACTAGTTGCATTGTTTGTGGACTTTGAAGCAGCATTTGACTCCGTGAACAGGAGGGTGCTATGGAAGGCCATGAAAGAGAGAGAAGTATATGAAGGTTTTACAAAGAGGATAAAAGAGATATTTGGGGAGACTAAGATAAAGGTGAAGGTAGGAGATAAGAAAGGGGGGAGTTCTGGACAGAAAGAGAACTTAGGCAAGGGTGCCCGTTGAGCCCTCTTCTGTTTAGTGTCCTATTGTCAGACTTGGAGAAGAAGGTGGAGAGGAGAGAAAAAGGGGGAGGAATATTGGGAACAGGCAAACTGTATTCATTAGCATACGCAGACAATGTAGTTCTAGTAGCGGATGATGAAAGAGGGATGAATCTGATGACAAGAGCGTTCGAAGAGTATGTGAGAGGAAAAAATTTAACAGTGAATGTAAGTAAGACTAAGATGATATGCTTAGAAATAGATAGTGTAGAGAAGAGTACGAATGAAAGATAAATAGCGAGGTGGTGGAGTTGGTGAAGGAGTTCTGCTGCCTAGGATTTTGGTTCGAAGCAGGAGAAAGAAACAAGCTGCAGGTGAGAAAGAGTTTGAAATGTGCCAACAAAGTAATGAGACAAGCGTGGGCTGTAGGAAAGAGAAGGTTCAAACACGACTGAAGAATAAGAACTTGAATATTCGACGTGCTAGTGTGGTCAATGTTAAGTTATGGGATGAAAAATTGATAGCGAAAAGAGCATAAGAGAGCGAAAAGTCTGCATGAGAGACATCTGTGATGGGTCATGGGGATGAGTTGGAGCTTCCCAGGTTATATGCGAAGGGAAGAAATAGGGCGAGAGAAAATGGTTGTCAGACCACTGAAAAGATCCTGGAATTTTAAAGAGAAACTGAGCAGATGGGAGGGAAGAAAGATTGCACAAACGTGTGATCGGAAAATTATGAACAGAGAGAGGAGGGGTAACGTGGGACGTTCGAAATGGGAGAAAGATAAATGCGAAATGAGGTTTGAATGTGTTATGTAAGTGAGGGGTAGTAAATGGCAGGGAATAGAGGAAGAGATGAGGGCCATGCAAGGAGAAGAAAAATGGGAAAAACTCTCGGAGTCAAGGTACGATAGCTGGTATAGGATGGTGAAAAGTGAGGGAAAGTCGGAATACCTGAAAAAGATAAAAAAGGAAAGCAAATAGAATAGAGTGGTGAGTTTTATAATGGGAGAGGGGGTAAGTGCATGTAGGTATTGCATGAACGAAGAGAAGAATTTTGAATGGGAATGGTCAGGGTAAGAAATGAATGAAGAAGCTGGAAGAGTTGAGAGAGCTGGTTGCACGGGGTAGGGAAAAGACAAAAAATTATTCCTAAAGGAGAAGAATAATGAAGTATTGTTGCAGAATAGAGCTACAATTTTTAGATTGGTAGTGGTAAGAGGAAACGGAAGCTCAGAGCAAGGTAGCAAGCGACTAGGATTAAGACTAGTGGTTAAATCGATATGTAGGGAATAGTTGGTAGGGTAGTATATAAGGATTGTCGATAAGAAAACATATAATGGTTCTGTAAAGACTCTTATACCTGTAAAATGTAGCGAGTGTAGACAAAATAAAGAAGATTGCGAATTTATACAGATATAATATATTTATTTCCGCATCAAGTTTCCTGCACTCTATATCTGATCACGAGTTTGGAAATTGGTCCATTTGAAGTTTTAAAGTATTAAGAGGTTTAAAACTTCTCAAGTTTCCATGACCACAACTTTGAGTTGTTGTCATGACGCTACTCGTCGAGAGCATGTTCAGACAGTAGTCAGTGAGGTCGCGACCCAATTTATTGGTACTCTGAACGTCATAACTCATAACGATGTCCAGTAATTGCTCGCCAAGTACCCGTTTTTCTTTGGAATCATCGTGGATCAATTCGCTGTTAGAGCACTTTTCATCGTCGAGCCCCTGCTATGTTGATAGATCGTCGCAGTTTCCAGGATATCTAAGTTTTCATTCATCCTTCCTGCCAGCGGTTTACCCTCCAAACCCTCCACCCCTCCTCCACTTCGATTGTGCTATGTTTCAGAAATGTGCTTGGAAAACCTGAGGCAACATTTTTCAAAGAATTCAATTTAAAATATTGTAATAAATTCATATAGGAATATAATTGTTGATTTCAATAGAATATAATTGAATAATTTCAAAACTGTAACTAATTTGCTGAATGAATCACGATTACTAAATGTATACCATCTTTGTTAACATTTGTAAAATTAAATTTACACTAGAACCTCAATTTAGTTTGAGTCCCGGGTGTTGCCTACCATGACCGTGAGACTATTCCAAGAATTCTACGATGCAAACAATCAGGGATTGTTCTCTCTCTCTCTCTCTCTCTCTCTCTCTCTCATTGAAAAATTTTTTTATTTTTTTAATATGAAAATAATCAGGGACATGTCTATCCAACTTGAAAAGAAAAATGTTCAACTTCGTTATGAGTGTTTTACTATTTTCTATGGAACATCATTGTAAATATAACCAAAACTCTTACCAATCACTCATCCGTTGAGCCAATAAATGTTCATTTCTTAAATACACGTGTACGAAAATTCCTGTACTTTGTATTAAAAACGAAACGCGAAATTTTCTATATTATGTTGAAATCTATTATAATAAATGTATGTTATATTAATTTTCTTAATTAATTATCTTTAATAATAAATTAGATTAGTTTGTATATATATATATATATATATATATATATATAATTTTAAATTGGTTTTGTTATAAATTTGTCTCTAATAAGCCGGAAAAGGGGTAGTTGGAAGTCTATTTTTGATTTGTGAGCCTTTTTTGTATTCTGTTTTTGGTGCATGAAAGGGCTCATAAAAAAGTAGATTTCATTTCTATCTTAATAACAATTTTAAATTGCCGTTAAACATTTTATTGTATCTTGTGTCGTTTTTTTATGATTTTGACTTTTTTATTTTTGATAGCATTTTTTCACGATCAAAATGAAAACTACCCGTCTTATGAAAAATGGTCAGTAACAAATTTTTATACCTTTTTCAGTGATAATTTTATTATCCAACATTTTCTTGTACATATCTTGTGTTGTTTTTCCGAAAACTTCAATTTTTCATTTTGAATGTTATTTTTTGACACAGTGTGCGTAAAATGCGTTTTCACACACCCATATTAGTGCGTAAAATAAAAGTAAATAACACTAGTTCTACGCACTAATATGGGCGTGTAAAAACGCACTTTTACACACACTGTGTCAAAAAATATCATGTGCAACATGTGCGTACGATTGACCCACTTGTGGAAATCGCGTGTGTAAAACCGCATTCTACGCATATGTTGCATGATATACTATTTCATAATTAAAACAAAACCTATGAATTTCATTAAAAAATGGTCTGAAGAAAATTTGTAGATCTTTTTGAGATGAACAATTTTTTAAATAAATATTCTTTCGTATCTTGCATAGTTTGATCCGGAAACGGATTTTTTATTTTTAATAATATTATTTTTCATCATAGAAACAAAAACTATGCGTCTCATCAAAACAATTGTTTCAAGCACATTTGTAGTTCTTTTTAAGATGAACAATTTTGCTTCTCAACAGTTTTTTCGTATCTCGTATAGTTTTGCTGAAAACAGAATTTTTTTATATTTAATAACATTTTTCACGATTAAAATAAAAACTATGCGTCTTATAAACAAAAACAGGTTTTATCCAATATTTAGATCTTTTTGGGATGAACCATTTTCCTTCTCAACATTTTTTCCGTATCTCGTACAATTTTGCTGGAAAGTGGTATTTTTTTACTTTTAATAAAATTTGTTACGATTGAAACAAAAACTATGCGTCCCATAAAGAAAATAGTTTGAAGCAAATTTGTAGGTCTTTTTGATATGAGCAATTTTTCTTCTTGAAATTTTTTTCGTATCTCGTACAGTTTTGCTGGAAAGTAGTATTTTTATTTTAATAACATTTGTAACGATCAAAATAAAAACTATGCGTTCCATGAAAAAAATAGTTTGAGGAAATTTTTCAGACCTTTTTGAGATGAACAATTTTGTTCCTAAGATTTTTTTCATATCTCGTACAGTTTTCTGAAAAGTGGTATTTTTTATTTTTGATAATATTTTTCACGATTAAAACAAAAACTATGCGTCCCATGAAAAAAATAGTTCAAGGCAAATTTGTAGATCATTTTGAGATGAATAATTTTTCTTCTCAACAAATTTTTCGTATCTCGTACAGTTTTGCTGGAAAGCGTATTTCTTATTTTTCATAAAATTTGTAACGATTAAATCGAAAAATATGCGTCCCTTGAGAAAAATAGTCTGAAGCAAATTTGTAGATGTTTTTGAGATGAACAATTTTGCTTCTCAACATATTTTTCGTATCTCGTACGGTCTTGCTGGGAAGTGATATTTTTTATTTTTTAAAAAGCATTTTTTATGGATGAAACCAGAACCATTGGTCGGCACTGGTTGATTAACAAATTCCACCTTTCTTTTTGGTCCCTAAAAACGTATGCCAAAGCACAATCCAATCCGATCAGTCTTTCAAGAGTTATCCAGAATATAGACGACAGTGACGACAACGACAACAGACAGACAGACTCTATCGTAAAACCTATTTTTTCGGATTCAGGGGTCTTGAAACATGGAGATTTAATGAAATCCGCGAAAGTCAATTTTCACTTAAAACCGATGCGTTCTCCTTGAGATGAAAATATAAAAACATGTTTTTCCGTACCACCTTGTATTATTATTATTATTGAAAATCGAATGAGTGTACGCAAAATTGGAATAATTCATTTTAGGAAAAAGCAAAAAAGGTTTTTTTTACCGAAAATACCCAGTAGAAGTCTCTTATTGTAAAAATGGGCAAACTTTATGATTACCTGTATATATTTTTTTTAGTTTCTTATCGAAAACGATTAGGATCTTCAAAATTTATTTGCGCCACGAAAAAGATTTTTGTAAAAATGAAAGTCTGTTTTACTTTTTCGGGATATCACGTTCTATTATGCAGGTACTTGTTCAATTTTAAAAGCTATCAATTCAAAATTATTCAATTTCAATCATATAAGACAAAGGGACCATTTGTCAAGTAAACAGCTGATTTATTTTAACCTAAACCTTTAATATGTTTTCTCTTTCTTAGCAAAAGCTGTGTAGACGTTAAATAAGTATCAATTAAGCCTCTGAACCATAATCATTAAGTACTTATAAATACCATGATAGCGAAACAAGGAAAAATTTATTCTTCGTAGGAAACAGTAGGAACATCATAGAATTTTTGGTGCTTTTATTTCGCACATGCATGAAGATGCCGCTCTACTGTACCTGTAGAGCAAGAAGAAATTTGCCGTTTATAACCCACGAGCATCAAAGCAATCTTCGCGCATGCGCACATCGCAAATTCTATTACTTTCTTCTCTAGAGACCGGGTGGAAATAAATTTCGCCCCGCTAAGGAGTCAGCTGTTCTGTAGGTTTACTTTCATATAATTACTATATGCTTAATTAGCGGCCTACTCCGCTTGTACGTGGCCGTGGCAATAGAAGAACTCAGTTAACAAAACAATAACTTTATTTTAAAAACAAGTGCATTGCTCATACTTGTGTACTTCCTCTCACAATGGCTACCAACCGACTTCTCTCTAGAGCGGAAACTCTCTTCTCGCCTTGGCTCGCTTCGCCATTGATAATCTAAATCTAGAAAGGAAACTCGCTAGTCTCTAGCTCGATGTCCGGTTCGGTCAGGGTGTTAAGACCCTACAGTTCCATGAGAATCAGCGCCATCGGACGGGATAAATGGTTACCTAGTGTTGTATTGTCGGTAACACAAATTGATGCGCATGCGCGAAGATTTCCACTTGCTAGTAGCTCATCCTTTTCAATTTCAAAAACAGTTGCGCTTCTAAAGAGCAAAATTTTTCAAATCAAATTTCCTGCCAAAATTTTTGGAAAATCTCTTTTTAGTAAAATTTTATTTAACATAACTTTTGTTTTTGCAAAATTTAACGAATGCGTTTATAATTTTCGGGACAACCTGTAATTTCAATCCAACAGCTCTGGAAAAAAACTTAGTTTTGTTACGCTAACATCGCCAACCTCCTGATGGCTTAAAAGATTAGCTTTAAATATACGTAAACTTCTTTATCGAATTGCTGTTAAAAGCACAGTGAGTCGAGTATTCTATCAAAAAATAAAAATAAAAATTGAAACTGAAATAAAAAAGTTTCGACGGGAGGAATGAAGAAGAGGGAAAAAGTGGGCAAAAAAAGGGAAAGACGAGTAGGAGGTATGTTGGTGTTGGGATATTTGTCACCCCGTTGCGCTGTGCCGATCGCCTCGTTCCAGTACCAAATCCCATTCCCTTTACGCAAGCAGGCAGGCAGGCAGAACATGAAATCGCATAAATAACAGGGTGGCTAACCTCGTCGTCGATCCATAACGCGATTCGGCACGCTGCATGGACCCCGTTTAGTGGAGGGCAAAATAGCTGGCAGCGTTTCACGAACCGCTCCTATCACTGTGCTCACCGACTATCGATGTACCATTCCGCCGTATCGGGGTCAAATTCATCCAAAATGGAACAAACCGAAGCTCCCGTGTTGGGTCGGACGATCGTTTCCTAATGCGGGCTGAGTGTATCCGTTCACGTTCCTCACTGATTTCCGGTTATCTTCCAATATGGTCTGCTTCAATTTCTCTGTTCTCTCCTAAACTTACACTACATACCTGACACTGTTAATGTAAAGATACTCCATGATCTGATGCAAACAATACTTTATTGAATCCTATTATACGCAGATTGTACATAGAACTAGGGTGTCATTTCGGTAATCAAGAATTTGTTCATAAGTTCGTATCCAGCAACACGTGGGTAATGTACACGCTACTCTGGATTGAAGTCACTCGGGGTTTTGTCCTTACTAGAATGTCTACCGGCTTCCATTCGTGGATGAAGGGTCCAAGACGCCGAGAGAGAGGATTGCCGCCGCCTTGCATTTGTTGATGCGGGGTCCGCGGGACCCGAGTCACGACCATCGAGACCATACCCGATAATTGACATAAATCCAAAGTTGAGTGTATTTATGTTGTTATTCAAATCGTGGACTGATATCACCATCAGCAAGAGGAGAAGTGCGCCTAGAAGAAAGAGTTTCATAGTCTCTTTCAATCTATTGTTTCGTATCAAGTGTAACAGTTGATAACAACCCCTTCCCCTCACCCCACCCTTACCCTCCCTCTCACCTCTTTTTTCCCGTCTCGTCTTCTCCCCAAATTCACCTCTTTTCCCCACCCGCTACTTCCCTATCACACCCTCACACTCCACTCCTTCCGTAGCCCTCGGTCACCCCTACCTCATTCTCACCCTTCCTTCTAATTCTTTGCCTTCCTTTTAACGATTTAACCGTCTCTAAAAATGTAATGACAGAGTCAGAAAGAAATTTTTATAGATGTCTTCGAAAATTGGTCTATTATAAAATAGAAAAAACTTTGAGAATTATTGTACTTTTTGTTACTTTGTTTTTTGTACTATTTCACAGTAATCAGGGAGAGGCCAAAAAGTGGCCAAAAGTCACCACATTCAGGTTTTCAGACTATCCAACATTTAGAAGCGGGTTGTAAGCAACACAAATATGAATTTTCAAAATTTATTACAATGAGAACTAAAAATGTTTCATTTGTATGAGCAGAAGATAGCAGTAATCATAAAGGACTTTAGTAAAGTTGAGATGGACCGGCGCAGGGCACCGAATTACGAACTGTGGTTAGTAAAATGTGGTACATTCAGAATATCGAAAAATGAATAAATAAATAAATAAACCCAGCACGCGCTGCACGCGTTGACTGTCTTCCATTCCAAAAAGTACAAAGCTGCTATAAAGCGTCATTGTTTTTGTGTAATTTCATCATTTTTCCAATAATTTTTGCTACCATAGATTTGACTACTAAAAATAATAATACACTGGAACCCCCATTTAGCGACGGTTTCGAGTATGATCTCGGATGACCGTGACTCTGTTCCAAGAATTTGTATGATGCAAACAGTCAGGGGTAACTGCTAAACTCACGCAGCTCTCTCTCTCTCTCTCTCTCTCTCTCTCTCTCTCTCTCTCTCTCTCTCTCTCGGCCCCTTGGACCCCGCAACCATGAATGAGAGCCGGTGGCAATCCTCTCTCTTGGCTCCTTGGATCCCTCATCAGCGAATGCGAGCCGAGGAAATTCTAGGAAAACGGTATATGGGGGCCGTTCGAATGGTTGTTTCAGTGTACTTGCTATTCTCAAATAGGAAAGATTTACATTAAAACAATATAGCTTACTACTACTGTATTAAAATATACAAATTATCGCTAATATCTCTCCATTACAACCTATTTTAGTAATTTTTATAGCAAAAAGTTTCTTCTTGTATGTTTCTTGATTTCTAAATAAT
>JAUMHM010000002.1:2835712-2867401 GCA_032362435.1 Melikaiella ostensackeni | reverse complement strand
ATTTAATACTTGTGTCAATAAAAAAAACGACGTCTTTCAAAAACCTAGTAAAGATGTCACTGAACAATCTCATTTTTCTCGAAAACGACGCAAAATATGAATACTAGTTCATAGTTCAAAATTGTTCCACTTCCTGAAACTGAAATCTATAAAATCATACCCTGACCAAATATTTATCGTGTGTAATTCAACAAGTTTTTCGCAAAAAAAATCGATAAAAATCGACTGAAAATACATTTAGTTTAACGAATTTCAACATTTCAATTTTAAACACGATTGTTTCTAGTTCAGTAACAATGTTAAACGAAATGCACTTTTAGTCGGTTTTTATCGATTTTTTTTCAATAATTTGTTAAAACACACAAGATAAACATCTGATCAAGGCATAATTGTATAAATTCAAGGAAATGGGACAATATTTTGAACCATGAATTGCTATTCATATTTTGCGCCGTTTTCGAGAAAAATGAGATTTTCATTAGTCAAAAATGATGTTCTTCAATTTTAGAGATAAAAACGAACTTTTCTTTACTCTGAAGCTCAGGAACCTTAATAATCTCATGGAAAATGTTCTTTAACTTGTTGCTGTGAAATTCGTTAAATTAAATGCTATTTTGGTCGATTTTTTTTGTTTTTTTTATTATTTTCTTTTTGAAATATTTGTTAAAATACACAAAATAAACATCTAGTAAGGGTATAATTTCATAGATTCAGGAACGGTAACAGTTTTGAACTAATATTTTGCGTCGTTCTCGAGAAAAATCAGACTTTTAATCGTTAAAAACGAAAAAATGGTTTTTCAAGTACGATACGGAACGGTAACAGTTTTGAACTAATATTTTGCGTCGTTCTCGAGAAAAATCAGATTTTTAATCGTTAAAAACGAAAAAATGGTTTTTCAAGTACGATTTTTTCTCTCTTGGCTTAAAATAACCGGGGACATATTTTCAATAGTTGAATTTTGTATTAAAAAAACGTGTTAAAAATGTTATATTTACATAATTTTACATCAGAATTTAATAAACATTTCAATCCATGCAAAAATTGAAAGAAGCCGATTTTTGCGATAACGGGTAGCCACTGAAAAAAAATGTTGAAAACTTAATACATAGTCATCTAATGAAATCTCAGCAGGGAATTCATGGGATCGAAAAAAAGCCAACTCTGAACTTCTTGTAAGAAGAAATGAATGATCTATAATTTGTGCTTAAAGCTTTTGCTTCGACTGTTCTATTTTTTTTTCTTTTTTTTTAGGTAGAGTAGTCTCCTTCGTCACAATATTCTTTCATTAAAAAATTTTTTTTTTCAACTGTAATTTTTTAGTAGGATCCTTTCTTTATATCAATTTACTGAAAAAAGTAGCAAAAAAGTAGCCTTGCCTAAAAAAGTATCAAACAAGTAAAATGTATGGAACTTCGAAGCTTGGACTTTTTGAATAAAAATGCGACAAATCTACTTTATTCCGTCTTTTTGTCAGAAGTTCCCTATAATTTGTTCAATTTTAATCACATTCAAACTTTTAAAATTTAAATTCCAAAACTAGAAAAAATTATACCATTTGATTGAAAAAATTACAAATTAAATACTTTTTCATTGAAGCCTTAGAATTATACAATTTTAAATTATTAGTGTTTAAAATGAAACAATTTCTAATTGCGTGAATCCGTACTCAAAGTTATAATTTGTTCAAATTGCAAACCTTATGAGTTTGACATTTTTATGACGAAAACATTTAAAATCGATTCGATTTCAATTTTTAATTGCAAAAAATTCAAATTTAACTATTGAAAAATGAATAATTTCATATGTAAATTATACAGTCTCAAATTTGAAGCCTTAATTGTTGAGTAATTTCAATTTTGAAGTGTTCAAAATGTATGTTCCTTAAGTTCAAAATTAATGTAAATTATAAACTTGTCATTTGAAAATAATCCAAGTTAACAAGTTTAGCAGTTGAAAAAGAAATATTTTAGGCCCAGATTTGGAATCTTTCAAGCTGAGAGAGCATTATTAGAAACTTATTTTAAATTAAAAATTTATTTCAGTCCGAGCCCTGAATTAATTTCCGAATTTTTCCATACTTAGAATGAAAACAAACTTGAGAGCAAAAATATAAAATAAAAGTAACCAAAATAAAATTTTATCTGTAATAATTATTATTAATTCAAGAGGAGGTACCATTATTATCCAACAAAATAATAATTCGGAACAGTAAATATTTCTTACATTAATCTAAATAAGAAATTATGTTATACGATCAAGGAGAAAATACACTTTCCCGCCATTATGGGTTCCACGAATAAACGATTCTAAATTCGCCAGTCAGTGGAATAAAATTTGAAAAGTTAATTTAAAAGTGTTTAATCATAAAAACTTCTAGTTTAATATTACATATATAATTGCTCACGATATCAATTTTTTACAATTTCAAGTTTAAATTCCACAAATCTAATTTAATTTGATATTTAAAAATGGAAAATTATTTACACTGTTAAAAAATATGAAAAAGCGGTTTGGAGAAAACAAGGAAAAAATTATTTAAAAATGAGTGGATCAATTTGGAAAGTGATGAAAAGTGAATAAAGATGCACTCGAAGTTTAAGAACGTTCAAATGAACGAAACATTTTTCCTCACTTCTATTTTATCCATAATATTGTTCCAACTATAATTTGAAAAAATGCATTATATGTTTCTTTTGATAATTTATTATTTCCAATATAAATGAAAGAACACTTTAGCACTATTTCTAGTTTACAAAGCCATCAGTAAAAAATTTCTTCCATTTGAACGTTCCGAACCTCAAGCACTTACTTTGAAGAAAGGCGACCAATGACTCGCTGGTGGCTTCAAATTCTATTTTTGAAGCACATCAAGCTAATGAAATTCCATTTCGATAAACTGTTCAAAATAATACGAACATGTAAAAAATGTCGATCTATCATTATAATAATAATAACATAAAAAACGTGCTTCTTACTCATGGATTGGTTTTCGCAAAGAAATAAACAATAATACAATTTTACAATTATTCATCATTTACAATTTTTAAACTACTGAATTCTGAAGGAAAATTCCCTGACAATTCCGGGTTTTTCCAGGTAACTCTAGACTATTCCAGTTATAATTTGTATTATTACATAATTACATAATACTTGAAAACCCCCTTTAATTATCCACCTGTGAATGGCTAGACTGTAATTGACTGAATGAAATAACGATGTCCTTTAATTTATGAAAGTATGTAACTTTATAGAAGGACAAATAATTTCTCAATGGTACAAAAGCTTATAGGAATTTCATGACTATAGAATATTCCTAAATATACTCGTATTATCACTATCTGAAGTCCATGAACTTCATGAATAATTAAAACAAATTTTTAAATTTTATTCTATAACACTTTCATAGTACTTCAAATTCAGTGCATACCTAACATATTAATATTTTCAATAGAATATATTTTCCTGAGATTAGTGAAAATAATAAAAAGAAGTTTAATTTAAATAAGTATAAATCCAGTACTATAAATTTACTTTTACAAATTAAAAAACAGCATTACTTAATTTTATGTTGCGATTTTCAAAAAAAAAAAAAAAAACGTAAGCATGCTCGAAAAAATTCCCTGACAAAGTTCCCTGACATTTACAGATTTTCCAGGTGATTACAAGCCCTAGCTGGGGCTAAAAATACGCGAATGTCCAATTTTTGATAATTTGAGAACAGCAAATAATAAGAAAATTGTATTATTAGCAAAAGTATCTTAATTTTACTCTTATCCGGAAGAAGACCACCTGAGATTTCAAATATTTCCATGTCTATTAATGGATGTTTAGGTTCTTTAAACAATTTATATGTTATACATGGAACACAGCACAAAAGAAGCTCAAAAAAAGCGAAATAGGGTAATTTTTTTACGAAAAGGGGGAAAATAGGGGAAAGTTTAAACATTTATTTTTACACGTAGAAAAAAAACAATCTTTTCATAAGAAAACTTATAGTTTTTTGAATAATGTTAAATAATTTTTTTATGATTTCTGCCACTGAAGATTTTTTCTGAATTGAATAAACTTAGGTCCGATAAAAAATAAAATTTGTTAAATAAACAATTTTTATGTTTTAAATCGTTCTCATAACCAAGAATATTTCCTCTTCTAAAAATTCCTTCATTGACAATTACATCATAATACTTACAAGTATAATTAAATATTTATTTTCAAGATTTATTTCATCCTTACTATAATTAATATTTTGAATGTAAATTCGACACCACACTCCTCAATGCACTTAAAACTCAAATTAAAAATAGTTGAAGTTTGGCGCCTAAAATATTTTACACTAGCAGTAAATGCACGAGCGCCAAGTGCGCGTTTACGTCCCTGGTTTTTATTTTCTAATATTAAAAACATAAACTGTTTAAAAATCTTTGATAACAAATTCTTAAACATTAAGAGTTCTAAACACTTTTGAAACGAAGTCTCTTGAAATTCTTTGGAATCTTTTAATATAACTTGAAACCTTTAAAATCCTTCGAAAATTTGTTAATTCCTTTATACCCCTTGAAACTGTTGAAATCCGTAGAAATTCCTTGAAATAAAATTTCACTTATTCCCTGAAGTTCTCTAGAAATTAATTTTATTATTAATTTGATAAATCTTTACAATAATAAAGTATTATTTATGGAATGTCAATTTAAGGAAAAAATACTTGACATCTACTAAAAACTGCGCTTGAATTTGACGAACTATCAAAAGCTGGTTTTTGGTAGTATTTGAAAATGGTTAAAAACCTAGAACTGATTAAATTTGTGTTAATCGAAAAATGTCATTAACATCAGTTGTAAATTTTGAAATTCTTGTTTGAATTTTGGTCTAATCGAAAAATTGTATGGGCTTAATTTATAAATCTATTTAATATCTACTGAAAATTTCGATTAGTCTTCTCAATCTGTTAGAAAAAATGATTAATGCTACTTTCTGAATATTTTGAAAATCCTATAACTGTCTTAATTTTCTAGTCTAACTCTGTTAAATTTTAAGTAGTTACGTTTTAAAAATATTTAATACAAAATTTTTCATATTCAAAGAACTTACATTTACAACTGATAACTAAGAAATGGTTCAATTTTGAAAGTTCAAATTTGAAATTATCATGTGCTTGAAGTTCTGAACGTTCAAGTGAACGAAATTCTTTATTGATATTTTTTACAAGTAGAAACAGTGCAAAAGTTGTGGTTCGTTACGTTGAAAGTAATTCAATTATAAAAGAAACTTATAATGCATATTTTTATTTGCATTAAAAACAATATTTCTAGATAAAATAAAATTGGGAAAATATATTTCGTTCATCTGAACGTTCAGCACTTCAGGAACATAAAATTGTCGAATTAAACAAATTTTAATTTCATATTATGCGATTATAAACATTTTCAAGATAAAATGTTTAAATTTCACGCACTTCTGATTTGAAGTTGTCTGATGTAAGCATTTTAAAAACTGTATAAAAAATTGCGATCAATTTTTTCTACTTGCATCTCTGCATACGAAAGAAAACTATCTACAGAAATCCACTGAAGATAAAATTCTTCCTTCAGTTCAGAACTTGTTACAAAAAGACAGTGACCTTTTTACTTAGTTTTAATTAATAGAAAATCGAATTTGCCTTTCATTATTCCTAGCAATATAAAATTTCAATTTTAATTTTATCATTTTTTACACTATTTCAGATGCCTTTAAATGATCTTGAAATCAGGTAATAATTTTTAGAATATGTCTATAAATAATGAAGATCGTTATTCAAATTTAAACTAAAGAGTCTTCAATGTGGACAGACGTACTTTATTATAGTTAATTTCAAAAATATTTTATTTTTATAGATTCAGCGAAAGAATATTTAAGCTGCAAAGTTTTATTTAAATCCTAAATAGTTTAGTTTAAAATTTGTCAAATTAAAAAAAGTTAAATTAATTATAACAGACAATTTTGTAGGTTGAAAAAATAAATTTTCACTACTCGCGGTAGCATACTCTAGTTTTGAATAGAATAATTTTTTGGATGTGAAACGAAAAATTGTATTTGCAAGTATCGTATATGTAAAGAGCAAAGGGGAAGTTTTTCGAGAATAGGGGGAAAATTGGGAATTTGAAAAAAACGGGGAGGGGCGCAGGGGAATAGGGGAGAGACTGTGATCCCTGAATTAAATTTGACTTAATTTATAATTTGAACGCTCAAAACTTCAGGAAGATTAATTTTGATCACTTATTTAAACTTTCAATAATTACTCAACAATTAAGGCTAAAAATTTAAGACTGTATAATTGAAATACAAAATTATTCATTTTTTAAAAATTGAATTTGAAATTAACCGGTTTAAAACGTTTTCAACTTAAAAATGTTCATATTTTATGGCTTACACTTTTAAAAAAATTAAAACCTTTAATACGGATTCATGTAATTAGAAACTTTCCAATTTCAAACGCTATTAATTAAAAATTGTCTAATTATATAGCTTCGATGAGAAATTATTCAATTTTTAACGTTTTCAATTAAAATGGTAATATTTCTTTTAGTCATGAATTTTAATTTTAAAAGCATCAATGTGATTAAAATTCAAACTGTACGTAGCGAATTGTAAGTAGCGAACTTCTGATAAAAACGGAAGAAAGTCGATTAGTTGCCTTTTTCTTCAAAAAGTCGCAAAGATGTAAAAGAGTAAAATTCTATAAGTACAAAAATTTAATACATGCATTTTCAAGGCACTGAGAAAATAAAAACAACAAAAAATCATTGAGGAAGATAAAACTCAAATAGGGGACGTTTAAATCATATAAGATTTTGATTTTTTTTCTTTCAATTCTTCGACTAAAAATACAACTTAGGCTGGTGTGGATATTAAGTTTTAAGAATATTTTTTTTTTCGTTATAAAATGAATCACCCTAGTGTCTACTGATACAGATTAGTTGAAATTCTCGGAAATTTTAGTCAATTTGGAGCAATGGTATGTATCAGAACTCCACGACTCTATGAATAACATTTTCTATCTTTTCGTATTCTACTCAACAGTTGTATCACCTGTGAATAAGCATCGATTTCAGTGGGTGTCAAAAAATAGGATATTACTCATAAAGAGCCAACATTCAGATCTCTTCGTAATTTTAAACGAGACATTTCAATTGCAAAACATATATCCAATAAAGAAATAAAATTTAAATTAAAAAAAAAAATAATAAAATAAAAATAAAATTTAAAAAAAAACGTTATTCTCAAATTAAAATTCCCTTTCAAAATGATATGAATTTGATAAAGTAATATATTGAATATTCATTGAAACGATAAACAAGGAAATAATTCCTCTAGATCAAGACATATCTAGAAAATGATCAGGATCTGACATGCTAGATCTTTCCCTCGAAGCCAGAGAATGCTCCAGATTGAAAACACAAATTCCAAATTGAGATCTGCAGAATGATATACTTAATTATTGTTCCCTACCTCCCTGAAAAATTGAACCCTCCTTAATTACGATATATCAGCATGACCTAATTGAAACTGATATTAAAAATATGTGGAGCTGATTTTCAAAGAACATTCCTCGACATTTAACGATATTCTCTCGGGAATATTCTCGTCTCATATGATACCCACCCACGTAAGTTTCTCCGCTATTTCGAGCAATGATAATACACCGACACAGGAAAGAACATCGATTGAGTGGAGCGAAGACCGATTTTGAAAATTCAAAAATAAATCCACCCGAAGATAATAGAAGGCTCGAGAATTCGCTTGCCGTTTATGACGTGACATACGGAGCTCGATCTCATTATGTACCAAAACTTTTCAAGTCGTGAAATCTCTATTTTCACTAGAGAGGTTAGGAAAAATTATACACTGACGTACCTTTCTTCACAATCGCACTTGAATCTCTAGTAACAACTCAATTTGCACAGAAATTATACCACTTTTAATGATCCACTAACGCAGATATAGAAACAACATTCCACATCTCACGTCTTCTTTCGTACTAAAAGGTCGCGTAGGCTGCGCGCACCATATATACAAAGTGCGGGTTCTAGTTGCTTCCGGAACTTTCGAGAAAAGGCTCGACGTTATCTTCACTTCGCTTGCAAGCGCGACTGACGTCAATGTTGAATTCAAAGTAAAAAAATGAGTTTCTGAAAAGTCAGGAGTTTGAGACTTAGCTAAAAATTGTTTAGTGCAGATAGAAAATCGAGATTGTTAGAATACATGTCACAAAAATTTAAGTTCTAAAGCGCAATAGATGAGTGGAAAATATTATGTGAAAAAGAAACAAAAGCATGTGCTTGACATTAGACGAGAATCGACTTTCGATTGTTTTCGATATTCAGCGGGTGGTCTGAAAGTATCGATCCAAAGGAAATCACGGCTCTTTATGAATATCATGGGTGTTCAAAAAGTATGTAAATAAGAAATTGAACTTTCACTGATAAGTGATAACGTTAATTGCGATTCTAGTTTGCAAAACATAATTGTATTTTTTGTTATGCATAATTTTCTTAAATAATCTAAGTGTTATTCAATTAAAAAATATATCTAGCAAAGTTTAGATTGAAGATAGTCTGGTAAATTTTTTGCTCTCTTAATATTTTTATTCAAAACCTATTCAAGAAAAAATCATTTTAAAATGCTTAATTCTAAAATTGTTTCATTTCAGACGCTTTAAGTTCTAAATTACTCAAATTTTTTAAGCTTTTCGTTTAAAATCCTTTAATTACAAATGGCTACGATCGTCCTCTTCATCTTATTTTTTGTTTCTCAAAACATAATTGTATTATTTGTTATGCATAATTTTTTGTAAACAATTTTAAAGTTATTCAATTAGAACAAAATATCTAGTAAAGAAGACTGAAGAGAGGGTCTGGTGAATTTAATTTGTATTTTCTCAATATTTTCATTCAAAACCTATTCTAGAAAGTCTTTAAAAATTTTTTTTCAATTTTTAAATTTTTAATAAAATTGATCCATTTCAGACGCTATAAATTTTAAATTAAATTAAGGACATGTGACACAGTCAAATTCCTATATTACCGACCTCTTTTTTTCGGTGTACCAAATTTTTTTTTTGAACCATAGAACTTTTTTTCAAAATAAAGTATCAGACTGAAAGTTTGGAAATTGCATCAGAAGACAATAACCTACGTTTATGCACTTTATTTGGGTCGGAATTTTGCAAAAAATTATTTCCGAAGCTCCGACACACAGGTTCGCCCGTCAACATTTAGCAGGAATTTTTTTTTTACATCAATTATACTTGAATGACGTACGTGAACGTACTTTATTGTCGTCTCTTGCATTCCTCAAAGTTTTAGGCCGATATTTTGCTTATAAAAGAAGTTCTATGGTTCAAAAAATTTCTCGATTAGCTCCCAGTTTTAATTACTTCGGAAATAATTTTTTGCAAAATTCCTACTTGAATTAAGTATATAAACGTAGGATATTTTCTTCTGATGCATTTTCCAAACTTTCAGTCCGATACCTTATTTTGAAAAAAAGTTCTATGGTTCAAAAAAAAATTTAGTACACCAAAAAAAGAGGTCGGTAATGTAGGAGTTTGACTTTAAGGATTTCAAAAATCGCTTCAAAATCTGTCCCACAAGACTTTTGTCTCGTCACGCTGCATCACTATTTTAGGTCAAAACCCAAAAAAATTCATTCAGACTATTCATAATGCCGGTTCCAATTGTTAATTCTATACTCACGAAGATTTTAGCATAGTTGAAAATCGATTTATCAACATTGATTCTGAATAACAGTAATTAATTATCACTATTTCGCGCAATAATTTTTACAAAATGTCCGGTAAGGCCGGCAATATTAATTCATTAGGCTATAAAATAAGAGAATATTTTGAAACGCTGAAGTCAAAATTAAATAAATAATGAAAATAGTCACTTTCTCTCTTCGTCTTATTTCCATACTCTCTTGGGTAACTGTCAACTAAAAGTAGTATATTGTGCTACAAGCGCGAAAAGTAGGCAGTTCCATACGAGTGTGAAGTTTGCTGTACGAGTCGAAGGCGAGACGGTAGCGACCCGAAGATGAGCCGATGGCAAGTATTATAAACTTCACAAGAGTTACAGCTGCCTACTTTCAGCACCTATTGTACACGATATTTTTTGTAACAAATGCAGGGAATTTTCGATTTGAGGAACAATAAAAAAAAATTTTCCGGAAATTTTCGAAATTTTTAAAATCAGAAATTTATTGGTAATTTATGGTAATTTATCAGTAGTTTTTGGTAACTCATCACTTCGAGTTGATCAAATCACTATTTTTTACTCACAATCAGTCTGTCAAGTGTTAGTCCATAATGAAGTGAGGTTATGATTCCGGCAGTTCTGGAAAGTAATTTTGAATCGAAATGCGCAAGCGCATCAACTAGAAAAAGTAATCTTGCTTGAAGTGCGCAAGCGCAGTAGCTAGATGTCTTTTTGTAACTACTTTTTACCACGGTTTCGGAACTGGTCACTTCCCGCACGCTATGCATGCCTCGAAAATCGAACTTTTCGTGCATACATTGCAAAAAAAATTGGGTGGTTTTGAACTTTTTTGTTTTCGAAAATCTCATTGTTTAAAATGGTCTCCTTTTTGGCAATCACCCTCAAGATCTTTATTCATTTTGATGTATTTTTTTTCTTTTCAGGAACCAGTCTTTTTGCCGTGGCTGCTCATGAATTCGGTCATTCGCTCGGCTTGTCTCACAGTTCAGTTCGAGGAGCGCTGATGTATCCTTGGTACCAAGGTATCACTTCAAACTATAAGTTGCCAGAAGATGACAGAAATGGAATTCAACAAATGTATGGTAAGTATATATAATAAAAAATTTTGATATTTAAGTGTATGTACCAGAGTATCACGTGACCAATTATGTACATGGTATTATATTTGGCGGCTTTATAATTTGAGAAATGTAAATATTGTGCTCAAATTTTGGAGAATGGTTCAAAAAATATATTGGCTTGTATGTGTGGCTCCTTTAAGTTTCCATTCTGTTTAAATGATGTAATGTTAATCATTCAATTTTAGCCAGGATACTAGTTTTTTTTAAATGTGCCTGGAACAAGATTTATTGGTTCATATTTTAATTTCATTGCCTCACCGAATTTTCATTTTAAAATACACAATATTTTTTCTTTATTTTCAAATCTATAACACTCAATACTCACCGATTTCATTCATCTCTGACTCAGTATCTTTGAAAAATGATCTGAGTAGAGAGATGATAAAAAATTTGAAACTTTAGTTTTGTCTAGCTTCTTTGGTCTAGCCATTTCAAAAGCAATATTTTCGAAATAATATTGGTATCTACGGACTAGCACTTTGTCGGAGGGACAGAAATAAGTGAGGCTGCGAGAGGGCGGAGTAAGAGATTCTATAGCATGCATTTGCAATCCCACGGGAACCGCTAAACCTATACAGTACACTAAATCACCCGGACAGTAAACCTACTCCCCCGGGGCGAAGTATGGTTATTCTTTATATTCTATTCACGTTTCATTCCACCCCTTTTCCAACCCCGCACGAGCCGCTCTTTTACGTACGAGGTGTGACTATTAAATAATCGGACTGATGCTCTAACAACTTTTATTTATCTAATTATTCAATGAAGATGTTATCCAATTCAATGTAGTCCCATTCCCATTCCCTACACCGCTCCATACGAATCTTCCATTGTTTGAAGCAATGTTGCAGGTCCTTTTCTGAGAGGTCTTACATGAGCCGCGCCGCTTTTTCCTTCAAAGCATCCACCGACTAGAATCTCGTTCCTTTTGGCTCAGGCTTGAACTTCGGAAACGGAAAAAATCACATAGGGCCAGGTCAGATGTGTATGGTGGGTTCTCCAATACGGGAATCTTGTTCTTCACCAAAAACCTCTAGACAGACTGCGCCTTGTTCCAAGTTTTACAAGAAACTTCACGTTGACGCGCTGTTCTACTTTCACATTCAACACAATTCCGGCAGAGCTCAGGTAGACGGTCAACTTTGAACAAAGGTTACTGTCGTGCTGAGGGTCGCACAATCTTGGAATTTGGAGGTTAGGGGGGAAAAGAATACAGATCAAAATCAGACCCTGCTTGTTGTTGCCGAGGCCCCAATCAAGTGGCAAAAAAATTAGTCCGGTTATTTAATAGCCACACCTCCTATACCGTTAGAGAGCTCGCTTCAATGGTAATAAGTGATCTACCTGATCATGACTCGAATGATGAGAACTTACTTTAGAGCAGAAAGCAATGTTTTGTGTCACCCACCATGAAGTCTATTTTAAAAAAAAAAACGGAATTTTTGTAATGGATAATAAAGTTCTTTAATCTATTTTAAAAAAACAGCTTTTTGAAAAGAATAATAAAGTTTTTGAAAGGAAATTCAACATTCTAAGTGATTAAACTTATATCGAGAAAAAAAATCAATATGTCATGAAACAAATTTTCCACATTTTCCCTCCATCACTAAATTACAAATATTGTGTTTTAAACAAATCAAAACCTTCATGATTGACATCAGTCATTCTGCTTTCAAGGACTGAACTTGACTTTAATTAGGGATTTCTGATTATTGCCGGGGGTTTAAGTCAAATAACCAGGGTGTCCACTGGACTTTTTTTGAACGGTAAGTTCAGTTGTGAACTTTTTCAATCATGAAATCATTTAGGTTACAGTGCTTAATTCTAAAATATTTTATTTTAAAACCTTTTCATTTCAGGTTCATTTTTGAGCTTACAATTTCAATTTAAAGAACTTTAAAATGCAGTTTTGAAGACTTAAACAATTAGAAATGAAAAGCGTTTGAATTTGAAAATTTTTAAGAACAAATTTTTCAAGTTGTTCAAATTTAAATATGAATTAATTAATAATTTTCAAAATTGAACTGCGGTTCGAGTATAAAAAATTGAACACTAAATGATTTTACAAGACGATTCTGAATCTGTTGAAAATTAAACAATTTTCAGATTTTAATGTTAAAAATTGAACTGTTTCAATTCGAAGGCCTTAGTTTTGAACAAATGTCAACGTCCGATTGAAATTTTATAAACTGTTTTCAATTTTTTAAAAATTAAAAATTAATAGAATCTTAAATTAATGCTTTTATTTGATTTCAAATCTTATCTCAATATTGTTTTAGTCTAAAATAATCCATTTTAATCCATTCAACTTGAAATTTTTCAATTAAAAAAAGAATAGCTTTTTAATATTTAGCAATATTTGACTATTCATATAAAATAAGCAATTATAAATCAAATATTAAAAACTGCATTGTTTAAAGTAGAAAACCTTGAATCGGTAAAATTTCAGAGTGCTAAATTTGAACTTCGAACGTTACAGCTTTATTTGTTCCATTTCTTTAATGTTTAATTTGTAAGTGAAAGTGTTAAATTTTGATGTATAAATAAAAAGTAAACAATTATTAAATTAAAACGACTTAGAATAAAAATAACTCGACTTTAAAGGATTGATGTATAAAAAAACGTTTCAATTTCACATTTCTTATTTTAAAAGAAAGGGAAGAAATTTTGTTATTTAATTTCTTCCAGTTTGGAAGAAGAACTTTTTCGTTTTTTCACATTTTTATTGAGTTGAAGGCGGGCAAATTTTGTATTTTTAATATTTTTATTTAGTTTGAAACGAGGAAATTTAAGTTTTTAATTTTTGTTGAATTGGCAGAAGTGCATTTTATATTTTTGAGATTTTTATCAAATTGAAAAGGAAGAAATTTTTATTTTTAGTATTTTACGAATTGGAAGAAGAATTTCTTATTTTTAAGATTTTTATCGAGTTGGAGGGGAGATAATTTTGGTTTCCAATTTTTTCTGAATTGGAAGAGGGAAATTTTTTTATTTTTAAGATTTGTGTAGAGTTGCAATGGACGAAATTTTGGTTTTCGATTTTTTTTTTAATTGGAAGGGGGAAATTTTTTCTTCTTAAATTTTTTATTGAGATGAACGAGGGAATTTTTATTTTTAATCTTTTTCCTGAATTTGAAGAGGGCAATTTTTCGTTTTAACATTTTTATTGAGTTGGGAGATAGGAAATTTTGGCTTTTGTTTTTTCTCAATTGCAAGAGGAACATTTTTTTGTTTTTAAGATTTTATCGAGTTGAAAGGGTGGAAATTTTAGTTTTTAATTTTTCTTGAATTGTAAGAGGGAATTTTATATTTTTGAGATTTTTAGCGAATTCGCAAGAAGGAAATTTAGGTTTACAGTATTGTATGAATTGGAAGGAAAATAAATTTTTATTAAAAAAATTTTTATGGAGTTCGAAGAAAGAAAGTTTTGGTTATTTATTTTTTTCTGAATTGAAAGAGGCAATTTTTTCTTAATGAAATTTTTATTGAATTGTAAGGGCAGAAATTTTGGTTTTCAATAATTTATATTTTTTAACCAGAAATCTGTGAACTGTTCAATTTATAAAAGTTAAAAATGTAAAATTTCGCAGTTTAATAGCATTTAATTTTTATTGTTCAATTAAAATGTGATAAAAGCTTCCATTTCATACGTGTAAATTATTAAACGATTGAATTGAAATTTTCTGAATTAAAAATTGCTTCGTCTTTAATTTTGAAAGTTCAAAATTTAAAAAAATTGTACTTTGAGTGCTTTAAGTTGCAGCTCAATTTTGATTACTTCGAATGAAACAAATTTCAATTTTGAGAGTTCAAATTTTTTAATTTCAATGACCATGAAAAATTTTTACGAATCGGGAAAAACCCAGAAATTGACCAGGAATTTGTTTCATTGATTAAAACGGCCACCCTGAATAACCTTTCTGTCATTTTCACAAATTAATATGTATAGGTCTTAAAGGAATGCACCAAGTTGGGAAAACTTCCAAAGCCTTCATTTTGACTTATTTTTATATAACGTTTGAAATATTTGTAATTGTATACGATTCGTGGAAAGACCTTCAATTATATTTATTGTTATACTGGGTATCATAATTTACTGTTATTGCTGCGAACTTGGGATATAACCTTATTTTGGGGGGTATCGTCGGCAAACCCCTCAAATAGCATCCGTCCGTCTTGCAGTATGCCTAGAAAGAACAAAAGGCGACAAGCGCCTACAAAAAACGATTTCGTATTCTTTTTAAATCTATCGCTTCAAATGAAACCCAATATATCGGTCAATAATAGCCTCCTCTCCTTATATCTCATTCCTCCTCCTTCTCTACCCTACCCCCTTACCCTTCATAACTCCTTTTCACATTTCCCCAGAAGTTTTCCTTCTTGTTTTGCTGTCTAGTAATGCAAAACAAAATTTGCCAGCAAAAATATTAAATTATAGTTCCAATTGTAGAAAATAATTTAAATATAATAGAAATCTCATTGAATATAGGTGGATTATAAGTTTGAACCATGACATATGAAGAAGATCTCTAATTTTATAGATATACTCTTTTCTTTTAATGTAAACTTTCACAAAATTTATATATTCACATGGCTTTACATGGCAATAGAAAATTTATATGCAATAAAAATTTGTATAAAACGCCTATGTTTGACGACCAGCCATAAAAATCGCCAGTGTAGATTCATCTCTTCTTACGATATGACGTTAACCCCGCCATAACGACAGGATAATGCTCGACCTGAGTTAGAACAGTGTCATGACGTTAGGTTGTTTCATCTTGAAATCAGGTCATGGGGTAGTTTAATGGGTCTCTTCTCTCATCATCGCAAGGAAGCTGGAAAGCATCTTCTTGTGAATATCAGACCACGCTATTCGTCGATGGAAAGAGGCTTTCGAGCTGCACTTCAATTTCAGCATAAAGCTTACAAACTTCGATTAGAGCATCGCAGAACTAATTCCAAGACACCAAGGGCAAGAAAGTTCTAACTCCTAAAGTTGACGTTACTTATTTCTTGATAAGAAACGTCACGGTCCTTCACGATAGTCAATTAAGAAGTACTTTGGCGCCATTAAGACGTTTTTAGAAAAAATTCAATCAACAGCAATTCTGAAAGCCCCAGCAGTACTTTATAAGACGAACCAAAACAATGCTGTTTTAAAAGTTATTGCAACCCACATAACATGTCGGTGTGTTGTAATGACAAGGTTCCATCTCGGCAAAAGGTGCTAACTCGGGGAGACAAAATAAAAGAGTGTTAACTTACGTGGTGAAATCTCGAAGCTTCAACATCCCATATAAATTGTATTGGGAACATCAACGCCCTCAACTCTGTAGCACCTTTTTATTTGGTCTCTCCGAGATGGAACCTCCTCATTTAGACACGTCAATTTGTTTTCAAAAGAGATGAAAATTCTTCAAAACTCTGCGTTAAATAAGTCTAATATAAAGTAGATACATTGATCAGTTCTTTAAAAAGATGTTGCAATAATAGTGAAAATTTGAAATTTACAGTACGTGCCCTCCTCCTTTTGGTCCCTTCTGGGAACCAGAATATGACTGTCTAAGACAGGTTTTAGACAGGCCTATACCGTAGTCTTTAGTTGGTATTTCTTTTCACACCATACAGCACAGAATTATATATTGCAATTAAAACTTTATTCGTTACATTTTTACTTCTAGTAATGGCTTGTACACTGCCAATAATCTTTCTACTCTCGTTTATACGTCTGAATATGTGTCTAAATCTATCTTTCCGCCAGCAGTAAATAAACTTCCAAGATACACGAAATCATCAACTTGTTCTATCCTCTCTTCGTGTAAGGCAATATTGCGTACTGTTCTTTCACCCTTTCTTAAAAACACAATAATTTTTGTTTTATTCACGTTAATCTTAAGACCCATACTCTTCATGCTGGTATCCAGTCTCATCATCATTCTCTGAAAATTATTGACTGATTCTGCCGTAACAATCTTATCATCTGCAAACGCCAGTCCAAGCACTTTTACTATTCCGAGATCAACACCTTCTTCGTCGGAGAGAGCCATTGTTAGGCATTTGTCCATGTATATATTAAACATACAGGAGGACATGACGCCCTGCTTCATATCAAACCAATCGCTCAGTTGTCTATTTACTCTTACACTCGCTTTTCTACCATTATATATTGCTTTTATTAATTCTAGAAGCCAACCATTCACTCCATACCCTTTAAGTACTCCCCAAAGTAGAGACCTATCCACCTTATCGAAAGCTTTTTCCAGATCAACAAATGCACCGCATACTTTTTTGTTTACTCTTAAACTTTTCTCTTTGATCTGTCTTAAGCTAAATATCTGATCCGCACTTGATCTCCGTGGCATATATCCACATTGGACTTTCCAGATTCTTTCTTTAGTTATTCCCATGGCCTTACCAATAAGCATTTTAGTAAATATTTTGCCTAAAGTACTTGGTAGGCTAATCGCTCTATAATTAGTACAGTAACCCTCATCATCCTTTCCCTTGTAGAGTGGAACAATAATCGCCTTCCTCCAATCATTTGGAACTTCACCGTTCTCAGCACACATATTCATAAATTCGCTCAGCCACACAAACAAATATCCGCCACCGTTCTTAAGAATTTCGGCTATGATACCATCCACACCAGCAGCCTTACCATTCTTTGGTTTCCTATTTACAGATATAATGTCGACGATATCGATTCTTCTGTCGCCACCTACAACGGGATTGTCTAACGTATCCTCTTCTGTATCACAGCTGTTATTTTCCTTAGGTTGACCTCCATACAATTTATTGAAAAAGTCGCTATTACAGTCTTTCACTTTGTCCGTATCCCATGCCATTTCACCACCAGCATTCTTAATTCCAACTAACTTAGTGCTAGTACTTCCTTTCCTAATCTTCTTAACACATTTCCGAAACAATTTCTTACTTACTTCAAAATCATTTTGCATTTTTGTATCGTCTTCCGCTTTGATTTAATCCTTGCTTTCTTTGACTAGTATCTTTGCTTTTCTGTCATTATCCCTACAATCATTTTGTAGTCTAGTCCTCTCCCCATTGCTGAGACCTTCAATATTCAGCTTTTTTGAGTACGCTTGCTTTTTCTCGTTAACAGCCGCTCGGATTTCATCATTCCACCAAGCATATCCAGTCTTTCTTTCTACAGCTGCAGTACCGCACACTTCAGGAAGAAAGACTGGAGATGAACTCAAATTTTGTAGTTGCACTTAATATTAGTGCCCTGTGTGGCATTGACGCAATAGTGCGTCAATCTTTTTTTCTTATTATTATATACGAGTACGTAATCAGCGCCCTCAAAAACTCCAGGGTACAAATTTTCAGGATAAAAAATTTTCCAAAATTTTCCTGCCATTTTGAGCACTTTTTGTCAAATTATCTCTGCCAACGAAGGGGTTAAGCAACACTTAATTCTACATTTATCTCTATTAGCGATCTTACGTGACAGAATGGGAAGCGAAAACATATAATTTTCGTTATAAGAAACCACAATAATTTGCGCTCACCGTAATTAACTCCATAGTTACGTGGTCGCACCACCCTCTCTTTCATTTCCCGAGCGAATTCTCTCTATGATTAGACTTTGGAATAAGCACAAACCATTTTCTGCAAGGGACATCCGTGTGCGCGCCATAAACGACGCATTGTCGAGTTGACGACGAGCGGATGTGACTGTCGTACTACGGGCTACGTGCTCTCGTCCTTTCTCGATTTTCCTTCAGAAACTGAGATAATTTTGTAACCCGAAGGAAGTGCTTTAAGTCAGCTCCAACTTCCTTCGCCAATTCTCACCCTTCATGTAGGAATTTCGTTCATTATTTCTGTATTATGTGTGTAAAACGTTTATAGGTATATACACATTTCTTGTACATTAGGTAATGACATTAAAAATTATATGTACACTTTCTGAATCAGTTATATAATTCGAGTTGCTTTTCAGTTTTCAGTTACGTTTCACCAATTGATTGCAAATAAGGACATGCTCATGGACAAGCATGCGATACATTAGGGTTGTTGGTTTAGTTTTTGGTTTCACTGATTTTTGGTTTCTACTCATTATTGTCACAATTATTAAACACAAAATGTATAATAATTATTTCTCTATACGTCACAACAATTTCCCGCTAATTTGTCTATTGCCGAAATTGAATCTTTATTGTACTATGTTCTTCATTACCGATATTCTTTCCGCATTATTAGAATAAGAGAATCCTGTGAAGAATGATTATTCCGGTTTAAGGGTTATTTTCTCTTCTTGTATAGTTCCCAAAGTTGTTTCTACGTAGGTAGCTAAAAATTCTAACTCATTATAGTAAAACAATTTTCGAAATTCAATTAAACTTTGATTTCCGAACGCATGTTCGTGTATAATACGCCGTATCTATCTGTTCACCTAAACTTACTGGAGGTGGAAATTTTTAGTAAAAACCCTGGATACAAATCAAATAATTCGAGGTGGATTTATCTTTACCTTGGCCTCTATCCAGTTTCCATTAGTAATTTAAGTTGCCGAACTGTGAATGAAAAGCAAATTTGAAAGCTTTCCAGCTGAGTTATTCCCAACTATTTTGGCAGAACCATTTTAATAATGGCCGTATCTATTCGTTCAGCTTTCAAAGCAAACAGCGACAATCTTGCAAAGTTTGGCGTAGAGGAAAAGGGAAGGGGGATCTTTCTGTCAACCCAGAGCTTTTCGTAAATTACAAGTCACGAGTAAGTTCGTCGAGAGAAATTGGCTAGCGTCACGCTTAACTCTAGCAGACTATAAACATTATATATGTAGATATATATATTGTTGCTCTTATGGCTGCGTTATTACTCTGTCGAACACTCCTAAGAATAAGGAGTCAATTGTCAGAAATGATAAGTGCTGAATGTTCTGGAACTATATGTTTTTAATAATTCTTTCTATCACGCACTCGAGGCTGTCGACTCCAGCCAACAGCAACCAGCAACATCGCTGTCAAATAAGAAGAAGAGGAGAAGGGGGTTCTGACGGGTTTCCCTAAAATATTCTGTTAAAATGATTGTCCTTATCATCGGTGATCTCGGTGGTGCAAAAACTTCACCGGTTCGAAACTTTAGATCATACCCGCATATCTACAACATGCGGAGTCACTTGCGGACAGTATGCAGAGGACAGTCGTCCTTGGAGGATCGCTGCACGTCTTTAAGGCAAAGAAGTCTCTTGCCGGTTCTTCCTATTAAATTAATCTCTCGCTACAACCACCTGTCTCGTGATTATGAGACGTAGTTGTACCTTTAGTTCTACTGTGGTTTCACTAGAAGCGGGTATTATTCCGCATAATAGACCCTGCTCCCGGTAGAATCCTGCGGGTGTTTATCAAACCAAATCCCTATTGTATACAAGAAATACTGTGAACCGATTGCTGAAATGTCTGAAGTGGATAGTAACTTTATAGCGCAAAAAATAGTGCCTGAATATGCTGCTTTATAGGATACACATTGCCCCAAAACTGATCAATGGAGTGGCAACTCCTGGTTTCCTTGAACCGTTCGCCCAACAAGAATATTCTAAAAACATATCCGGCTTTTGAGATATTCCGCCCTGTTTTAACAGTTCAATTCTTTCAGCACTTGCTTTATACTTTGAGTCCCGTTTCTCATAATGGAATAATGAATTTAGAACTTTTGAGAATCATTTGAGAAAGCTAACGTTACAGTGTGTTCTCAGGAAACTTGTTCTCAATGTCTACCATCCGGGACTCTGTTTGTTATTGTTTCTAATTTAGAGCAGTTTTAAGTAAGTATTGAAATCTCCGGAAAATATACTTTCATATAAACACCTGTCCCCTGCGTGCTGAAGGATTATTATTGATGACATTGTAGTTCTTACTACTGGGAAGAATGCATCTACTTCTAAGCTTTCCCTAAATTCGCTCTAAATTCCCCCTTCTGATTATCTTTTACAGTACAAATTACGTCAGGAACGCCTGTCGATTTATTCAACGACCTAATTGCCTGGACGCGAATGACGATGACCCCTTCATTCCAAAAATTTTCGCAAAATCTTTTCGGGAAAGTTTCATAATATAAGATGGTCCCTTAAATGTTAAATTTACATTCAAAGTCATTAATAATTTTGAGATGGTTTACCGACCTTGCCTTATTTATATCTCTTGTTTGAATTATTTTAAGACACAAAACAACTGCATTTTGCTTTTCATAGGTTTGTTATTTCACTCTCCTCACTAATCAAGCGATCCATGGTGATTAAAATTAAGTATGTTTAAGCTGTTATTCTCTCTGCCTCCTTTCTCCTAGTAACATAATCATATGCTTGTCTGGAAATCTCATTACCCAACATCTCCGCGTAGATCTCTGTAGTTTACTTTTTTTGAACCTCATCCGTAAAAAAAAGTGACTGCCGGAACAAATGTAGCATGCAGAAGAAAATGAGATACCGAAAATTTCAAAACTGTAAGCTAAATAGGAAAGGAAATACAATCACGCGAATAAAGATAAAATCATTGATGAAAATGATCCCAGGACTTGTTACGAGTTATTATTATTATTGTTCTTCTTACTTTTTAGAAAATATAAACACAGAACATTAGGACCTAATTTTAAGACCTTCTAGTACGGACGGGAAATTAAGTGCAGTAGCCAGTCAGCAACTAAATTAAATACAAAAAAGACAACGCACAAAATTCCCGGCAAAGACTTTAAAATCAAAATATGTAAAAATTAAAAAATTAAGAATGGTAGTCCAAAAAGTTTGGAATATTCGGCAGGTGGTAAGTGTAACTGACCACAGCAAGCACCCTAATAGCTCCCAAATCCTCTAGTGACTCTTCAGCCTCGCGTGGACATTTCCCATGGTTGAAGTCAAGAGAGGATGAATTGTAACAATTTTCAATTGCTATTTTCTCATGACTTCTTGCCTTAAAGAGCTATATTTTTGGATCTTGGTCGTATAGTCCGTATAGAGGCGTACTCGTAAAAAGGCATTTGTTCCTGCAGCAGATTCGGATTTAAGGCAGTCTGCTGGTATATGATCCCAGCTGCCTCATTGTATCTGCGAATACACTCGTTATGAGCTAACTTTCTGCAGCCATCAATGATGTGCTCGATGGATTAACTAAGCATCACCACACGACCGGTACCAATCCTCATAGGTAAATGGAATATATGCTTTTGGTAATTCCTGGTGCCGATTATCTTATCCTGGATGGCCACGATAAACGTCCTTCGTTTCCAGAAAGAGTTCATCTTCTCGTAACCACAGGTTGAATACCTCCCTATCCACTTCAGGTTGATCTTTTGTCCTCGGGTACTATCCATATAATGACTTTTCTCTCAATTCCTGTGTAATTTAATATGGAGAGGGACGCGGCGGCCAGCACACATCTGCTGCCCCCGCAGCGTGGTAGGACTATCCTCTCACTTGCCGAGTTTGTGTGGTGCATTCGATATTTCGTCATCTACTTGCGAATGGTTCTGTTATACATTGTCCAGGTCCATGTTGGACAATTTATTGAGCCTGAAAGAATAGATGAGGAGTGGAATCGCATAGTTGTTGATAGCTTTGATCTTGTTGGCCTAGCTGCAACTCGTCTCAGAAATGGCTTTTAGGCGTTTGACAAAGGCCTTCGTGAGGCTTTCCTTAAGAGCGGGGTGACAAGGTCCAGTCAGTTTCAGGTTGCCTAAATAATAATGCGACTCATCCTTCGTCATTGTTTTAATGAGCGTCTGGTTGTCAAGCTCCAACTCTGCGTTCATCACTCCCTAAGTGCAGTTTTCTGCGCTTGTCCAGCCCGAGTTCCATAGGACTATTATTGGAAAACTGCGCTATGATGTTGATTAACTTCCGCAGTTTTTCAGGGACATGGCTGACTTAGAATTTGAATCACGCGCAGGCAGTTCTTGTATGCCTCTAGAATCTCAAGCAAGTAATCGTGGGATTTAGTCGGACAGGAGTACCTCGGTTTAGCTCGCAATGAGACCGATTGGTTCGGATACACATTTTGAAATAAAATGGCTTTAGATGGATAGAAATTTGTTTATCCGAATCTTTCGCCAAGATTTTGTATTATTATGAACCTTAAGATTGTATAGGTATACCGTTCTAATCCTTCTGTCAAATTGTTTCCAAGTAAACAATAGTTTTTGCTTAATTTAACAATCATTTAAAATTGATGGCTATTTTCAAAAGCACCGGCAGCTACTTGCATACATTGCAGTTCTACTCGGATACATAATTTAATGAGAAGCAATATGTACGCTGATTGGAGCGGCTAGTAAATGTGGTATAATCACCGCAGTATTGTGGTATGTTATGTTCGCTCTTCAGGTTCCTATTTTCCATTCCTAAAAACATCTAGTTTGATGTATGTATGTTTTAAGCATGGTTAGCTTGGTAGTCACCATCTATACAGTACACTACCGTCGAGATTTAGGAGATGAATCTTTTTCAGTACAAACAAGTTTTAACTTTCAATATAAATCGCGAAAAACTGGGTCGAATATTTTCCAATGAATCCTATTAAATATTTAAGCATACTTAAGAAAGAAATGTTCACCCAAATTCGTTTTCTATGAAAAGAAGTAAAGCTTGGCGATACTTTCTCTCACATACTATACGAAGTGGAGGACCATCTATTTCAAAAATCAAAAATAGTTATTCTATCATTTTTAGTAGAGCTTTTTCTGGGACCTATATTACTGAAGATATTTAAGATGTGTAATACCTAGACCAAAATATAAAAACACTAAATACATTTACTGCAGTTCAAACGCGCAGTGTAATCAACGGTCTGTTTGTCGGGCGACAAATATTAATTATTATTCGATTCAGCGGTGCACATGAACGTACAAGCACACAAATCAGGAATATAATTTCATTCGATAATCTGGTTCTCTCGATGCTACACTGGTCCCACTGTTTGAAACTACCACACTTCTATCACAAAATTGCTGATTCTCAATCGCCGATTAATTTCTGCGATTAAGATTCATTCAGAGAGTATTTGCCGTTTTGCCCGTCTGAGCGATGAGATCTCTACGTTCTATCAACAAAAAAAGAGTTTTCGTTATTGTTTCATAAGTAAACAGTAAACCTTTACCGATTCTTATATTGCTTCCTCATAGAGGGCGGTTTGTTGTAACGTAAATTTTCAAATCTACTTTGTTGACATGTTCAGATATAATTCACCCCACGAACTCAAAAATTCACTTTAAAATATATCCAAGTGTGTGTGTGTGTGTGTGTGTGTGTGTGTGTGTGTGTGTGTGTGTGTGTGTGTGTGTGTGTGTGTGTGTGTGTGTGTATTTTTTGGGAATGAGTGTGTGCGTGTGTGTATTTTTTGGTAATGAGTGTGTGCGTGGGTGTATAACTTTTTTTGCTTCCCATATCTCGAAAATTAAAAGAGCTATGATCATGAAACTTGGAAAAATTGTAGCTCTAATTGATATTTAGGTCTGATAATATTTTGAGCTAGGTCGGCCAATTACAACTGTTTTTTCTTTGCGTTTAGATTTTCCTCGAAAAGCGTTTATGAGTATTTTTTCATTTTTAAGGTAGTATAAAAATTTCATCCTAGATTTGTAGACTTTTTTCAGATGCATCGATTGACCTGTTGACGAACCAGCGAACCTTTCATGATCCTCCATGGCCTACCAATTCCAATTTGAAAATTGAAAAATTTGTTCACTTTGCTCATATGAGAAAAACTTTTTTTGATATTGAGAATACTACTTTACTGTATGTGATGTATTTGATCGAGTGTTCTAGACACATCGATTGACCTGTTGACGAACCTTTCATGACCTTTTATGGCCAACCAATGCCAATTTTTTTAAATTTGAAAAAATATATTTATATAAGGAAACCTTCTTGATATTGAAAATACAGAATTACTGTATTTGATATCATTGTTCGCATATTCAAGACGTGTCGAATGACGTATTGACCAAAAGGAACTAAGTTTTAGTAGACCTCGAATGAACCCTTCGGGTTAAGAAATGTGGCGCAGGGCACTGTAAAAAGATAGCGCAAAGATCAATTTATCATCTCCGCATTAAAAGTGAAAATCTTCAATTTTCGATCTTGACTCACAAAAACGCTCATAACTGCTAAAATAAAATCGACAGACCAGTCCCTTATGATTTGGTCGTACACATATGGAGAAAACTCTTTCAATATTTGGAATAAAACACTATTATAACTTAAAAAGTTGCTCGTTGAAAGCAGACACAAATTGATTGACCTTTTGATGGTCTCTGATTTTCTGAAAATAAGATTTTCGGTTAGACAGAAACATCAACTTGAAAAGTATTGAAACTGTTGGTCTTTATTTTGTTAGTGAAAAACTTCCCTCTATGAGGAAGAAGAGTGCTTATAAAATCAGGACAAATAAATACATCGATAGGGAATACACCCGTAGTACTTCGCGGAGCGCTATTTCATAATATTTTATATTTTAAAAGTACTTTTCTATGACTGAATAAAAAATATTTGTTTTCGATTTCCAATATCAAAATCTTATCAAATGTACAAAAATCGGTTGCACTGAAAAAGATTCAATTTGTTCTTCGATTCGTTATTTTTGAAAATGTTTCCTTTTCAATTTGGATGGTTTCAGTTTTGTTGCAACTCTCTTGGAACCCCAATATCGACTTCAACAATTTCAAGTGATGTTTCGAAATATATTTATCACAGTATTTATTACAGTACTTCTCCATTGCTCCTACTTCTTATATCATATTTTACGATGGTAAATATAACAATTTTCTGCATTGCAGGCGCACCTGAAAACAAATTGTGGGCCTACATCCCGGTGGATCCCCGAACACGGAGGCCTACGACAACGACAACAACTACTCCAAGAATCACAACCACTACCTACAGACCTTGGAAAACGCGACCTACGTGGTCCCATTATCCCAACTACTACCCAGACGATGATAGACCTGGAAAACCTCCAAATCGTTACCCTCACTATAGAACTGAGAAGCCAGATTATCGGCCTCGGGATCGCTACCCTATAAAGCCGGACTTCAGAACCGAGAGCCCGGATTACAAACCTCTACTCCCTAAAAAGCCACATGTACACCATCATACCACATCGACAGTTACGACGACGACCTCCACCACTCATCGACCAAAGCACCGCTGGACACCCCAGGTCAACGAGGACATTCCGGATACGTGCGATACTAGCTACGATGCCATCAGCATCATCCGTAGGGAAGTCTTTATCTTCAAGGGTCGGGTACGTGTCCTATTATAGAAATACTTCCTCGAGTGATTGTCAAATTCTGCATTTAGATCTCAAAATAATTTAGTATTACAATTGAAATGAAAAATTCGGTTTCACGTATCAGACCACCCAGAAAAAAGGAATCGATTGAATGGAAATTATTTGAATTGAAGAATTTAAGAATCACGATTAACGCAAATTGCGGTCTTTCGGTTTGTGAAATTTTGTATCGGTCTCATAAATTTAATGATTTCAATTGGTCACGATACAGCCACCACCGATTCAAGCCAATTTTGTTGAATTATTCTTATTTTTTTAATCGTAACCATCGGAACAACGTTTCCCGGCTGAGTTTTTGATATTTCTGACAACTGAGTCAGTAAATGTCGTTCTGATTCAAGAAGCTGAAAAATAGTTCATCGAAATTTGCTTGAAATGGTGGTGGCTGTATGGTGGCCCATTGATATGATTAAAATTCGCGTGAATCGGCATTCTTAAATTCTTCGATTCAAATAATTTCCATTCAATCGATTGTTTTTTTCCTAGAGAAGATCACCTTATATGCCTTTCAAAAGTTTTTAGAGAACTGCATGAAATTCATAAGAATTTAATTTATTTTAACCGAATTTTTTATGGGAACTATTTTGGCTTAACAATAAGGTTGGATAGGACACGTTGAAGAATTAATAACATGACTGAATAACTTTTTTTTTTAAGGTGTGCGAAAGGCCCAAAACTGCTTTTCAGTTTGATTTATTCCGGGTCGGCTCTTGTTTCTCGAAACCCGAGAACTCGAAATTTTTCGGGTTCTCGAAAAGTTTTTCAGTTTGAAAAAAAATGGTTATTACTTTACCGTATCACGCATTATGACGTTTCTTTAAAATTAAAAAAACATCTATAAATAACCAAAGCAATATATTAAAATAATAATGAAAGATTTATGTGAAATTATCCCTCGGTCCGGGACTGTTTCTTAGACTGATCCTTATTTTTCGAACTCAAAATTCTTTTGCTTCCAGGGGAGGGTTTCGTGTCAATGGCCAAAAAAATTATGTGCTCCAAATTTTAGCCGAATCGGTTAATATTTATCCCTAGCACACATCACTTGAAGTTTTCGATATGATTAACATGGGAAAAAGTGTGCAAAAATGAAAAATCCACATCGACGAATTCTTCTATAAACCAGGGACCGCGACCTTCTTTCAAACCACAAAGAAGTGGTGTACTCGTAGAGTAAAAATAAAAAATTTTGAAATTTAAAAAATGGCGCACCCATTAAAGATGACCACAAATGGTATTCTATAGTTTTCAACAAAAGGGACCCTAATTTCATGAAAAGATCTTGTTAACAGCTATAAAGCAAGTGCTGACATTCAAAATTAGAAATTTAAAAAAAATTCAAAATGGCGACTGTTGGGATTATAAAAAAATTAATAATTTTTCCATTCTTTCAGGAAAGCCTCTCAAACTTGACAAGATGAGCAAATTTATTTCCAGAAACTATGAAATTTTGAAAAAATCCAAGACAGTAGCTGCTCAAATTTGAAAAAATGTTTAATTTTTCCATTTTCAATTGAAGCCTCTCCAGCTTAGCAAGATAAGCAAATTTATTTTCTGGAAATGTGAAGTAGTGCTGTTTATTTCGACCATGACGAAATAGTATATTGTGCTACAAGTACGGAAAGTAGGCAGTTCCATACGAGTGTGAAGTTTTGCTGTACGAGCCAGAGGCGAGTCGAAGGAGAGTTGAGGCGAGCCGAAGACGAGCCGGAAGCGACCCGAAGATGAGCCAATGGCAAGTACTGTAAACTTCACAAGATTTGCAGCTGCCTACTTTCAGCGCTTATTGCACACGATATTTTTTGTAACATATACAGGGAATTTTCGATTTGAGAAACAATAAAAGCCAATTTTCCGGAAAGTTTTGAAAATCAGAAATTATGAGAAACTTCGGAAATTTTTGGTAAATTCATAAATTACCAAAAATTTCAGGTATCCAACAGTTTCTGAAAATTTCCGAACTTTTCGGTAATTTAGGGTAATTCATCGGTAATTTATGGTAATTTATCAGTCATTTATGGTAACATCATTCAGAGTTAGTCCGATCAGTACTCAAAATCAGGCGCTTTGAGAACCTTTTTCACAGTTAAATTGAAAAACAATGATCGGTTCCGCGCCTAATGAAAATGTATTTGCCGGAGGCGCATGAATATTCCCCAAATGCTATTTTCCCTAATATTTATTTTACCTAATATATTTCAACCGAATAGCAATGTTCAATAATTTTTGTTTATCATAACGGCAAATTCAGCTAATTTTTATTTTTCCGAAACACTATGTGACATAATTTTTATTCTTCGGAATAAGCACATTATCTAAAATTCATTTTAACGAAACGCTGTCATAATCCTTGTGTCATCGAAACTGCATGCAACATAAATTTCATTCTTCCTAAAATGATGTATTGCGATCTGCGCGAAAGTTTGTTTCTAAAAATGGTCACTGAATGAAGAATCTATCCTCAGGTAATTCTAAAACTAAAAATGGTGCATATGGCGGACCGATTTCTGTTAGTTTTAAAATTGCACTAAAAGGTCAAACTTTCCATTTTTAGGCTAGATCGAAATTCAGCTATCTCGAAAACCTTTCGAAACTGAATTTCACGTAAATAACATCATTTGTTTGTAAATTTATTCGTCACATTGGAACTGCCATTATGAATTTCTTAATTTTGAGGTCAGAATAGAATTCGACTACCTCGAAAATCATTATATTCCGGTTTCACAATAACAGCATCGTTTTTATGCTAATATAAGCAAATTTTTCATTTCACGAATATTTTACACCTACCATATTGGATCCGTCATAAATTCTTTTGGCCACACAAATGATTTTTTAAACTCAATTCTGCTGATTCTGCTGATTCAAAATTAAAAGGCAATTTTTTTAGTTTGACTAATAATATATGTATTTCTATAAATCTTCTTTAATTTGGCTAAAAACTATAAATTGGGCACCAAAAATTGGGGATAAATGAAGGTGCTGTAATGAATTCATGATAAAATTGTGCGGTACTTCAGTTCTATGATAAAAATAACGGAATTGGGAACGTTATTCTGAGTAATTTTGTGATTTCTTAAGTTTTTCTAAATTTTGACATCATGCCTTTAGAAACATTTCGACTCAGGAAAAACAATTTCAATTGAAAAGGCTTTCGCTTTGTCCTCAAGCAGTATTTTTACATATTTTAGATTTTTGCAAATTAAACACATGTACTGATTTCCTGATTATATTCCTGATTAGAATTCCAGAATTGTGAATTTATGCATTTCATATAGGACACCTTATTGTATTATTTTTTATTATATAAATGTGTTCCTTTTTTTACCAGTACTTATGGAGAATTGGAGATCAGGGTTTGTACGAAGGATTTCCGGCTGAAATAAGTCGCTTGTTCAACGTGCCGAAGGACACTGATCACGTGGACGCAGTTTACGAGCGAGTGGATAAAAAGATCGTATTTTTCATTGGAAGATTTTACTATGTGTTCAGTGCGAACACTTTGGAGGCTGGATATCCGAAACCATTAACTACCCTCGGCTTACCGGCTTCTTTGGAGAAAATTGATGGTGCTATGGTCTGGGGTCACAATAAAAAAACTTATTTCTTCAGTGGTACCATGTACTGGAGGTAAAATCATTAGTAGTGTCGATACTTAGTTAAAATTGTGCTTCATATATTACATTATTCCGTAACGATTTCTCCATTATGTGAGATAATTAATGTTTATATTAAATTGGTAGATATGATTATATTATTATTATTCCATTTTAGAAAACATGCAGCTTATGCAAATAGAAAATACACATTTTTTTCAAAATTTGCTCTAATTTTTACAGCCTCATTCTCGCTCGAAAAATTGAAAAGTCGCACAAGGTGATGTAAAAAGAGGTAAAAAGTTGCTTTCCCTAAAACGAATAATAAATTATACTAGAAAATTGAATCCTTTTGTAATTAATCTGTAAAATCTTCTTGAAATTACAAATCATTTTATTTAGTTAGAGGATATACTTGTACGTATTAGAGAATTTAAAATTATTAATAATGTTTTCGTGAGGATTCGAATTTGTGAAAATAAGTAAACATTAATTGAGGGATACCTATAAAATAGATACCTGATACCTGTAAAATTGTAAACTTTTGAAAAATTAACACTAAAGGGTTGTTAGTTTTTTTCTAATATAAAATTACGTCCGTAATTATAAGCATCTAATATATTTCTTCATCTTTCACTTTTTTCTTCGAGACAGATCGAGATATGTCAAAATTCCTACAAGAAGCTGTCTGAAATCTTTCATAGTATTCAAATAATCGACATTTTATGATATTGATTTTCATGAAACATGAGAAGGGGAAACCACCTTACAGCAGATAGAAAAAAATTCAACAACATTTAACTGCCTCACTTTGCACAAATGAAGAAAGATTTTCATATTTAAATAAAGCTTAAATATTCATTTGACTATTTCTATAGGAAATAATATCACGAAATTAATCAATTAGCTGTATTATTTAGTAAATGAAAGTTGAAACTATATCAATATTTTACGAATAATCAAAAAAGCTTAAATTTTGACATTTTTTCATGTCTGATATTACGTCAGATTGGTACGATTGGTACGAAATACGTTCATGCCATTTTACCTGACTTGTGATGACAGAAAAGCTCAACATTTTTTACATACCTTACTCCTAAAAATGATATCTTTTCCGGGTGACTCCCTAAAACAACTAAAATTTCTGGACTTTTCAATAACTACAAATTTACACTGTTTTTTTAGTTTCTCATTTACAAAAAATGTAATTAAAAAACTTCACTAATGAAAATAAAAAAACAAACACAACCTCTAACTTTAAACAACTACGAGACCATCGCAGAACTGCCAATTGACAGGAAAATTTTTCGCAATTTTTCGATTGCCCATTGTTTTTTATCTACTGTTGGAAAATGTAATGTGATATGAAAAGTCCTCAAATATTAATAAATAATAAAGAAAAATGTTTTGTGTCAATATGTATTGTTCATTAAACTCCAAATTTTAATTCTAATGTATAAACATGCCGCAGAAATGTTTCATTATTAAATATTATAATAAAGAATATATTATTAAATAATAAATTCCAATAGTCTCGAACATTTTTTATGATTTTTTTAAAACACTATCCATAATATTTTAATGGGTTGAAAATGCCTTCTTCAAGAGCAGGAAATAATTTATTTTCTTAAAAAGGGTAGTTTTTCAGACATTTTGGAGAATTAAATTAAGGGTTCAGTCTTAAATGATTCATAGAAATTAAGGCAATTTTGAAAAAATTAGCAGCATCTAAAGTTTTTTAAATAATAATCGTATATTCAGAAATTTTATAGCTTTTTAATGTTAAAAAACATTATATCTCAGACTTCAGTTGGTTACAACCTAATATGAAATTGAATGTATTGCACGGGGCTATCCCGGTTTATATCATCAGTCACGGACACATTTTGGTAATGCAATCAAGTGATCT
>JAUMHM010000002.1:2804238-2829027 GCA_032362435.1 Melikaiella ostensackeni | reverse complement strand
ACTTTTTAATTCCTCCCAATACGCTTCCATTAAATTTTTCTAAATCGATTAAAAGGAATAGGTTTTGCTTTTTTTCTGCCTGTTGGTGGAATTTTAGATGGAGGAAAATTCGCGTATTAATGGGAATTCAGATTCTGAATTTTTATGAATTCTTCTGTTCTTACCGGGCTACGCTTGAGCAAGCTTATCAGTCATGTCCCGCCTAATAATAAAAATTCTCTTAACAGAAAAATCGCTAGCTGTTATTTGACCCCACCATCATTATATCGTACATCTAAAATGGTCCTCTAACATACTTTGTAACAAATCAATCCTAACTTTTTCATAAAAAATCCAACATATACCTATGTGAAAAACTTATGTTATGCAAAAGAGGTCGGCAAAAATTAAATTAAGTTTGTTAATTTTTTTCATGGGTATTAACAACAATTTTCTCTCTGCTAAACAATACCATCATTCCCTTTCTCCTTTCGTCCTTATAATTTCTTAAAAGTTGTACGACATATTTTTGAATTTTCAAGCTAAAATTTCATTTTTTTAGTTACATTTTTATTTGGCAGTTCAAAATTGAATAACATTTTGAATGTCCAGTACTCAGAATTGTATACTCGTACAATACAGCGGACTGGTGGAGTAAAAAACTGAACTTAATCGAATTATTTGAGCTAAACCAAAAAAAGAAAATTCAAGATTTTGTACATTTACATAATTTTTCCTATGGGCTAAAAAATTATGGCGATCTTTTTATAGGTACAGTTTTTTGTAATGAAAAACTATAAATAATTATCAATAAAAAACTTTTTGTGCTAATTATAATTGATCGGTTGGGGTGTAATTACTACTTACTTGCATTTTCAGAAGTCACTCGTTTTTCATTTGTTCTTAATGAAGTTATGTACGAAAAACAAACTACTTCTGGAAATGCAAGTATAGGCTTTTATTTTAGTCTTTTTTATTACACTCAACCACTCAATTTTTTGAAAATGTGGAAAAATATGTTTCTTTTTTAAATTTAGTTAATTGCGTCTTCAAAAAAAGCTGTACACGTTGAACTTCAATTTTCTTCATTTTGAGCCGACTAGGCACGTTTTCAAAAATTTGTAATTTGCTTAACAATTTTTTACTTACATTTTTACATTATTTTACATTGTAAGTTACTCCTCAATACTGCTTATATTCCATCTTTATATATTAATTAAATCAATGTAAATCACAATGCATACATACATAAAAATAAAAAATTTCAATAAATTGAGAAGAAAATATTACGTGCTTTATATGACCGAGAATTTTACACTTCTTCGCTGATCCACTTCCCATCACGTCCCCATGTCCTATTCGAAAATAAATTTAAAGGGTTTTGAATTCAATATGCTGCCACCTACTGGTCCCGCGCGCGAACCTAACCTTCATCGATCCATCGAGACTCTGCGCCCCTAACTTCGTGCCGTAGTGACCGACCAACATTGGATATGCAATCTAGTGTTCAGTATTGTACAATTCTACTTTCCCAGGTTTTCCGTGAAATATGGCGATTGCCGAGGTAGGTCTGTCACGTGGATTCACAAAATGTCTGATTATATTGGTAATACGGGGTTTAATTCTCATTTTTCGTTGCAGTTGACGAATGCGTTAAAGGATCTGCCGAATCGCGTTCAAACCGCTAGCAAAAATGAACGAAAAGAAATTCTCCAGAATGTCGCTAACGTGTTGTCAAGTCCTGGTAAGTCGTGCAACTTTGACTTCATTTTCCCCGTTACATGCTTTTGCATTACGTTTTTTCGTTTCTTTACTCTATTTATTCACTATCGATTGGCTAGGATACTTTTACAAATCTCAACAATTTCATATCTTTGACAATTCAAGTTTTTTGTTAACTAAAATCTTTACTTCCGGGTCAGCTGTTTTGACTTGCAAGGGGGTACGATTTATTTTCAGCAGAGGAGAGAACATTATTGTTAAATTGAATGAAAAACACAATTTTAAACAATTCCGACGGCAATTAAAGAAGAACTATTGTATATAATTATTGTTTGTGTTTATTATTGTCCGTTTCGCTGCTGTTTATAATCCATTCTTTTCATCAAAATTAATCTTTTATAATTTACAAAATTAGTATGTCTATTAATTGCATTGTACTATTGATATAACAATATTTTTTAATTTATTATATTATTATTATTATATTTTATTATTTTATTTATATATATACATATATATATTTATATATATTTATTTTATATTATATTATTATTATTATTATATTTTATGCGCACATGCGATTTTTTTGGAAGTTTAGATGCTACCGTTGTTTTCAGTGTTTTGTTTTGAAAAATAGATTTTCATCCTCTTTATAAATTACAATTTTTATAATATTGTTTGTATTATTTGTATATTTTTTTATATTAAAGTTTTAAACATTTTCAGTACATATCAGTATCAGGAAAAATGTACAGCCATCCGCCGATTTAGTGCCGTTGGATTTAATCCCCCCCCCCCCCGGCCTTATTCGGTGTCGTGGGCTCCCCCACTTACGACTCCGTACCGAAGTGTGTCGGTTTATTTGAGATCAGCCAATTTAGTTCCGCGACCGAATATACAGATATCTCTTGATTTAATTCCGCATTTGGGGGTCTAGGGGAATATATTTCTAAGAAAAGAGGGACCCTTTCCTGCACCACTTCGAAGTCAAGTAAGGTTGATCAAGGTGACGATCGGTCGTCCGATTTAATTCCGCGGTCAGTTGTGTCTGAAGTTCGGTTGAGTTCTGTCTTATGTTTATATTTCGCAGTGAAGTATGGTATAAAACACTATTTATCGATGAATATTAGATGTATGTAAAAATGATTTTTCCTTTCACCCAAAAAAATGAATTTAAAAATTGTGGGAATGGCAAATGGAAATAGATAATTTCGTTTCAAAAATTTTTTTTAGCTTTCACCTCGCTAAAACATTGTAAATAATGATCACGTATTTTTTATTTTTGCCCGAACTTTCAATCACTTGGTTTAGATAAAAATTTATATTTGATTTTTAATATCTAGTTGTCATTCCCATAATTTTATGAATTCTTATATTCCAGTACAGACGTTTTTTCACATTTTGGCATATCAAACGATACATATTTTTTATATATATATTACACGCTTAAAAAAGGCTTTACTACATTTTTCGGGCTTTCTGAGAAAATACATAATTTTTAATTTTATTAGATGTAAAACTGGATAAAGACCATCTCGTTTTTCCCCCTCCCACACAGAATAAATATTTATTAATCTTTTGCATTTTTAGTGTAGAGCTCTTGAGAGGCACATGCTTCCATAATTTTATTAGAATTTTATATTTTAAAGTTTACTACAGAAAACTTTCTTTTTCATACCATAAAATTTCATTTTTAGTCTTTATCCAGTTGTCATTCTCATTTCTTCATATGTACATAATAAGTTGCTGTCTAAAATTGTAATAAACAATTTTTTTACACTTTAGTATGAATGCATTCATTAGCGGAATTAAATCGGGCAATAGAGAGTATATTCCGTCGCGGAACTAATTCGGTTAATCTCAAATAAACCGACGCACCTAGGTACGGAGTCGTAAGTGGAGGAGCGGTCGAACACGAAATGGGGGGGAATGAAATCGGGCGGTACTAAATCAGCAGGTAGTTGTACTCTCTATTGCCCGATTTAATTCCGCTATAGAATGCATTTATACTAGAGTGTAAAAAAATGGGTCATTACAATTTTAGACAGCAATTTATTATGTATTGAAGAAGAAATGAGAATGACAACTGGATAAAGGCTAACAATGAAATTTTACAGTATGAAAAAGAAAGTTTTCTGTAGTGGACTGTGAAATATAAAATTCTAATAGAATTTTGGAAGTATGTGCCTCTCAAGAACTCTACACTGAAGATGCAAAAAGAGTAATCATTATTTTTTCTGTGTGGAAGGAGGAAAAACGAAATGGTCTTTATCCAGTTTTCCATCTAATAAAATCAAAAACTATGTATTTTCTGAGAAAATCCGAAAAATGTTGAAAAGCCTTTTTTAAGCCTGTAAAATATATGCAAAATATGTATTCTTTGATATACCAAAATGTGGAGAAACGTCTGTACTGGAATAAAGAATTCATATAATTATGAGAATAACAACTAGATATTGAAGATCAAATATAAATCTTTATTCAAACCAAGTGATAGAAACTTCGGGCAAAAATTTAAAAGTACATAACCATTATTTACAATGTTTTAGCAAGGTGAAACATAAAAAAAATTCTGTGTTTGGGGGAAAAAACGAAATGCTCTTTATCCATTTGTCATTCCCACAATTTTTAAATTCATTTTTTCAGTTGAAAGGAGAAATAATTTTTACATATTCGTAATAATTATCGATAAATGGTATTTTATACCAAACTTTACTGCGAAATATAAACAGAAAACAGGACTCAACCGAACAGAAGAAATAGGCGTCCCTCTTTTCTTGGCAGTATATTCCACTAGACCCTCAGACGCGGAATTAAATCGAGAGGCAGCTGTATTTTTGAATAAAGAACTTTTGTAGGTATTGTGTGATTTATTTCTATTTGATGGTTGCAAAAAATTTTGGTTCGAAATTTAATTTTTCTTATGTCCCTAAAGTTAGAAATTGAAAGCTTCTGAACTTGAATAATTTTGAATTTAAAAACGTAACTATATAAAATTCTTTGAATTTCACTTTAAATCGTTTCAGACTGTACAATGTCATAGTTAAAGCCTTAATGCTTCAACAGTTTTAAATTTAAAGATTAATAGACGATTTCAAATTTAAATCTTTTAAACTGGTATCATTTTAAATTGAGTTCAAATGTTTTGGTAATTTGAAGCTGGAAGTGGCCAAAAGTTATTAATTTGAAATTGAAAGCGTTTGAAGTTAAACAATTTTCCAATTGGAATAGTTAATAATTAAATAATTTTAGATTGAAATATTCGACCTTAATAAGCAACTTTAAATTGAAGACATTCAAGCTTTAGCAATTTTAAATTGTGACTCAAAATTCTAATTCCTAATAAAAAGTAGGTTAGTTTTTGAAATATGTAAATGCAAAAATCACGTGTGTCATTTTTGTATTTTGAAAAAAATTAGCTTGCTTGGAAGAATCTTTTGAATGTCTCATAACTTTTTACTGACAGAATACATTAGAATAGATTGAAATGCCCAAGTAATCAAAACTGGACTAAAAGCTCGTTCTTCTTATAGCCATTGTCGTGTACCTAATAATTTTCTTTTTCTACCTATGTCTAAAAAATCTGTTGAATACCCCATAAATTTTGACTGATAGAAATACAGTAGAGAAAAATTTAGAAAAGCTGAAGGAATTGAGAACAGATAAATTCAAAAGTAATAATTTTCAAACTATACTGTTTACCTATTTTTCATTCTTCCAGCTTTTACAAATTTTTCTAAAGTATTTTCATCAGTAGGAGGTCGAGCTGCTTGAAAGATTTTGTAAAGGTAGCTAAAAAAATTCATTTTAAAATGCAGAAAAAAAACTGCCGCCAACCGGGATAGTTATGGACCCCGGTGGGTAATTATGGATCAAGGCTATTATTCCGTAGAAATTTTTTTTTCTTGATGGGATCTTACTGTATATTCTAAGAATATTGTTTATAAAATGTTCAGAAAGTCTTACTACAAAAAGAAAAATAAATTATAAAGTTGTAGAGCATCTATAATTACCTATGAAAAATCTTCTGCCTTCAGTAACTTTTTTATCGTACCTTATGAGCGTGAAAAATTACCCTGTGTACCCTATTTTCTATCCCCTAGGGATGACTGTGAGGCCTGCGAAACTCAAAACCCCCAAAATTTCTCAATTTTACAGTTTCAATTTAGGCACTGACTAGCGTTACGGAATTTTCCGTAAAACTAACCCGGTCAAGGTTTAATCAGATTTTAAGAGGGAAAAAGTGTTACTTTTTTTCACCCAACACGATCAACACAAATCTTGTTTTGTCGAAATGAACAAAATTAAACTCTTTTCTTTTACTTTTAAGTTTTGGTTTTTGGATTTTTTCTGGAAAAATAATTTTTAAATTTTTGTTTGTGACGCAAATTCATATACACCTTGAGCTACCCATAAGAACTTTCTCATATTTAGTAGCAAAAATTTGCGGTTCTGACAATAAAAAAAGATTATGGAATTTTCTATCGAAATTTTGGAGTTTTGAAAAACTTTGTAGCACAAATCCACACAACTCTAGCACAATTCAGCACAACTTTTGCTACTAATAAAATTTTTGAAAATGCGTTTGAAGTTTAAAATTGTTTACTGTTAAACCCTTTCCATTATAAATCTTTCAATTTTTGATGGTGTATATTTTGAATTTTTTAACGGTTGATAGTGTTGAAACCATGAAACTTAAAATTTGCGATTGTTTGCGAGGTCTAAAGTATGTGCTCCTCATAATCTTATTTTAGAAATGAGTTCCATAAGCTGAATTATTAGTCTTTTTTTAATGCTGGCACAGTTATTGAATATATTTTTAGTTCCGTTTTAATTGATATATTGATAAATCAGTTAGTTTTATAAAAAGAAAATTAGTGTTTGCAACCCTCAGAAGAGATAAAAAACATTCAGTAATATGCCAGGTTCGTAGCCTGATTGGTTAATTTTAAAAATGAAACGTTCTCCAACTTTTTTCTTCTATTATTTTCAGTAAGTTAACTTTTAACTTTATTATTATTTATTATATATTGATGAATTACAGTTATTTTATGTTTCTTCTTTTAGATCATTTATATCCAATACATTGATGTACAAAAATCTTTTGTTCTTAAGGCATCAACGAAAAGCTTGTGGGCGGAATATGTAAAGTTACTTCTATCACTTTACATCGCTACAGAGATACCACCTCTCAATCCTACGTGAAAAACTTGATAATTTCTTTGTTAAAAGAACAATCTGAAGCAGCCGTCAAGCATATGTCAAGTGTTGTCTCAGAACAAGCTAACTGGCATAAAAATGTGGTACCCTCGTAAGTCACACTCTACAATATTTCATATTGTTCATTAAAAAAATGATTTTCCACTCCATTAAGGATGTATATAATATTTAGAATTGTTCACCTTAACTTTTCTAGGCACAACACAGCATTAACTGCCCATCTCGCATTAAAATGGAGTACATTAATTGTCCTTCACGGAATCAGCAAAGGACCTGAATCAAATTATTCAGAACTACCAAAATTAATAGAAGCTCAGGCAAACCTGAGTGCCGCTGCTTTGGCTTCAGAAGACTCTAAACTATCCAGAAAAGTATTTACTCTTCTCGTAAATCAGTGGAGCACTGTTAGCGGTATCCAGGAAAAATACGTAGAACATTTAAGCAAATTGGAAGTAAGCAGTGGTGTAATTGTTTTGTCTAGCCTTCTTATGAAGTATTTGGTGGAGAGCAAACAGGATGAACTGGCTGAGAAACTCAAGGTGAGTTCATTACAAATGATTTTCAGAAAAATTTATTCATATATTAATCATTTAATAATCAGACTGGGATTTTGTTACTTTTTTGTCGCAATTTTAAAAAATGCAAATTTTTTCACTTTTTCAACCTTTAAAATTTTTACATATAAGATGCAGAAAAATATAGAAAGAAAGTCGTTTAAAAGTTACAAAAAATTCGAGGTAAAGCCACTGTTCGGTATATTCTGATGTAAAAATTACGCTCAACATTGATATAATTATGCATTACGCTAACTTTTATTTTAAATCAAGGATACAAAAATTTTGGAACGGGTGTGCACTAGGGTGGCACAAATTGACTTTTTTGTGGAGAGAAACGTACCCCCCCCCCCCTCCCATTCGGTTCCAAAACCTAAAAAAGAAATTCCATATATTTTTTTCGAAATTTTGATTTATCTTGCTGCCTCACGGCACTCTAAATTTCCCATATACATTACATGGGAAAAAATCACGTTTTGCAATAAGTTCTCTAGCTTTGGGAACATGTTGCGGGCAAGTTATTGGACTTATAGAGGACTTTCCAACGAAGAATTCTATGCATCAAACATATGATATGCTTGTGGAACCCCTAACACACCCTCACGGTATTCCGAAAAGTGCCTTTAAATCCAAAAATGTCAAATCTGCACGTAATCTACAGTTTTGAGAATTTTACTCTCTTTTTTTCTCATAAATTACTATTGTTGGTCAAGCGGGATAAATATTAACATTTTTAAGTAATTTTCAATTGCTTAAGCAAATTCTAATTATTTAAATAATTGTTTTTTCGCAAAAAGACCGTTTTTTCTGACAGAATCATAATATAGATTTCCCTTTCAATGAATTTCATACTTTTTCCATTTGTTTCGACACATGAAAATTGTTTTAACAATTTAAAAAAAATAAATTCAGGATTTTTCTCTCTTTACTGCTAAAAGTATTATAACTAGTGATTTTTGAGGATAATAAATCTTATTTTTCATACTCATGAATTCTTGTACTTCTTGAAATTTGAAATTGTGCCAGTTACTTCAAGAGAAATTTGGTTGATCATGGAATGTCAGGAAATTTCTATAAGAGGAACTTTACACAACTGTCAAGAATAATAAAGATCTATTTTCAAGTTTAATCTTGTGAATTGTATACAATTGTATAAGAATTAAAATTGTCAAAGAATTCCAATTCTGGTTTTTAAATATTAATAGTCAAAGAAAATGAAAAATTGTTTAGGAAAGTGTTAGGGAATTTCGAAATGAAGTTTATTCTAACAGAAATAAATGTTCAGAATTATTTTTTCGACTTTTCTTGTAGTTTTTCATCTTTGTGTAACAATAGCCCCCCCCTGCTCTTCTTCTAAATTATGTTACGTTATTTATGGATGGCCTACTTGAATTATTCAGTTGATTGTGATAATAATTATTGGACACTCAAGAATAATTCCACAATTATTATTATTACACATTAGGTTTCTTTTCTAAAATTCGTTTCAATTATCAATGGGTCTTTTTTTTGTCGATTTTTAAAATCATTTTAAAGATTGAGTAATTTTTAGCTTGACTATACACCTTGAACATGATTGAAAATAGTTTTTCCAATGTGATCAGTAGTAGATTTTTAATTTAGAGACCTTCATGTTTGTTACAATTTTTCAGGTTGAATACTTGAGTTTGTATTAAGTGTTTAATGTGAAATGATTCAAGATTAAAACATTCAATTTTAAACATTTTTATTTCAAATTATTTAATTTTAATATCTTAAAGTGACCTAATTTCTTAATTTCAGAAATTCTATTCAATCGCAATTACAATTTTGCCCGCTACCCCTTCCTTCATGTATCACGTACTTTGAGAATTACTTCCTTGGTGTACATGCAAATTCGAAAATATCAGGTCTAAGTGAGGGAACTTCTTTGAGAGGAACTATAAATAACCGTCAAGTATAATAAGTTTTAAATAAATTTTTATTAAAAATTTTGAAAGATTCGAATTCTCTTAAAGATCGAAAAAAAACCTATTCTCTTATGAACATTTTTTGTGTACTAAAAAAGAACACCCAAAAAGTTCACAATTTAAAAATAGACTTAGAGACTACCCGTCTTTCCGACTCATTAGAGACAGGTATTCTGTTATGGAATTACGTACATATATGTATACAACCCGAACAAATTCCAGACATTTTAAGCCCAAGCCGAACCCTCTACGTCAGACGAGACGCCAGAGCAATTTTGAAGTGGGACTTCGAAAAGCTGTTTCTCAAGAAAAACGGATTTAAAGTTGTCGAGTGCCATGAGCGGACGTGTGTAATTTTTTCTACAATCACAAAATATACCCACTTCCGATTGCTTCCGGGACATGAGCATAGTGTCAATAAATTAAGTGTAGGTCAAAGTATAACTCCTCACTGAAAACCCAAATGGCTATTTCCAAACGGTATTGGAAAAAATTCGTATAGGGAGCGTCCATAAATCGCGTGATCTGTTTTTAGCGAATTTTCTTCCCCACGACTATCCTTGACGGTTTTGCCCCCCCCCCCCGCCCTCACATTCTTACATGATTTTTCATAAAATAACGAGAATTTACATAAAATAAACAATTTCTGTATTGTTTTTACAGAACGGTACTCTAGAAGCGTTCATAAAAGTGTGCATCAGTTGCAAAAAGAAGCCAGAGCTGTATGTGGTCGATTCAGCTGTCCATCTCTTACATCGAGTATCCCACGATGATTTCAAAAACCAATTACTACCGGCACTACAAAAATCAATGCTTCGAAATCCCGAAATCATAATTGAGTCAGTAGGTCATATTCTCACTGGTATGAGCCTCGACCTAAGTCGCTACAGTCAAGACATAAGCAAAGGTTTATTCGCAAACCTTCACTCCAAAGAAGACCTTGTGCGCGAAGAAGCTGCAGACGCTTGTCGCCGTCTCGCTCTTCAGTGCTCAGACTCCACAGCAGTTGAAAGCCTTCTCGCCTCCGTATTTTCCGTTTTTCATGGTTCCGAGGGAAAACTAACGGTCGCGACTCATAAGATCTCCGTTCTCCAAGGCGCTGGGTATCTCAGTTATAATTCCGTCAGCGGAAGCACCGTACAAAATCTCGCAGCGACAGCGTGCGGACACTTCATAGAAGTTCTTAAAACTGAAGTTCACGAGAAGACGTTGATTCACGGAGTCGAAATGATGGGCCTCTGGTGCAACAAATTCGTCAGTGAGATCCCGAAGGACGTGATTGACATCTTCAAGACCGGAATGGCCGCGAAGACCTCGACGGCTGGAGTTAGGACTGCGTATATTAAACTATTTTTTACTACCCCGATCGCTACTCAATCGTCAGCCATAGCTCCGCTTTTAACGCAAGCTATCAGCCGATCCTTGCAGCAAAGCGCACAGCCTGCGGCTGTCACGGAGGGCGTCGTAGCTTCTTATCTACTTCTGAAACTCATTCTGGCAGGCCAAGTTGAGAACGACAAACAGAGTGTGCTTTGGAGTGCGATCGACGATCAGACTTTTTTCTCAGAAAAGTATCTTTCCACATGTAGCGATGAAATACTCTTCCATTTGATGCAGCTCTGCGAACGGCTTATTGGTGAGTTCTCAGATCGACTAAACGAGAGAGCCCTGGTAGGTGTTCACAGAACAATCGTTACTTGTATTACAGCGCCAAAGTCGTCGACTCGCAGACGTTGCGCTCCTTTGGTTAAGAAGATCCTAACTGGTTTGAGCACCTACGAACCGGTTCAGTTTCTCCTTCTAGAGTTCAACAAAGCTCTGGATACTGCAAAAACTAAGTCAGAAGCTGAGACAGAGAGCAAAGAAGATTTGCCCGGTGAAACTAGCGGAAGAGCTCTAGCAGATGGATTATTAGCGATCTGCTCTGGGTCTTTCCTTTTCGAGACACCCGCGATGCAGCTGATCCGCGATTCCTTAATCCCCGCGCATCATCCCGCGATTCTGAAGGCAGTGCCGTACCTTTGGTTTAACATACTAAAGAATTTTAATATCAAGCTAGAGGATTTCCTCAAATGCTTTGGCGGCGAGATTAGGAAGATGTTTGTGCAGGAATACAAATCTACGTTAAGTTATGAGAACGCCCTTGCAAAAATAGCATCACTAGCTCCAGACGTGATCTTCCCGACTGTTATGCCATCGATAGTTAGCAAATTAGATGACTATGAAATCTTAAGGATTTCTAAAGACGAATACTTCACGTTTGTAACTCCAGAAGGCGAGCTCTACGATAAAAGTGTTATACCTGGGAATGATGATAACGATATCCTTAATACGATGAACATGAAGAGAGAAAGTAAAGTTTATTCATTCAAGGAGCAACAGGAGGAGCTCCAGTTGCGTAGGGAGTTGTATGAGAAAAGAAAGAAAGAGGGGAAGATAAAAGAACCTAAACTGACGCCGAAACAGGAAGAGGCTGTGAAAGCTCAGATCGCTAAAGAGAATGTAATCAGGAAAAGACTTTCTGGATTGAACGCGAAGATCAGTGATGTGGTTTCATTAATTAATGCCCTCGTGCGTGGAAACGGAATGGAGTTGTCTTTTCATCTGAAAGATTTACTTCCGGTGGTTTTGAAGAATCTAGCTTCTCCACTAGCAGCGCCAACGATGAAGGAGTTGCTCTTACTTTTGAGAAAAACTGTAACGATATCTAGCGACCCTACTCTGAGCGATCTGGTGGCTCACGTGACTCTTCGGCAGTGGCAACCACAATGTGATTTGGATCCTGGTTGGGAGGAGGAAGCATTGGAGAATGCGGTTAAGAGGACGTTGAATCTGATTCATCATCATACTGTAAAGCAAAAGCAACTTCTTTCTGCTCCAGCTTTCTGTTACGTTTTTCCGTTTGTGAAGAAAACGCTGCTGTCGAGCAAGGACGATGGTATAATTACGCAGGGGCTGCAGATTGTCCAAGATCATGCGAAGCAGCGAGGTGAGTCAACAAATCCGAAAGACCCACGCCATCCGAAGTTGTTGCCGAGGAAGCAGATGTTTGATTTGCTAATTGAACTTATGAGCACAACGACTGGAAGAGTGCAGTCACATGCGGTTGCTACTCTTTTGGATGTTGCACACTCGGGAAGTGGAGTGGATGGAGCTGCTTTAGCGACGAGTGACGACATTGAATCATTGACTGGTAAGGATTTAATTTGGCATATTTTGAACGTCAATTTCGAGCACTTGTCAGTTTTGTTCCTAACTGAATATTAGATTTCATAACATTGTCCACTCATTGCCGCCATTACTTTTACAAAACCTACTGGGAATACGTTTTTTCCTTGTCTTCGATAAACTCGACATTACAAAAATCTTGATATAGGTAACCTTTTGACGGAATTAAAAGCCCAAACCATTTTTTGAAAGAAGTTCCGAAAATAATTACTTTGATAATAAGACAAACTAACCAATATTTTAATTTTAAAGTTCTAACTTTGTTCCCTAGTAATTTTTTGAAAATGTTCAATAAACATGTTCTGATACATCTTTTTAAAATGTTTAATTTTACTTTTTTTAAATGTTTTAAAATTTTTTAATTTAATTGAGTATTTAAAAAAACGTAGTACTGAAATTTCCCTAATTTAAATCAAAGAAACATGTCATTATTTTGTTATTTAAAAAATTGTGCTTCTTCATTTCAAAATCGTCCTTTTTTAAATAATTTAAGCGCTTTAAAAACGTCGAAAATTTGTTTTCCATAACAACAAAATAATTACTTGTTTTTTTATGCAAACTGGAGAAATTTCAAGTTCAACATGTACAATTTTTAAAAAAAAGTGCAATTAACTGAACTTGAAAATGTTTTTACCTATTTTCAAACAATTGTAAGTAGCACAATTTTTTTATTTATAACTTATAGTTGTTTACTATTTAGGTACCACAAAAAACTTGGGTATCTAAAAAAAAATTCGTCAGAATATCTTGGACTATAAGCAAGTTTTTTGAATTTTCAAATTCTGAAACGAAACAGAAGACATTAACCGATTTCGAAATTTGTTCTGTAATTTGTTTTTTGTTGACCTCAAATGATTCGATCGATTTCATAATTTTCATACGGCTACGGTACAATTTTAAATGTTTTTTTTTATTCAGAGATTGTTTAATTTTGAAAGCTTCGAAGTTTTACAATATTGATGTTTTGAGTTTTAAATTGTTTAATTTAGAATTTTTTAAATTTTACGTGCTTCAAATTTAGAATTGTTCCGCATTAGATTCGTTAATTTAGAGATTCTTATTTGAATACTTTAAATTATAAGTATATTTAGTTTCAAGGGTTTTCATTATTTTTAATTTTAATGACTGGGGAAAATCTTTGAAAACCGGAAATTTGTACAGAGTCTTGAGTGGTTATCCTGCTAGTGGTTTCTATAGAAAATACCGATTACTTTTTATTTTTTTATTTTTTGGATCTTTTTATGTTAATTTTCTTCAACACATGTCAATTTACATCTCTATTTACAGGAGCACTTCAAAACTCCTTGCCCGCTGTAAGAGACGCCGCGCTTCGAGGACTTCTCGTCATACATCGAGCTTTTTCTCACGATAAAGAAGATTACCCCGAATTGCTTCGCCTTACAAGACGAATCTGGGTTGCCAAGTCCGACATCTGCGAGGAAAATAAGATTCTGGCCGACGAGCTCTGGGAAAAAGCTGGTCTTGAAGCAAACAGCGACGTTCTTTGCAATGAACTTATCCAAGATATCGCTCATCCAGTCGAACCCATACAGCAAGCTGCGGCCTGTTCACTTGCCGTGTTACTAAATAAGGATCCACACCTCATGCCAGAGATTCTCGAGAAATTACTTCAACTCTATCAAGAAAAACTAGCCATGATTCCACCAAAACTAAATGACTTCGGTCGAGTCGTGGAGCAGCCGATTGACACTTGGGGACCTCGAAGAGGAGTCGCCCTCGCTCTCGCTCAACTCGCATCACTGTTAACCCCTGAAACAATTCAACGCCTGGTTCAATTCTTTGTATCCACCGGATTAGGAGACAGAAATCCGACCGTACGAAATGAGATGTTAACAGCAGCCGTAGCCGCTGTAGATCTTCATGGAAAAGCTAACATCATCTCCTTACTCCCAGTATTTGAAGACTTTATGGACAAGGCACCGAAAATCGGTAGCTTCGACTCCATCAAACAATCTGTTGTCATCCTCATGGGATCTCTTGCTAGGCATTTGGAGAAGGACGATCCAAGAATCAAACCCATAGTCATGAGGCTTATTTCTGCGCTTTCCACACCTTCGCAACAGGTACAAGAAGCCGTAGCTAACTGCCTTCCGCACTTGGTTCCTTCCATTAAGGAAGATTCACCAAAAATCGTGGACAAACTCATGGACCAACTTCTTAAATCCGATAAGTACGGAGAACGTAAGGGCGCCGCGTATGGATTAGCTGGACTTATCAAAGGCATGGGAATCCTTGCTTTAAAACAACTTGATATCATGACCACTTTAACGAATGCAATCCAGGATAAGAAAAACTACAGACACAGAGAAGGGGCGCTATTTGCCTTTGAGATGCTCTGTATGATGCTTGGCAGGCTCTTCGAACCTTATATCGTCCACGTCCTGCCACATTTGCTTCTCTGCTTCGGAGACTCCAGTCAGTACGTAAGAGCCGCTACAGATGACACCGCCCGAGTAGTTATGAGCAAACTCTCTGCTCATGGAGTGAAACTAGTTTTACCAAGTCTACTCGCTGCCTTGGAGGAGGACTCCTGGAGAACAAAGACCGGTTCAGTAGAACTATTAGGAGCAATGGCTTACTGTGCGCCGAAGCAGCTGAGCAGTTGTTTACCCAGCATCGTTCCAAAGCTGATCGAAGTTCTTAGCGATTCTCATACAAAGGTACAAGAAGCCGGGGCAGAGGCTCTTAAAGTTATAGGCAGTGTCATTAGAAATCCGGAAATCCAGGCGATAGTCCCTGTTTTGTTGAAGGCTCTGCAAGATCCTTCTAGAAAAACGGCAACGTGTCTGCAAACTTTACTTGATACGCAATTCGTGCACTTCATAGACGCGCCTTCACTAGCGTTGATTATGCCCGTTGTACAGAGAGCTTTTATGGATCGCTCTACAGAAACGAGAAAGATGGCTGCACAAATTATCGGGAACATGTATTCGCTCACAGATCAGAAAGATTTGACTCCTTATTTGCCGACAATCATCCCTGGACTGAAGACAAGTTTGCTTGATCCTGTTCCTGAAGTTCGAAGCGTTTCTGCGAGAGCATTGGGAGCGATGGTCCGTGGAATGGGAGAATCTAGCTTCGAGGATCTGCTACCATGGTTGATGCAAACTTTGACTTCAGAAACGAGTAGCGTTGATAGATCTGGAGCCGCACAGGGATTGTCGGAAGTCGTTAGAGGCTTAGGAGTAGAGAAGCTTCACAAATTAATGCCAGAAATCATTAGCACTGCTGAACGTACAGACATCGCGCCTCATGTTAAAGATGGCTACATAATGATGTTCATCTACATGCCATCGGCTTTCACAACGGAATTCACGCCTTATATTGGTCAGATTATCAATCCGATTCTTAAGGCGTTGGCAGATGAGAATGAATATGTTAGAGAAACTGCTCTTAGAGCTGGACAAAGGATCGTGACGCTTTATGCCGATTCAGCGATTATGTTATTGTTACCGGAGTTAGAGAAGGGATTATTCGATGATAATTGGCGTATTAGATACTCTTCAGTTCAGTTGCTTGGAGATTTACTTTATAGAATATCTGGAGTATCGGGTAAAATGTCAACTGAAACAGCAAGCGAAGATGATAATTTTGGAACCGAACAGTCTCATATGGCTATCATTAAAGCTCTCGGAGCCGAAAGAAGGAACAGGGTTTTGGCTGGACTTTACATGGGAAGGTCAGATGTTGCTCTCATGGTTAGACAAGCAGCTCTTCACGTTTGGAAAGTGGTAGTCACTAACACACCAAAGACTCTGAGGGAAATACTGCCGACGTTATTCAGTTTACTCTTGGGATGTTTAGCAAGCACAAGCTATGATAAGAGACAGGTGGCAGCACGAACTTTAGGAGATCTAGTCAGGAAATTGGGAGAGAGAGTATTGCCGGAGATCATTCCTATTTTGGAAAGAGGTCTACAAAGTGAACAAGCTGATCAAAGGCAGGGAGTTTGTATTGGTCTTTCTGAAATAATGGCTAGTACCAGCAAGGACATGGTCCTCACGTTTGTCAACAGCTTAGTACCAACAGTTAGGAAAGCACTTTGTGATCCGCTTCCTGAAGTTCGGCAAGCAGCTGCTAAGACCTTCGACAGTCTACATACAACCGTCGGCGTTCGAGCCTTGGACGATATTCTCCCAGCAATGTTAGTTCAGCTAAACTCGCCTGATCAAGCAGAAGCCGAAAACACTTTGGATGGTCTACGTCAAGTCATGGCAATCAAGTCCCGCGTCGTTCTACCTTACTTGGTTCCGCAACTAACATCACCGCCAGTCAACACGAAAGCTTTATCAATTCTCGTGAGCGTTGCTGGTGAAGCTCTAACCAGATTCCTTCACAAGATTCTACCCGCTCTATTAACGGCCTTATCCAGCTCTCAGGGAACTCCGAACGAGATGCAAGAGTTAGAATACTGTCAAGCAGTAATTCTCTCCGTTACGGATGAAACTGGAGTCAGGACAGTCATGGATCAATTGATGGAAGCGACAAGGTCCAAGGAAACCCCTATAAGACGAAGCGCTGCAACACTTCTCTGTGCATTTTGCCGAGATACAAGGGCGGATTATAGTCAATATGTTCCTCAACTACTTAGAGGGCTTATTCATCTTTTCACTGATGAGGACAAAGATGTGTTGCTGATGAGTTGGGAAGCGCTTACTGCTGTTACAAAGGTAGGCAAGAAAATAGTATACAGTTTTTATAATAAAGTAGAATGATATATACGATGGATACAAAGTTATGGGCACAAAAGACGAATATGGTTTCCTGGCTTTTTCGTGTGTTTTTTGGAGAAGCAGAGTAGGTCTTTGTTGTTGGGGAGGTACTTTATCGTCCTAGGACGATAAAGTGCACTTTACCGTCCTATGCGCATTCGATATTTCGTTTTTCTGGCTATTGTAGAACGAATTCTATAGTCTCGTTTAAATTTATTTTATTTTTCACATGTTCTGTATGACATTATTTTACAGAAATATCCCTTTAAACTTATTTGAAATCCTCTTTAAATTTGATTAATGAATTAAACGTATAAAAGGAAATGACGTCGGTTAATATTGACAATGTTACTAGCACAAATATTTCTCATCTGTGTTTTTATTTGCTGTTATAATTATAACCATCATTACGCAGCGCAGAAATTTAATTTTATGAACAGAAGAGTATTCTTATTCACGAATTTACGAAGAATATTTTATTAAAAAAAAAAACCTTTTCTTTTATAGACTGTGCCAGCAAACGAGCAAATGGTCTACGTACAGGATATTAGACAGGCTGTTCGATTCGCAGCCTCTGATTTAAAAGGTCAAAATCTTCTGCCTGGTTTTTGTCTTCCAAAAGGAATTACACCCATTCTGCCCATATTCAGGGAAGCTATTCTTAACGGTGTTCCGGAAGTCAAAGAACAAGCGGCACAAGGATTGGGCGAAGTTATAAAACTCACGAGTGCTACGGCTTTGCAACCTAGCGTCGTTCACATTACCGGACCGCTGATTCGAATCCTTGGAGATCGTTTCAACTGGAGCGTAAAAGCTGCCGTCCTTGAAACTCTTGCAATATTATTAGGAAAGGTACATGGAAATGGAGCAATAACAAATACTATTACAATAATTTAGTATCAATCCTATTCCAGTATAATCAATTCTAAACCTTCATGTTTTTTTGCAGGTAGGAGTGATGTTAAAACAATTCTTACCTCAACTGCAGACCACATTCTTGAAAGCGTTAAACGACAGCAACAGACAAGTGCGCCTAAAAGCAGCCTTTGCACTCAGCAATCTCATTGTTATTCACACTCGAACTGATCCCTTGTTTGCTGAACTGCATACTGGAATTAAAACCGCGGACGATCCAGCAATTAGGTAATTTTAATCCCTGAAAATTTTAATGTCAGGGGCCGTCCATAAAAACAATAATTTTTTAAAATTTTAAGCCCGCCCCCACCTTCATGCACCAAGTCGTAACCAAATATTTTGGGTCCCCCCTATCCATAAGAAGAGCGATGGCTGTGAAAGACATTTGTGAAAGGAGATATTTTTAGAAAAGAAAGACACTCATCTCACTTTAACTGTCCGTCCCATCTGTCGCCGGCCTCACGGTTGTTCACACTTGAATGCTTCTCCCCCCCCCCCCCATCCCGCGAGCGTCCTTTGACGCCCTATACTGAAGTCTTCGCTCGGGCAGTCAGCGTCACGTCAGAAGCTATTTATATCGCGACTCTCTGGGCATATACTTTTGTATGTGTGCCGGGTTCAGAGACTATAAATGCGGTCCTTGGTGTTAACTCACTCGTCGCGTTAAATCCGGCTGAAACTAGATTTTTAATAGTCTCCGCATACTGGCCGACCAGACCCGAGTTTCGCGTGATGAGTGTATTTATAAGTAATAATACCAAAGTTGGTGGTTCTTCGTATTGTAAATGTTTAATATTTTTCAAATGTATTCTTGTTTATAAAAACATATCTTGAAAAGTTTCTCTCACAGTTTGTTGTGTTAAAGGATTTTCAATATTTGAACGTTAAAAATTTCAATCGTTCAAAGTAGTAGGTACTGTTTCAAACTTAAAGCTTTAATAATTAAACAATCAATTTTAAATTGTTCAAAATTTAACTATTTCAAGTTGAAAGTCCTGATAGTTGTATGATTTATTTTATAATTGCGATTCTTTAAAATTTACGAGTGCTAAGTTTTCAATTTTGAACGTTAAAATTATAATTGTTCTATATTGTACATTTTTCATTTGTAACCAAAAGTGTTGAATTCTGAAGAGTATAAGTTACAGTTTGGCAATTATTATTTTTGAATGATTTAAATTGAAATAATTCAACTATGAAGGATTCTGGCATAAAAAACGTTTTAATTTCACATTCTAGTTTAAAGAATATTGAGTTTTAAACGAAATTTAGAATCGTTCAATTTTAAAAGTTTCCAGTTTAAATTATGTATTTTTCAACGTTTTTTTGGAATAGTTAAATTTTTAAAGCCTACAGTTTCAAATTCTTCAATTTTGAATACCCAGTGGAAATGATAGAGTGGATTTATTTTTGATTGGTAATCTTATGAAGTATGTCTAAAATTTTTTAAAGTCATTTGATATAAGGTAAGGGTCATTAAGAATTATGCAGTTTTGAACGCCTAATTTTAAAACGATTTTATTTTCAAAATCTCAAATTTAAATGTATAATTTTTTTATATTTGTTTCTGGAAGTATTAAAATGTGACGACATTCAATTTTGAGCTGTTGCATTATCAGTGAAAGATTTTCACTCTTTGCTCTTTCAGATTAAATAAAGTTTTTTAAAGCTCAGCTCATAAAACAAAGTATATTGCACCCCCACAGACACTACCTCATCCCTCCCTCCGTTCTCCTTGTAACATAATTCACGGTGCCGCTGAACCAAGTCTAAATGTAAGTTGAATGCTAATGAGATTTTTTTGTTGATTATGATTGCCTGCTATTCTACAAACATTTCAAGACGAAAATAATTGATGGAGCCCTTCTTGAAAAAAGTCGATTTTTTGTATTTTAATCAATTAAAATTGCAAAAATTTCCCTAAAAAGATGTATTAAATATTGTACAATGCAAAATTTTTCTTTTCATTGGATTTTTTTACTGATTGTGGTTCTCTGTTATCTCGCCAAGATTTTAAAGGAAAATTAAAATTATCGGGGGTCCCTTTTTAAAAAAGTCGATTTTAGTATTCAATTAATGTGATGTACAAAAATATGTCTAAATATATATGGCAAATGTTGCCTAACATTTTTTTCTGCTGGATTTTTTCATTGATTGTGGTTCTCTGACATCCCGCGAATATTTAAAGACAACAATTAGAATAATCGAAGTGCAAAAATTTTTCTTAAAAAATATAAACTTTTATTATGGTTGCACAATTTTACTGTGATAATTTTGAGTCAATCAAATCCAAAAATCGACTTGGTTCAAAAAGAGCCGGATTGATTATTTTAATTTTCGTCTGCAAATGTTCGTTGAATGACAAAAACCCAAAATCAATTATAAAACCCAGTAAAGAAAAAGTATTTGCCAAAGTTTAGTTCTTCGTACACCTTTTTGGGTAAATTTTTGCGTATCATATTAATTAAATACTAAAATCGACTTTTCTCAAGAAGGGCCTTAGGATAATTTTAATTTTCGTCTTCCAATGTTGACGGGATAGCAGAGAACCAGAATCAATAAAAAATCAAGTGGAAAAACACGTTGTACAACTTTTACTAGGGTAACAGAACTAATTACCGAGGGGAATCCGATTGTCCAAGGTCGAAGATAAAATTCTTTCTATTTTCACTATTTTTGAATGTACACTTAATTTTTATGATTCAAAATCTTGAGTGAGACTCATTTAATGACCTTTAGTAAAAAAATAACATTTAAGTTTCAGGTTAGAAGAAATCGACTGTTTTCTTGGCAAATGGTTCCCCTCGGTAATTGGTTCCGTTACCCTATATCTTTTAGAGGAAATTTTTGCATTTCTAATTAATAAAAATACAATGATAAACTTTTTTGCAAAAACGGCTCAATCGATTATTTTAATTTTTATCTTAAATTATTTGTGGGATAGCAGAGAACCATAATCAATAAAAAAATCCATTGGAACAAAAGTACTAGTCAACATTTACCACATCTTTTTAGACAAATTTTTTACTTCATATTAATTATATACTAAAATCTACTGATTTCAAAAAGGGCCCCACAAATTATTTTAATATTTGTCTTGACATGTTTGTGGGATGGCAGACAACCATAATCAACAAAAAAATCCCATTAGCATTCAAGTTTTATTCAAACTTTGTTCAGGCGTACTGTAAATTATTGTGCCCCCCCCCCCCCCACACACACACAGCTATTACTTAATTTATGGATGACCCCTGAAGAAAAAATCGTTTTTAAATTAAACTGTTTAGAATACTTCTTTGCTTAATTTTTATTTATGTGTTTTATTAGGGAAACTATGCTGCAAGCTCTGCGTGGAGTGATAACGCCTTCTGGAGATAAAATGACAGAACCTTTGAAGAAACAAGTCTTTGTGACTTTAACTGGAATGCTGGGACATCCGGAGGACGTGACGAGGAATGCGGTAGCAGGTTGTTATGGAGCTCTCTTGAGGTGGCTTAGTCCTGACCAGCTAACAGCGGCACTCAATGATCATTTGTTATGTACGATTCACTTTCTCAGAACCTATAGTTTTAACATTCTTTTCGATTTATTAATAACTTTTAATCATGGTTTTCTATACAGGCAATGATGTAAATGCCGACTGGATGCTGCGACATGGTCGCTCAGCGGCTCTTTTCGTAGCGCTCAAAGAAGCTCCAGCTACGATTTACACCGAAAAGGACAAAGAGCGAGTCTGCAAAGTTATTCTTTCTTATTTGTCTGCTGATAGGACTCAGATTGCTATGAACGGCGTGCGTGCTTGTGGATATCTTTTCCAGTATCTGATGCTTGAAGGCCTACCAATTCCTCAACAAATTCTGACACCCTTCGTTAGAGTAAGTAATTACCTGAGCTTATAACATTAAGGGACCATTCACTTTGGGAATCTCACTTATTTCCAATTTTCAGCGCTTAGTAAGGGCCTGAAAAAAAATGTAAGAAGGAAAAAATGGGATTGCCGGTGTAGACAGACTCTTGCTTTTGAGATATCAATTTAATTTTGCTAATGTAAAGGATGTTTACCTTAGTATACATACTATTTCAGGGATCACAGTTCGTCCCTTTTTTCACCTGATCCCCTTTTATTGCCCTTTTCCCATTTTCCCCCTTACATTTTAAAAGTCCCCTAAAATACCTTAAATTGAGAATTCTGATCATTTTCCCCATTTTTTTCAAAAACTTTCGATTCATTTTTTAAGAATCATTAACAGAAATGAGGCACATGAGAAAACGAGACGCTTTCAAAGAGATTTTCTCCCATGATACCGATTTCAAGTATTTCCTAAACGATTTATTGACTAATTTCGTTGATTTGAAAGACATCGATAGCGTTGACATGGCTAACGATTCAATCGAGAAAATAAACCTGAAAGATGAATCAATTGTATAGTGGAAAATCAAAAACATCTTTGGGGTTATCCATAAATTACGTAAGGATTATTTTTGGAATTTTAGTCCCCCCTCCTCCACGCCTCGTAAGACTTTTCTATAGTAAGTGTATGTAACTTTAACGTGAGCATAATATTTCCCCTCAATCCCTCCATTCTAAAACTCTTATGGTTGACCCATTATACTCTCAAAAGTTGACTTCCTGAAATTGGAATATTTTAAAAATCTTTTCTCCAGAAAGCATAAAAAAGTCGTAAACATTAGATGTAGACTGTAGGTTGTAGAAACCAAATTTTGGAAATCGAGAATAATATGCAAAAAAGTAGCGTATTCGGACCCTATAAAAGTTAATTATTATATTGCTGATGAATGTTATATGGCTGGGTTTTACATGTTAGCAAGCTGCATATTTAAAAAAATTCTTATTTTGATGATTAATAATTACTTGAATTTCTGGTTTTTTTTTTACTCTAAACTTTATAAACTTTATTAAAACAATGTTGAAGTCTTAAGGAAACAAAAACAGAAAAGTAGGAGGTTTTTCAAATGTGTAGTCATTTTTGTGTTTTTTCAAATTATTTCTTTCTAGCTTACTTAGAAAAATACTTTAAACAATTCAGGGTTCTATACTGATAAGAATACACTAGACAAAAATTAAGAAGAATGAAGGTTCAAAATCTATCTACTGATAAAAATACATTTTTAAAAATTTCAAATATGAGCAATTAAGCATTTGTGAATTCTATTGTCTATCTAGATATTTTTCAATTTTTGATCTTCTTACATTTTTTCTTAAGTATTTTTATCAGTAGAAAGTACTGAGGTGTTTATCAAGTTTTTCAAAGCTAGCTATAATAGTATATTGTGCAACGTGTTGGAGGTATAGGCGACTTCAAACGAGTGTGAAGTTTTCTGCGTTCGCTACGCTCGCGCAGCAATCATGCAAGTTATCGCCTGTATCTCCAACACGGAGCGAGTTGAGAGACAGCGAAGCTATAGATTCGTCAATCGATTGACGGATTATCAACTTCAATTTGGAGGTTTTGTTTCACTTTGTTAACGCGGCACTCGTAACACGCGTAAGATGGCTTTACTATCGAATCGCTTTTTCTTCACGCTAAATTTACTTTTCTCACTTACTTTTCCCACTAGTGGGAGAAATTAAGTTTCTCTCATAGACACGTCATCGATCGAGGAATCGATTACTTCGTCGTCTGTCAACGAGCCTCCAAACTCGCATTTTCTGCGCGGATATTGGACAAAAGAAAATTGTTCAAACACAAAAGAGATTATATTATGGGAAAAAATTGGTAAGAAAAGACGCTGCTGTTAGATAGAAGGCACTTTAGTGCAATTGAAGAGACACCCACATGATATAAAACGTTTTTAATAATAAATTTCCCTTATTGTTATTTTAATTATTACATTGATTTTTCAAAACTTTCGTGCAGTTAATTTGTAAAAATTTAATACTAATATCGTGACAATTTTTTCTCTCTAGTCAATGAATAACAACAGCAATGACGTGAAGCAATTGCTAGCGAGGGTGTGTATACATCTCGCGCGGAATATACCATCCGAGAAAATGTCACCGGATCTACTGAAGTCGCTACTTCCCATGTTAGTCAATGGTACGAAAGAGAAGAACGGCTATGTTAAAGCCAACAGTGAACTCGCTCTCATTGCAGTTCTAAGGTTAAAGCAGGGCGACGAGGAACATCAGGTATGCATATACCTGTATTCATAAATTTACTGTCTTATATAATAAAAATTATAAATTGAAGATGAAGCAATATTTAATTCATTTTGCTTTCTCATAAAGGAAGCTTTGTGATGGTAACAATTTCGAAAAAAAATTTATTCGTTTAATTAAACGTTTCTCAATTTGAAAATGTTTATCATTAATACGAGGGTGGGGTGAAAAGTTTCCGGCCTGACCTAGAGCTGGCGCCAGCAGGTCTAATTTTTAGCTTGTATTCTATAATACTATATCTCACTAGCTTGTATATCAATTTTCAAGTCGATTTCTCTATTAGTATACATTTGAGAGCCTACTGAACA
>JAUMHM010000002.1:2753416-2763722 GCA_032362435.1 Melikaiella ostensackeni | reverse complement strand
GAAAAAGATCGTGCAATTCGGTGTCATCCGGTAACACATTAGAATTAGAACATTAGAAGAACCATATTTTGGAGGTGTGATTATACAGAAAATATTATTAAAAACATGTACTTCTTACCCGTAAAACACTTAATTAATAGGTTTAAAAATAAAAAGGCTAAAAATAGACTAAAAATATACTTTGAAATAATAAAATTTTATTAGATAACCTTGTAATCCGGTAACACAAAACTGATTGTCATTAAGTGGAGTTAGTTGTAAAAAGGAAAATAATCCATATCACTATTATTTTTTCATTAAAAAGTAATTTTAAATAACCATGAAATTTCTTGTTTAATAAAACATTTCTTGTTTATTAAATTAATTAAATTGTAAATAAAAACAAAAATAAATCTTAATTTACCTATATTCCTATATGAAGGCTCTAAAAGCAGATCTAATTATAATATCGGCATCAAAAATATTTTTAATGATTCTAATTAAATATTTACCATTAGATTTAAAAAAATTGAAATTTCAGATAAAGACCTGCTTCTTCATCCCACTTATTATTAATTTTACACCTATTGTGATTAATAAAAACATCAAAAAAGGTTCTATGTTGTTCTGAAATACTTTTCAAACAAAAATTTAATTGAACGATTCCAACTTTTAGATTTTCACCCATGTACTGAAAAATCCACTCAACTAATTATTTTTCTCCCCTCTCCTCTTTAGTAGAATTATTAAAATTCTGTACATTATTATCATTGCCATGCTTCCTCTATAGAATATCCAGGAAGCAAAAATGTTTTGATTCTCATTTTAGACACACCCTCTCTTTGTCCTTAGAATTTCAGACCTTGATTTTTTGCTCCTGCGATTGCGGAAGGAAGTTAGCGAAGATTCTACAGTGGCGGTATAGTTAGCCTCTTCAGAACCTGTCTTTTTATTTCTAATCGACGAAACAACCTATCATTATAAAAGAGCCTCGTTATGTGCTCGATGACAGGCTGGTCGCGCGAGTCCGGCTCCTTTATATCCCCGGCTGTTTCGTGAATGTCATACGTGTGTATATACATGTACCTGTTATACACCTTTTAAGTTGGTATGTATAAATCGGACCTGACGTCACCTTTGTCCATTAGGAAAGAGACGAAGGTCGTGGTCCTGGTCCCTGCGGTACCGGTACCACCCCCTAAATGCGCCGGCCGGGGCCGCCAGTGCCTCCAGCTAAAACGCGCTGCGGTTTCCGGATGGGGCAGGGCATCTGTCCTGGTTTGTTCTCCAAAGAGATGGGCCTGTTTTGTGATTACTGATTACACACTCCTTTTTTTCCTCATGCGCAACGTCACGCCAGACGCTCGTCTGTGGACCGTTTTCGGGTCTGGCGCCAGCGCTCAGAATCATACAAATAACTCAAATTTCTGTTAGGTGTTCATTTTTTAGGGGAAAGTTGCTGGGCAATTTATCATGCGATAGATCGTCTAGTTTTTAAATATTTTAAAGAGCATGTCCAAACCATTGTGACTTAAGAGCGTTGGAACCATGCCCTAATCTCAAAATTCAATTGCCTTATTTTACTCCATAAATACATACTCGAATTACATCTTTACTAGATAGTTAGGGTGGAAAATGCCTAATTTACATTAAAAAAAGGCTTTTTAATTTCAAAACTATATCTTACTTTTAAAAAAGTGTCAAAACTGTTTTAATATCGAATAAACTGGGTCAGTACTGACATAACCTTGTTCGGATATTACAGATGCCAATAAAAACGTCAAAGATTGAAATCTTTATCATGATTGATAATCATTCAATTCAACCACGTTTTATCAATTTTGTACATAAGATTTATTTATATTTTGTACATTATTTTTTGACACAGTGTGCGTAAAATGCGTTTTTACATACTCATATTAGTGCGTAAAATAAAAGTTAATGAAACTTGTTCTACGCACTAATAGTGGTGTGTAAAAACGCGTTTTTACGCACACTATGTCAAAAAATATCGTATGCAACATGTGCGTACGATTTACCCACTTGTGGTGATCGCAGGTGTAAAACCACATTTTACGCACATGTTGCAAAATATACTATTATTGTTATTTTCTAACTGTCGTTTCCTGTAAACAGGATAAATTTTCTACCAAGAGAGATGAATTTTCAACCAAGAACTTTTCTATCAAAAAAGATGAATTTTCAACCATGAGGGACGAATTTTCAACAAAATCGTTGAATTTTCAAACTATACAAAAATGAATTTAAAAAAAATTAATTGTCAACCAAACAGTTGCATTTACAGCTAAATAGTTAAACTTTCAAGCGAAAGGGACGAATTGAAAAAAAATGGAATTTTTAACCTACAAAGATGAATTTTCGACTAATTGGTCGAATTATTTAACAAAAAAGATTAAGCTTTAACCAAAAACAGTTTCATTTGAACCAGAAATTCGAATATTCACACAAAGAAGACAAATTTTTCAGAAGACAGTTGAATTTTCAACCCAAATAGATGAATTTTCAACAAAATAATAAAATTTTCAGCAAAATAGTTGAATTCTTGATCAAAAAGATTGATTCTCAACAAAAAATATAATAGTTTTAATATTTCAACCAAAAGAAGATTTCACGTTTAAATTAAAACAGTAGAATTCAACCAAAAAAGACGAATTTTCAACCAAAACAGATTAATTTTTTACCAAACAACCAAAAAGGCGAATTCTCTAGAAAGCAGTTGAATTTTCTACCAATATAATAGAATTTTCAACCCTAAACGAGGAATTTTCAACAAAAAGAATGAAATTTTTAAGTTAAAAAGGCGAATTTTCTACAAAATAATTGAATTTTCAACCGTAAAATATAATCTTTTATTTTTGCGGAGAATTATTTTTTTTAAACTGAAAATGTAACTATTCCATTTTTGGTTGAAAATTTATATTTTTCATTCAAAATTGACCTTTATTGTTGAACATTTATCTATTTGTTTGCAGTTTCGTCTTTTTTGATAGAAAGTTAATCTTCTTGATTGAAATTTCATCTTTTTTGATTAGAAATGCAACTGTTTGCTTGATAATTATTCTGTTTTGGTCGTAGGTCAAATTTTTTTTTTTAAATTAGTCTTTTTTCGTTGAATTCAACTGTTTTTGATTTCAAATTTAAAACTTTTGTGGTTGAAATGTCAACTATTACATGTTTCGTTGACAATTGATCTTTTTGCTTGGAAAATCAATTACTTGGTTTAAAGCTGAACTATTTTGTAAAAACTGCATTTTTTCGCTGGAGACGTAATTTTAGTTGAAAATTCAAATATTTGGTCGTGGGTTAACTTTTTTGTTGAAGATTCATATTTTTGGGTTAGGTTTTTTGTTGAAAAATCATATCTTCGGATTGAAAATTCAACTAATTTGTAGATAATTCCTCTTTTTAGCTTCAAAATTCAACAGTTTTGTTAAAAATTCATTTTTTTTTTTGTAAAACATTATTCTTTAGATAGAAAATTTATATTTTTTGGTCGAAAATTCAACTATTTGGTTAAAAAGCTCACTTCTTGGGTGGAAAAATCAATTATTTTGTTGTAAATGACCTTCTTTGTGGAAAATTTATAATTTCGGGTTGAAAATTTAACTCTTTTGTAGAAAATGCGTCTTTGGTAGACAATTAAATTTTTCTGGTCACTCAGAAAAAGGATTCTTTGATTCCATGAAAATTTCCTTGAATCAAAGAAATTTATTTTTATTCAGAAAAATGCCTGTGGTTCAAAGAAATAGTTTTTTCTTCCAATGAAAATTTTTCTTTAATTTGAAGTGATTTTCTTCATTTTGAAGTTATTTTTGGTTGAATGAAAAAAATTGAGTTAAAGAAACGCTTTCTTTCATTCAAGACAATCATTTTTCTGAGTGGTAGAAAATTCAACTATTTGATTAAAAATTAATCTATTTTTTTGAAAATGTAAGTGTTTGGTAGAAAATTAACTTTTGTGTTGAAAAAGCATATTTTTGAATTGAAAATTCAACTGTTTTGTAGAAAATTCGCCTTTTTGGCTTGAAAATTCAACATTTTGGGCGAGAATCAAGCTATGTGGTTGAAAATTAACATTTTGGTTTTGTTAAAAATTTCATTCATCATAAATTTCACATTTTGAAACTTTTAAAGTGAAAGTTTCCAAATGAAACTTTCACCAGAACATCGCTAGTTGGAACCATGCCCTAACCTCCAAATTGAATTCCCTCATTTTACTCCATGAATACTAGAATTAAATCTTTGTTAGATAGTTAGGGCCTATTCCTCTTTTGAATTAAGACTCTATTTGGAGTGAAAATTTGGCTAATTTCAATACTTTTTGTGTAAAACAATTTTTTTAAATGCTCAGGTCAGAATCCAAAAAAAATCGTTTTTACAAATAGTATTCAAATTAACCAATTTCTCACTCCAAATACCGACTTGATTCAAAACAGGAGTAGGCTCTAAGTATCTAACAAAAATGTAATTCTAGTATTTATGGAGTAGAATCAGGTAATTCAATTTTGAGGTTAGAGCCTGGATCCAACGCCCTGCCCCGGGCTGAAATCCTTATACTTTTTGGGTCTTATGTTTTTGGTACACTGAAAGTCCCTAATGAGTCAGCCTGCAATATGTCCTTCCTAGAATTCTACCAGCTCGCATTCGTTGGCGACGGAGTCTGAGGGGATGCGCGGGAGGCGTTGCGAGAGCTGTGGCGTTCAGCAGTTCCGTAGCTATGAAGCGGGCCGCCTGAAAACTTGCGTGCATATCTCGCCTTTATTTTTAAATAAACGCGGAAAATTCTCTTTTCATTAATTAGTCTTCATTATTAAAAAAGGTCCATATTTTATGATAACAAAAATCTACATTTGCACAAAATTAAGTTAATTCATATTATGTATTTCTACTGGAAATAGTTCATACGGCCCTGATTGTTGAAATTGGAGTCGCTCCGCCATATGTCCAAGGCCATTTTAGGCAAGAACCAAAGTCGGACTCTTATGGGACTTTCAGTGTACTTAGATTTTTTGAACCTTTCAGAGTTTCGAGTTTCTTGCATGCCCCTATTTCATGTAAAGATATACAGAATCACGATATGTTTCTTTGTTTTCTAAAATCGAAGCACGCGACAGACGGAATCACAATGACGATTGTCGGTTCGAATGCAAACGTACGAAAAAGCAAAGCGTTCCCATGGAGAGGTGACGACGGAGGATTAGAGCGGTGTATGTGAAAGGTCTCGGATGATGTACCACGAATAGAGAGATGTCCTGAACTCCTGGCGGAATGACGGCTAGGCTCCGGTACTCGAGAAAAAATCGCGCATGAACGATTTGCACTTGTCTCCTTTTTTTTCATCTCGGCGCCGAGTGCTTGTGGTGATGCACGGTCCCGTGGACGCGGCATTATCCCGCCGGGATAATTGGCATTGACCGGGACTTGGAGACAGTTCCCGGGTCCTTCCTCTTTTCGGCTGGCAGATAACGATTGTCCGGTTCAGCGGAGAGCGGTCCCTTTGATGTGGAAAATGTCCATAGGCCATTCCCACAGGATGCACGTATACGTGTAATATTCAGGCACCATGGTAGTAAAATCGCTTCATTCAAGAAACGAGAGTGTCTTATTCAACTTGAATCTTAAACATCCTTCTGAGTACAAAAGCCTTATTTTCTTCAGTCTATCTTTTAAAAATAATTTTAAGGTGCATGGATGAGTGCAATAACGGCTAGTTTGCATTTTTAAGGTGTCTACCTGTTCGGGAAACCGGGAATTTTGTTCACCGGGAAATGATCGGAAATTTGATTAAGTGGCCGGAATTTTTGTCTCTAATGTACTAAAATACATAATAAAAATGTTTTAATAGGTATGTTATCTCAATTTTTTCGGTCACGAGAGATCATGAAGCTTTGAAGTGATTCATTCAAATCTTAACAAAAAAAAAGCTTTTAACAGATTTTTAATATTCCTTGAATCTGTGGACATAAATGAAATAAAACGTTTTAAAACCTAATACACAATTGTTCAAAATTGGAATTGAACTGCTCAATATTCATCAGACATTTATAACTTAAAACCTTTAAAATTATACAATTTTTAACCAAAACCATTTAAAACTGAAAAATAACACAATGAAACTTTCAAAATTCTTTGTTTTACAATTTTCAGTTTACAAGTTTAAAATTGAACTAAAATTATTTTGAAATTTTCGTTGATCGAATTGGCTTTCTAATGATTGAATACAATTTAAATTGCTTCAGACGTTTCGGCACACGATAGTGGCCCTCTTCAGTGAGTTTTAATTCTGAAAAAGTACAAGTAAGGGTGTTTATAATACTAAATATGCCTAAAAAAATATTACTTTGGTAAATATAGTTCTTTGGTTGATTTTGGTAGGACAATAATCATTTAAAATATAATCCCTCCTATACATATTAAAATTGAACAATCTCCATTGACAACTTTCGAAATTAGCTATTTGAAATTAGAAACATTTAAACATTAAAAACACAAAACAATTAACACTTGCCCATTTTAGCTTAGAAGCATTCAGAATTAATTGGAATTATTGTTCAATATTAAACTTGAAAGTATAGTTTCCAATAGAATTGATATCAAATTTCATATTACAGCGTTTACAGCTGAACCGTTTTAATTTCAAGGCGTTTGATTAATCATTCTTCTTTTACTTTTATTCTCAAAAAGTAAAGAATTTAAAATTCGAAGCAATGTTTTTTAAATTGTAAAATTCAAGAGTTTTTAAAATTGTGAAAATTTTCACTTTTTTAAATTGAGGAAATAAACATTTAACAATATTTTGAGGATGTTCTAGAATTACACTCAAGCTTAAAATTAATGAATCTTTAAATTGACTAATAAAAAAGGCAAAAACGCCGATTGATACTTGTAAAGAATTTTAGAAAATATACATAAGAAGATTCTGTACAATTCTATTCGTTACGTTTTCATTGAATATTATTTAAGAAATTGTTTAATTCATTCAATGAATAACTATTAACTAGGTATAATTGTATGCATAATACCTTAATAAAATCATTTCCATGAAAACGTAACGAATAAAACTGTAAAGAATCTTTTAAGAAATAAAGTTAGCTCTTGTTAATTAAAACTGAATTAAAATTATGACTTTTGTCTAAAGTGGAAGGGTAAACAGATATGAAAATAACTTTACTTTAATAAACAATTATGACTTCCACTTAATATGTGCACGAATCCATTTGTTAGCATTTGGAAGCTATCTAAATTCTGAATAAAATGAGCTCACGGTGAAGTTATTTTGTCATTTTTTAAAGAAGCTATTGCAAAAAATAATACAAATTGTATTGTTTAATGTTTTCCTAAATTTCAAATACAACCTTAAATAATAAATAATTTTCAATGTTCTTGGGCTCATTTTGAAGGTAAATTTCTAAAAAATCGTAGCAACTTATCAACCTAATCGTTCATTTTTTTGCACTGTGCAAGAAATTGAAGTTGAAATAAAATAGTTGGAAAAATTTGAAATCATCTTATTTGACATTTGTAGAAATTAATAATAAAAATCGAATGAATTTATATTTTTAAAAAGTTTTATAGAAAATTCATGATTTCTTATTTCATATATTTAAAAATTTTGTTTCTCAGCAGTAAAGAATATTTAAATTTTTCTATTTGTTTTTCCAACTTGAACTGCTTGTACCATGCAAGAAGATTTCTTCACAATTATTTTGACAAGTTACTGGGATTGTACAGAAATTTACTTTTTAAATGAGCACAAGAACATCGAAAATTTTTTTTTCTATTTTGGGTGTTATCTAAAATTAATGCAACATTACAATTTAAACAATTTTTTCAATAGATTCTTTTAAAATTTCAAAAAGACTTCATCCTACCATTATTTTATTTAGAATCTAGATATCTTCCAAAACATATTTAAGAGAAAAAAAGTTAACTCAGAATTTCTAAAATTAAAAATCTAACATTATTAAATTTTGAATACTTAAAAATGTGTGTCCACTTATTAATTGATGGTAGTGTATTTTCATTATTTTCTTTTTCACAAAAAATATAATTTTTTACTGCTTTTGGGAAGTATATTATGTGTCTTGAAAATGAACGTTGCGTTTTCATCAGTTTGTAAATAATTAAATGATTAATTGACCGAGTAATGACCGGGAATTTTAGATCATCTGTCGGGTGGAAACCCTGATTTTCTAGGGGTGTGTAAAATTGAAAAAAAAATCCGACCCGATTGTATCAAGAACATTTTTTACTATTCTTTTAGAATTTCTTTGGACTTGGTGATGCACTTTTTTAGATTTGGTGGCCTGTTAAACGTAAAGTAAAATATGCTTAACATTATATAATTTTTGCAATATCTATTATCAAATTACTTACACTATAAATTCAAATCAGCGAAAATTTGACTGATTCAATTAATCAAGCAAGTTTTGACTAAAATATCAGTCATTTTTGTTAACAAATTAGTCCTAAAATAATCACACATAAAAAAATAAAAGAAGATGCATTAGTCAATATTAATGATTGAATGGATTAGGCACTTGAAATGACTGATTTGCAGTTAACAGAGTTGACTGATTCTCTTAACATAATCTATTGAATAATTGATTTAAAATAAATGATTTAATCATCAAACCAGTGTAAGCCAATTTAACTTTTACACTGCAAATTATGTGAAAATAATATGTGTATAGTTATTTATGTCCACCTGCCAGAAAAGTCTAAGAAAGACATCAACTCTAATAAAAGGTTTCAAAGACAACTGATGTGAGCCGTGCGAGTTAATGAACTAAAAATGTTCGCATCCATTACTAACAGTGTGTAAAAACTTATATGGTAAAAAGAAACAAATGTTTAACCATAGGAAAGTGACATAATGACCTAGAAGCGGTAAAAAGAAATATATAATCAAACATTATAGGATCTCCTGAAATTACACTTTTTCTTTCCATGGTTATATTTTTTATTCCTTTTCTGACGATTTCTTTGCACCGGATGTCAGGAGAATTTTGTGTAATCAGTGTAATTTACTCCTTTTTTATACTATACGCGTCAACAAGCCTGGTAAATCCCACATTAAGCTAAGGCTCATCTGGAAATATTCACGTAGAAATACACGTGAATTAATCCAATCATGTGGAATTCCAGGTGAGATTCAAGAGGAATTTTGGAACATTCCGTGTATGGAACTCTGAGCCAGAAATATATATTTTTTAAATCCACTTGGAATATTTTCAACTGAGGGGTTTCTTATGTATACATATTTTATTAGTGCTATAATATTTTGTAAGCTTTTATTACCATATTGAGTATTGTTTGCATCAGTGCGTTTGTAATTTTTACAAGAAAAAGTTAATATCAAAAAACTATTTTGAGAACCTAAGCCACAATACAGAAAATAACCCTTTCTTGAAAACTTTTTATGCATATTAAATTTCAGCATCACTTTAACTAAAACTGATCTTCCATAAATAATGTAACTTAAATTGAAAACTGTTATTCGAACCCCTGACGAACTCAAAGAAAAGCCTTAAAAAATTCTTAAAAACCTACGTTTTTAAGGATCACATTCTCATAGCAAAACTCGCGCCCGAGTTCAGTTTGAAAAATACTCTGTAAAATGCCGATCCTCAAAAGTACGCCAAATTCGCTGTAGTTTTAAGTTGCAACATTTTCGAGACACGAAAAGAAAAATGAAGGCACAATGAAAATGTTCATTGCTCAAAATGAGATGCAACAAATTTCACACCAAAAGACTGGTTTTTGGTAGTTCTTGAAATTTTTAAAATTCGTATATCTTGCCGAAAATATTAATCACCTATAAGTCTGTAACTTATGGATTTCTTGAAAAGAAATTTCTCAATTTTGAAAATTATATAATTTCTTTAATTTTGGTTTAATCGAAAAATTAACATAATTTTTAAGTTAAATCCTTCAACATTCAAAGTATAGACCATAAATAGACGGAGCTCCGAAGCGTTAAAAACTAAAGTTCGAAAATTTGGACGATCCCAATACACTCTCATGAATTTGAATGTAAATATTCACCTTTATTTATTTCAGAAGATTTTTCGGGGCAACATTTTTGGTCACAACAATCGCGTCTCGGAGCTGGTCCATCCCTTCCAGAGGAAGTGAAAGTGACACTCGAAAATAAAAAACTTTGGAAAGAGTTCCATGGAGAAACCACAGAAATGATCATCACGAAGATGGGACGGTAAGTCTTACTGAAAATTGTAAAGAAGATGTTTTTTGAGTTGGCATTAGGGTCTAGAATTTTTTCAAATATTCTATTATATATATATAT
>JAUMHM010000002.1:2734623-2753097 GCA_032362435.1 Melikaiella ostensackeni | reverse complement strand
TTTGACACTGGAATTAAACTTTAATCAATTTATAATTTTCATAATTATATTAGACATTTCGATCACGGATAGGGACCTAAAAATTTTTTCTAGGTATAAACTTCAACTTTCCAGAACTTTTGAATATTGCAAAATTTCTAAAGAAATGAAGTACACGAAAATTCGACTTGTCTCAACAGAATGTTTTGAGTTTTCTGTTACATACCGCTGGCCCAATGGTAAATATTTCTTTGGGCATTAATTAAGAATTTTTAAGGACATTAATTACTTCAACAGTTCAAGAGTGGTAATACAAAATGAGATACCAACATTTTCCTAAATTATATTATTCTCTATTCAAAGTTTTTCTTATATACATTTATTTACAACTTATTTGCTACAGATTAAAATTTATTATATATTTGTTTTCCTTCTTTTCATCGGTACTTTTTTGAGATTTGTCGCCAAATCTCAGGCGGGTGACCAGCGTTTAGTCGGCGCTGGTCCTTCGTTAAAAGCGGATCCTTTAAAAGGCTACCGAATAATCCTCTGAGCTGTCCTTAGCTTACACCTAAACTGAGCTCGTTAAAGTGGGTAAGCGATACCCGGACACGCGTATTGACAGAAATCAACGTTGCGAGACTAAGCGCAGGCAAAGCACTTCACTCTTACTTTATGTACCCTGTTTTTTTTCCTTTGACTTTCGCCGTCTTCACCACACCTCTTCGCTCAAAAATCTACTAGCCGAAACAAGAAAATTCAGGATAAAGTGTTTATTTAATTTCTTTAAAATTTGTATTTATAATATACATTATACTTATATATTTGATTTTTACTCCATGTATATACCCGTTGCAGGTTTTTACATATCTAAAATCCCCCCTCCCACAGGAGATCGCCAGACATCAAACATTAAACCTTTTAAGCTCAAAACCCTTCCCAAACCCCCCAATTACCCCAACTCTCATAATAAGCCTCCAAGCAATGCCTGACATACTCAATCCTGTGAGGGGTTTCAATGTCTAAAATCCCCTACCGTCTGCAACCGGGAAGCGCTCGCATTGGACTGAACATTTGGTCAGGGGAGTGGAAAACTGCAGAAAACCGAAACTCCCGACCGCAGCCTGTTACCGACAGACGAGTTTGAAGTCCGTCTTTGCTTAACATTCAAGATCTCGACGAGTAGAGAATCACCACCCAGCTACTGTCGTCGGGTTCATTCTGCTTATATTATATATAATGTTTTAATAAACAAAATGTATTTAGAACATCCAGGCGCAAGCAACTTTTAAAAGAAAGTCTCGAATATTCATAGGGACTGTATAAAAACCTTTAATCTAATGCAAAATGATAAGTATAAAAAAATCAATTGGCTGCCAAGACACAAACACGCGAGTGTACAGGACTGCCTAAATTCTTTTCGGTCGCGGTACCTTTGAAAGTGGCCAAAGCACTGGCATCTTCCTTTGAAATCTTCTCTTAATTAGCCGCTTCTACATTCTCCTGCGAGATAAGGCGCCGCGCCGTCGATCTCCCGCACTCACATTCGACTCGTATCGTACTTTCTTTATACTTTTTTTTATTGCCCGTAATCAAAATCTCTTAGTGAAAATAAGCTTTTAGACAAATTTTAAATCAATATTTGCTTTTAATATCAATTTAAGATATGCAATTTACATTGAAAAGTAAGTTTATTATTTTGAATAGATTTCAGTATCAACTTTTCTCAATTCAAATGATATATATTTGACCAATGAGGGATTTTACATGATGGTTTTTTTAAATAGATTTTAACCACTTATAGTATGAAAAGTTCCTCAATAATCATCTATAATAATAAAATACGTGACTTCCTATAATGTTGTCCTTCCGTCCGTTTAACATGAAGTTATGAATTTCTACTGGGTTTTCAATTCTTTTGTTTTACTATTTGTTTATTAGTGAGTGATGAAATAAAAAAATTATTTGAAAAATAATAATTTCCATAGTCATAGATAGCGCAATAAAGGAAAATAAAGGTACGGTAGAGATCTTTTCATTTAGTTTTAATTAATAGTGAATTGAGTTTTCCTTTCGTTATTCCTAACAAGAGAAGAATTTTAATTTTAGCACTTCTTGCACCATGTCAGCTAACTTTAAATGATCCTAAAGTCAGGAATTTTCAAACCAAAAATATAAATTTTCAACAAAAGATTTGAATTCTTAACAAAGAAAGAACCAAGAAAGTATTTTTAACAAAAAAATGATATTTCTACCAGAAGAAATTTTTTTCAACGAAATTAGATAAATTCTCAACAAAAAATGTAATATTTGGTATTTCAACTATTCAAAAAATATTTTAATTTTGAATCAAAACAGTTTACTTCAAACAAAAAAGACGAATTTTCAATAAAGTAGTTGAATCTTCAAACCGAATTGTTAAATTTTCAAGACAAAAAAAAATAATTTTCTGCAAAACAGTTGAGTTTTCAACCCGAAAATATGAGTTTTTAACAATAAAGTTAATTTTCTACGAAGTAGTTGAATCTCCACTCAATATTTATCTAAAAAAAAAAAATTAGAAGATGTTGGCAACTCAAATGGCCAGGCCCTAAATTAAATAAAAATGCTTCCAATTTTTTATTTTTTATTGTATCAACCTGGTTAATGATATTGATCTTCACAGTTCATTCATCATATATTTACATAATTGGAAACTACTTAAAATTACGATTACAATTTTAAATTATAAAATTAAAATATTTCAGATTGACAATTTTAAAGGTTTAAATTTTGAATTGTCCAACTGTGAAAATTTTAATTCTATATTATTCGATCTGAAACATCTTCTAATTAAAACTGTGTACAAATATTGCGATTAATTTTTTTTTCCTGCATCTGTTCATACAAAAGAAATATACTTATAGGATTTCCAAAAATTTCAAGGAATTTCTAAGAATTTCACAAGATTTAAGGGATCTTATAGGACTCCCAAGTATTTCAAAGATTTTTGGGGATTTTAAAAATTTCAAGGGATTGTTAGAAAATTTTAAGAAACAAATTTTTAATTTATTTATTTTTAAATGAATTGTACAGATCTCAAATTATTTCACTAATTTCAATTAAATTCAAAAGGGGTTACAATATTCCAAGAAATTTTTGCTGATTTTAACAGATTTCAAAGATTTTAATGGATTTCAAAATATTTCCAAAGATTTGATTGATAATATTGATTTCAATGAAATTTCAAGCGATTTTAAAGATATCAAGGGAATCCAAAGATTTTTGCTGTTAGAGTTTATTTGTGCAGAATCGCTATTTTTGTGTACTTTCATATGAGACCATGAGTGGTCTAAAATAAATCGTTCCTTTACAGTTTCTCTACTTTTTTCCCTAACCCTAACCTCAAAATTGAGTTCCCTCATTTTGCTCCATAAATGCTACATATACATCTTTGTTAGATACTTAGCGCCTAATCTTTTTTTTGTAAGAGAAAAACTTTCTTAATTTCGGGAATATACAAATATCGTAATTACTAAATTTATTCGTTCTGAAGATGCAAATCGATTGATGTATTTACCAGGCCTGCATGACAAAATAAAATTATAATATATACAGATTTGTCAATTTGTTTAACGTTTAAAGGATTAGAAAATGCTCAATTTTTGAAATACATCAATATTTCAAGTATAAAATTTATTCGTGTTAATGAGATGAATCTATTGAAATATACATAAACCTTCTGTGTCCTATGAAAAATAAATAACAATAAGCAATAAGAAATAGGAAATTCATAAGAAACAATAAATAATAAAAAATGCAGGCGAAATCGCCTTTTCCATCCCCTCAGACTCCTTTTACAATCCAGAATACTCTTATCATAGCAGTCGTTTATCATGATCATAGAAAATATATCAGTCCGATTCTTGTCAAAAAAATTATTTCTTTATGAAAAAACAATCCTCTATGAGGAAGCACAGTGTTCATGAAATGATCATAATTAAAGATACACCATATAATGAACGCGCCCACCAAACTACTTAGCAGCGGTTTTTTATATCACATTATTTTTTATATTACCTGCTGAAGCAATGTTATAAGCGTACATATTATGCTAGTTTATAACAATTTGAGGCTAAATTTTGGAACAGTTAAAAGTGTAATAATAGCTTTTTAAAAATGAGTCATACTCAGTCTCACGACACGGTGGTATCGATATACGTTATATGAAAAGGAGGTATTTTTTAGGTCCTACAGGGGGTCGCACTTTGGCGGTTGAGCTTGGTCACGGGTCTTTGGGTCTGACCGGCTGGATTGGGACAGACAGTCGAACGGCGCCTAAAACTACTTTTCTTTGTCTTAAGTCAGCGCCAGCAGGCCACCACTGGTGAAGACCCGTAGACATGGTCTACTGATCAGCGCGCCAACCTGCATTCCAAACTTATTGGTCGCTAAGATTCCTTGTTTTTTAACGCATATCTATGTCATTGTACGACTCTGCCGACATGCCTATTAGTCCAGTCAATGAAGGATTTGAGTAAAACATCCGACATAGTAGAATTTTTTTACACATGCGTTGGAAATAGCTTTATAAATACACGGAGAAAATTCGGATTCAAAGCTACTTTGAATACCCGATATAAAGTAGTGAATGTAAGGAAATAAGACTGATTGTTAGAAGTTTAGCAATTTATTTTCACAATGAAATTCTGAGATTGAGTCTCAGAGTTACCCTACCTTTGTGTTATCTAGTCTATGACCGTTTGCTAATTTTATTATTAAAGGTCCTGCATGCTTAGTTTCAAATATAAAATGTATAGTACTCTTCCTGAAAAAATCAATGTGAAAATGAATTGCTAGACTTCTGGTACTCAGTGAAAGATTTTGGATTTGCATTTTTCTCCGTCCATACTGTAAAAAATCCCCATCCATGCGTGTACGGCTACGTCTAGATTGGGCCCTATAATCGTGATGAATACACTTGAAGAAACGTAAAAAATTTCAAATTATCCTTTCAAAATGGAACAATATTAGACATTTTTAATGCTTCAAATTGAATACAATCTCAAATCTTTTGAAATGGATCAATTTTAAGTTTGCTGAGGCTTAATACCATGCAATGCCTTTTAATTACAATCAGAAATAAAATAAGAATTCCAAAACACGTATAATTTCCAATTTTCTCCACTTGAAACGCATATCCAGAACTATAATTATTGCTCGAGATGGGCTCGGAATGTCATACGCGTCGAGCCAGCAATTAATTTTTCAGGACCTTCCTGCTTTTCGTCTTACCGAATGCCGAAAGGAACCAAAAGACACTCATACAAAATTGGTAACGCCTTATCTCGATCGGACGATCTGAACCGACTTTGGGGGCCTCTTACGCCATTTACAAAGGTGTGGACAAGAGAGTAAAGTGTGCATTAATCTGTCCGGTGGCCACTTCCACTTTCGACGACTGCCAACATAACCGGAACACAACCTCTCTTTTTTCTTTTCTCCTTTCCTCCCATGCAACTCCTACCCTACTATTCTGACAATCTTATGAGATGACTTCCGTCCTAATCAGCTCAACTGCTCACGCTAGGATAGGATAGGGCAATCATCAGATTTGACATACGGGGAATCCCGCCGATAAAAATTCCACCGGAAGGAAGCGGAAGTAGAAATCATATATAAATAAAGAATTTGAAGAATTGTATCTATTTCAGCATAATTGAAAAAAGGCTTTGGAGAGAAATAATGCGAATTTATTTTACATATATCCAAAATTAAGGTTGCCATCAGGCTAGAATTCGACCGGCCTTGTCGGAATTTTCATTCTGAAATGGACGAGAAGGGGTAAAAACCAGTGGAGATGAGAAGAAAAGCCGGAATTTGCCGGAAGTTCAGAAACTGAGAGGTGGGAAACTGGCAACCCTATCCAAATTGTTCAGATTGTAGATTTAGAGTTTTAGATCATGTCTGGGCAGGGCTGGGGAAACCTTACGAATCAGATGTTGGTGTCTCCACTACCGATGCTCTTGCATCGCTCACTAGACGGAAGATCTCGTGAGCAAGGCAAATTTCTCCAGCCCTGTCCATGCCTTATTTAGTTTTAGACGAAGATGTTGATAGAAATTTTGTTTCAAGGACTGATAATAATGGAATTTTATGGTACTGCACTGCGACAGACTATTTACGGTACTGTTCCAGTACTGTAAAACCTCTTAATGTTGACTATTATTCTGTATTGTCACACTCGGCAAATGAGACGGTACCAGCCCAGTATGTACTTGCCGCGCTAGTTGTTGGCCAGTAGTGGGTCAGTACTGAACATAGTCTTGGTATGTGGGAAACTTAGGTTTACTATGGGATGAACATCTTTCTCCAATCATTATAGACGTTGAATATAATTCCCTACCGAACCCTATCTAAAAATTCCAAAAGGTGTTTTCAAAAAGTAAGACGTACCTACACGGAAGCGGTCCAAAACTAAGTCATCCCGAAAATAGGAAGCTTCGACGTGTTCCGACAATAAGGCGCGCCAAAATATGTTTTCTCTTTCCATTGCACCTCATGCGGAAGTAAACCGATTCCTTCCTTTTTTTTCATTATTTCGCTTCCTATTTTTTGTCAAGCAGACCTTCCGTCTGTGGAATTATCTCCGCTTAAATTGGCGACGAGTCCGTGGGCGGTCCAGACGCAACGCAGGCGTCGACAGCATTGTTTGCTTCCACGTCCAAGTCCGGAAAGGTTTTCCAACTGACCACGTGCCATACATATGCTCGAAAACCGCTGGTAGCTTGTAACTGATCGCCTGTATTCCTTGACACGATCGACCTTTTACTCCCAAAGATTCTTGAACCATGCTCATCCCATTAAACATTTCCTTCCGAAACTTTCTGCTCATCTGGCAATGTTTTTTTTTTCAATTTTCATTCAGGGTGGAGTGAAAGTCGTGATCATGAGGAATAGGGTGCCGAGTTAAGAATTTTTTAGTTTTTTGTTTGGCCTAGATCACGCACAAAATTGTTTATTTAAGAAACCTTGTTTGGATTTTTGTTTTAGCTTCAATTGTAGGTCAAATATGCACTGCAAAAATAGGTAGTATAGGTCCAACTATGTATTTGAGTTTGTAAAATATGCCGCTGCTACTTTATTGGTTGGCACAACTATTCTGTTTTTTGGTGTTACTACTTAGTTTGTTTAAATTACGATGCGGTTAGTAACACCAATAAGCATTTTGGTTGTTCCAGCCTATAAAGTCGGCATATTTTACAAGCCCAAGTAGTTGGACCTACTAACTATTTATTTCAGAGTGCAATTCTTATTCAACCCTAATAATCAATGGCTGATTTTATTTTTCGAAAGGTTCTGTACAACTCTATTTCGTTGGCTATTATTTAAAATGTGTTATTTAGAAATAATACAGTCATTAATTTTGTAAACAAATTTTTTCTTAAATATTTTTAATGTTTCCCGCTCAATTTACCTTTCAAAAGCTAATCTTAAAATCTATGATTCCACAATAGACGTTTTTAATTTAACATGTGTAATTGTGCATACTTCATTCAAAAATCGTTAAAACAGTTTTTCCGAAATTTTGTTTAGCGGCCGAAGTTCACATTTGGATGACTTTCCGGCAATTCTGTTGAATTTTTTAATGAATAAATCCTCAAATCTCGGATAACTAGATCCACATGCTACATCTATACTCATTATTCTAAAGTAAAATAACAAGATTTCAATTCAAACCAATATAAACTAAGATAAAGTGTTGTGTGTTTTTATTATGTGTAAAGTCCGGCTGTTGTTAAATCGTCACTTTTTTGTAAATAAATTATTATCAGCGCTACATCTATTTAAATTATGTAAATATAAATATATTGATTAAAGGACTGTTTAAGTCATTCAGTTTTTGGGCTATGGTTTACGTTTTTCTGTGTTTCGTATAAACTCCGAATTCCGTAAAATAAGTTTTGTCTAGGTTCAAGCCGTCTGAAAAATGTTTTACAGAATATTTTTTTTCATGAATAATGTATTTGTTCAAACAACTAACGATGAACTTGTTGAAAAAGTACCATGGATATTCATAATCAAGGGGCTTTTATCGAAATTGTATGCCAAAGCTACCCTATAATCCTCATACATAAAGGAGTATTACGAGTCGATTATGATGATAATTTTTGAAATAACTGAAAATAAATACCGCAAAAAAATATTTAAGCTCGATTATTTTAATGACTACTCTTTTTTGTGTCATTGAAGCGAGCAAAAGTGCTCTGTTCTGAAGAACCACCCATATATAGGATCGTATATAGACATAAAATATCGTGCATTTAGTTGTATAAGGTCGTAAACCACACCATTTTCAAATATGAATTGTTTACTGCATATCATGCTTTATAACGCCATGCATCGATTACCGATAATATTTTAAACCAAAAATGATACATTTCTTCAGTAAGGCGTGATGTACTTTTGAAGGGTCAGTTCCAAGGTCCCACTGAGCGCACACTCCTTTCAAAATCATAATGTTGTAAGCCGCATGCGAAAAAATGTCGTATCCCACTTTGAAAAAAATAATGTAAAACGTAATATTTTTTCTGTATAATAAAAATCGTGATCCATGAATTCTGGGAACTGCTAAAAATACGGAAATTGTCGATGATTATTAAGAATTTATTGTTTCTGTTTTTTTTCGTGTAAACCATACGTTACATAGAAGAAGTCATGTACATTAATTCCTTACGTATATTTAAAATAATGTGGGTCTTAAAAAATTAAAAGAATAATAACTATTAAGCTTTTTCATATAAATTTGTACCTAGAAGACTTTATTTTCTTGAAATATGTATTTTTGTAAAGCAAGTGGGTTACGACCTTCTGAATGCTTAACCCCACAATTTTTTTTTGCCTCTCCTGTGAAATTTCTTTTTTGTGGCTTACGACCTTATGCATCTAGTTACTAGATGAACGATATAGCGTGAGACCTCGCGTGAGACCTACTGTCAAGAGGGTCGAAAACAAAGTGCAGAAGCCTGTCATAAAAAATGGAATCTTAAAAATTTGTTTCGAAAGTGGAAACTTCGTTATAAGCTTAAGACGATGTAGACGGAATAGGCGCCACTGAAATGATCATAGATTCGTTCCACACAAGGACTTTTTAGCAGATCGTCCCACGGAGCACTTGTGGCGCTTTAGTGGCCTCAAGTGCTGTTGCTACCAATTTTCTTCACGCTCCGCTCCGTTCCGGACCGACGAACCTCGGCGCCTAGCGTCGCCGCCTTCATGTCACCTAGATACCTGAGTTGTCGCCTAACAATCTGCTTTTCTTCAAAATAATGGTTTCAAATCTTATTTCATTAACTTCACATCGTTCTTGTATAAATTTTACACAATTGTGCAAATAAATATGTAATGTTGTCTAATCATTTCATGTTTCTTTTTTCTTTTTGTTTACATTTATTGTACATTTGTCTCTAATGAGCCGTAAAATGGGTAGTTTTGAAGTATATTTTTGACTTGTGAACTTTTTGGGAGTTTTTTTAGTACACAAAAAAATTTTCATGAGAAAGCAAATTTTATTTCAATCTTTATGAAATTTTAAAAGAGAGACATTAAGAAAAGATTTGTTTCAATCTGCAGGGTTGCCTATGAAAACTATTAAGAGTTCTTTTTATTGAGATATTAATGATTAACTTCATTTACCAAAGATATCTACTTTTATACAAAATTTAAAAAATAAAAAAAATCTTGACGAAGTTAGCAATTTTTAGAAATGTGTTATTGTTTGGATTATTACCTTTTTCTATTTTGAGAAATGGAATAATCTGAATAGATTGGTTCTAAATCAACTTATAAAATTATGTCATTTTATATTATATTATTATATTATATTAATGACCGTTACATTAAACAACAATGGATAATAAGAGCTTAACCTAATGTTGAAAATTGATTTTAATTGTTTTAAAACTAATATTTGATAACAGACTCTTGTTGGAATTAGTAAATAAGTTAAAATGTGTAGAGTCGGGCATGAACGGAACCTCAACGGAACGGAATCAAAGTCTATGGCTTTATATCTCTGCTTAGTAAATTTGAAAAAAATTTGCAAAAAATTGAAAAAACATAAACTCAAACAAAGTCATCTTGTGCAACTGAAAATTGCACAAAAAGCCTTTAAACGAGAAAAGTATCTTAATTGTCTCTAATGAGCCTATCACACTAATTTTTGGAAACATGTGTACTTTTCTTGTTTATGGGCTTTTTGTGCAAAATTTCATTTGCATAAGATGACTTTGTTTGAGTGTATGTTTTTAAAAATTTTGTTCAAAGTTAAAATGGGTTCCTCAGGCCATGTTTTCTTTCTTATTTTCTACAATCACACCGCCTCCCTGTCTCCACACCCTCTTCAAAATTTCTAGTAGTTAGATACACGTAGACGAACCCCCTTGAGTATTTAGCAGAGAAGATTGAAGAGGTCCATTCGGCGACTGGAAGCTTGCAATCATGTAGGTAAACATGGTGGGAAGAGAGGACAGGTCGAGAAAGATTGACTTTTCGGACTTGACTTACGGATTAGACAAGTTTGAAATGTTTACACAGCAGAGCGAACTTGCCGATAAAGATCAAAGGATTGCGGGCTCCCGGCAACGACTCGGGCTCCTCCCAATGTCCCTTCGACAAGCTCGCTAATGACTGGGAATTTTCACCTAAAATCCGAAAAAAACCTGCTCATTTTTTAACCACCATAAATAATTGGCCACTGGAGCATCCATTCTTTAGCGACAGTTTTTTATATTCAAATGTTGCATAATTGTTACAATTTTTCGTCTTTTGTTCCTTCAAAATAGTGCAGAGTCGACCAAGAAGCGAACCTCAACAGAACGGAAACAAAAGCTATGGCTTAATATCTCTGTTTCGTAAATTTGAAAAAAAATTGAAAAAACATAAGTTCAAACAAAGTCCTTGTATGCAACTGAAATTGCACGAAGAGTCCTTAAATAAGAAAAGTGTGTTTCCAAAAATTAGTGTGATAGGATCATTAGAGACAATTAAATAACAAAGGAAAAAAGAGGGAGAAAAGAGTCAATGTTGGATCCTAGTAGTATAAAAAAGACGGAGGAAGAATATGGAAAAGAGTTGACTCTTTTTCTCCCTCTTTGTTGCTTTGTTATTTAATTGTCTCTAATGAGCGCATCACACTAATTTTCGGAAACATACTTTTCTCTTTTAAAGTCTTTTTGCGCAGTTTCGGTTGCATGATATGACTGTTTGAGTTTATGTTTTTTCAAATTAAAAAAAAGTACATAATGTCTTTTTTGAGGTATACCATACATGTGGACATACGCATGAAAAAGGCTCTTATGGTCGGTTCTAATTTACGAGATATTCGCGTTTTCCTAAATCAGGGTCAAAATTATTATTTTCGGGTTTGAGTGGGGATAATACTAGGAACTATACTGAATCTATTGGCACTATACTCATGCCTCGAAGCAACCAGAAATGGATATATTCCATGTGCGAAAAAAAAGTATAACACGAGCGTGTGTGGCACTCGCCAACTTTAGATGCGTTTTTCTTGAAAAGCGGGTTTTCGAAATTCCAAATACAAAAATGCCCCAGCCACTCGTTTTTTTAATCTAAAGGGTCTTCCGAGCTTGAAATGCCGGGAATTTATCCGGCTATATGACACTTCACGTAACTCCATACCGGCTATAAAGGGTCGTTTTCATAAGGACGCCCACATATTACATATGTGCATCTGCATAAAAAGTTCTATAACGTTTAAATAAAAAATTAATTATTAATATTTCTTACTCTTCTGATGAAAACAATTACACTCTAAAATGCTTCATTTAATAAATACGAAATGTTTATATAAACAATTTTTAGCACATATCAGTTTTTTCTGAAAACATGGTGAGTTGTATACCAAAGAGGTATGTAAGGAAAATAAAAAAATGTCAAGTTGAAAAGAATGTTGTTGTAGAAATTGGCGTCAGGTATATCTTTCGGCGAGAGAAAACGACCGGAAATACTTTGAGTTTCGGATAAGTCGTCGACTTCTCATTTTCGACGACTTATGAGGGTCCTTAACAAGCACATTGTCTTATGAAGTAGGAAAAACCAGCTACGCTTTCTTCGCTAAAAGCCCCCTTTATCCCCACCACTTACCGAGTTAAGTCGACTTACGTGACTTTCGATTTAATGTGCGTACCTGCTCTCAAAATCCTTCACATTCCGTGGATTTCCCCATGTATGGGGAAAAACTTCCTAAAGTGACTGACGAAATTTGACTAAATTGCACATTTTTTTTTTTTTTTAATCAATCTTGCAATTAATATTTTTATCAGTGTTTAATCTTTCGACTACACACCTCTCTAAAGTTTCATGCACTTATACACACTGGGTCAAATTGAGTCTATCGTTTTTGACATGATTGCTATTTTAAAGCAATCAAACTGATTTTAGCAAAACCATTGTGGGACACACTTGAAACATTGCGGAATATGTTAGGATAATAATATTGTAAATACATAAATGTTAAAGAGATATTCCATTTTATTTCGCCGAAGTCGGTTGCGGTTTAAAGAAGTTTAATAAATATTTTTTACTGCGAACGAAAATCAAATAGAAATGGTTCATACGGCCCTGATGGTTGACATTCGAATCCCACGGATATATGGCCAAGGCCATTTAAGGCAAGAACCAAAGTCGGACTTATATTGGAACTCCAGTGTACTTAATTTTTATTCAGAAATTTGAATTTCAAAATGCAAAGATACAGAAAAATGTGACATTTGTGTGCATTGTAGAATAGAGAAAAACTCAAATTCTATAATTAAAAATTGAATTGAATCAAATCAGACTTAAACTTTTATTTGACATCTGCAAAAGTAACATTATTGTTGAATATTAAATAAAAATTATGTTTTAACAACACCTAAAATATAACCATTTCCTTTTTTGACAGACTTTTTATAGTTTTAGCCCTTTTTTCAAGTTTTTATGCTGAAATATGAGAATTTGCATGTTTAAATTCGACACTTTGGAGATTTTGTTCAACTTCACGGGTGATTACATAACTCGTAGGGAGAAAAATTAAAAAATCCAAGATTTACAGTATATGTAAATCAGGTCTTCTTTTTATCCCCCTAAAAATTTCGTGTTGGTCCCGAGCCTTTTTCGGTTAAACGACGTAACGACTAATTTGAAGTTGGACAAATATTTCAAAATTTGGGTCAAAGCTATCACATTGTTTCGCATCCAGCCCCTTGACCCTGCCGTCAGGGGCCTATTGTTTAGGCCGAGTCGAGCGCTGTCGGTACAGTCTTCTTCAACAAGACGCAAGGTTTACAATGCGAACCCTCTGTTGTACACTCATCACCCTACCCCTTTTCCAGTTCGAAAAATTACCAATGATTGCTATTTTCGTCAATTTGATAACTATTTTTTTTTATTGACCCTGAAAATGTCATTTGCGAATATTTATTTATATTAGATGTTAATATTATAAATTATATATTTATTTATTTTACAAGCTGGAAAGGGGAGAGGAACGTTCTTTCACACCCTGCTCCTCTTTCAGCTTTATAAAATTATATATTATAATTATATTATATTGTATATTTATTTATTTTACAAGCTGGAAAAGGGGAGAGGAACGTTCTTTCACACCGTGCCCTTTTTCCAGCAATTTTAATTCCCGTTTTATTTAATTTAATTTAATTTAATTTTATTTTTAATTTTAATTTTAATTTTAATTTTAATTCCACAGGCTCCCCATTGCAAACTTTGCGTCTTGTTGACGAAGACTGTACCGCCAGCGCTCGGCTCGGCCGAAACAATAGGTCCCCCGACGGCAGGGTCAAGGGGCTTGATGCGAACCCTGTGATAGCTTTTACCCATATATATATATATACGTCTTGGGATGTTACACTTTAAACAAAAAAGATTAAACTTCAACCAAAAACAGTTGAATTTTCTATCAAATAGTTGGATTTTCAAGCCAAAAGACGAATTTATTATCCAAAAAGATGAGTGTTCAACAAAAAACTTCAATTTTCAACAAAATAGTTAAATTTTGAACAAAATAATTGAAGTTTGAACAAAAAAAATAATTTTTAACAAAGAAGCTCAATTTTCAACAAAATAGTTTAATTTTAACCCAATAATTAAATTTTCGACCGTGAAACAGGAATTTTCCACCAAACGGTTGAATTTTCAGAGAAAAGACGAATTCTTAACAAAATACCTTAATTTTAAACCAAATGGTGGAATTTTCAATTAAAAAAGATACATTTTTAACAATAAAAAAACTATTTTTCAAGAAAATAGTTAAATTTTCAACTAAAATGATGATTCTCTGACCAAAAAAATGAATTTTTATCAAAATTATTAAATTCTCAAGAAAATAGTTGAATTTTCGACTAAAGCGATAAACCTTAAAAAAAAAAATTAACAAAAAAATTCAACTTTCACCCAACTAGTACAATCTTCAATCAAAAACCTTAATTTTCAACGAAAAATATATAGTTGATATTTCAACCAAGAGAACATTTTAATTTTACATCAAGAACATTCGAATTCGACCAAAAAGATGAATTCTCAACGAAAAATGTAATAGCTGATATTTCAAACAAAATAGATTCAAATTTTAAATCAAAAATAGTTGAATGCAACCAAAAGAGACGAATTTTCTACAAAATAGTTGAATCCTCAACTAAAAAGATTAATTATCTAAAAAAAGACGAAATTTCTACAAGAGAGTTGAATTTTCAACCAGGAAAGATTTTTCAGTCAAGACAGAAAAACAATTCCAACCAAACTGTTGAATTTCCAACCCAAAAAGACGATTTTTAAACGAAACAGTTGAATTCTTGACTAATAAGATTAATTATCTACCAAAAAAACAAATTTTCTCTAAGAAAGTTGAATTTTCATCCGGGAAAGATTTCACAGCCTAAAGAGAAAACCAATTCCAACGAAATGGTTGAATTTTCAACCCAAAAAGACGAATTTTCAACAAAGAAGGTTAAATTTTTAAGCCAAAAAGATGAATTTTCTACAAGAGAGTTGAATCTTCAACCAGGAAAGATTTTTCAGTCAAGAGAGAAAAACGGTTCCAAGCAAATTGTTGAATTTCCAACCCAAAAAGACGAATTTTCAACGAAATAGTTGAATCTTTGACTAAAAAGATTCATTATCTACAATAAGGACGAATTTTCTGCAAAAGAGAGTTGAATTTTCAACCAGGAAAGATTTTTCAGTCAAGAGAGAGAAACAATTCCAACCAAATTGTTAAATTTTCAACCCAAAAAGACGAAATTTCAACGAAAAAGTTAAATTTTTTAGCCATAAAGACAAATTTTCAACAAGAGAGTTGAATCTTCAACCAGGAAAGGTTTTTCACTCAAGAGAGAAAAACAATTCCAACCAAATTGTTAAATTTTCAACCCAAAAAGACGAATTTTCAACAAAATAGTTGAATCTTTATCTATAAAGATTAATTATCCACGAAAAAGACGAATTTTCTACAAAAAAGTTGAATTTTCAACCATAAAAGATTTTTTAGTCAAGAGAGAAAAACAATTCCAACCAAATTGTTGAATTTTCAAACCAAAAAAGCTAATTCTCTAAAAAAGTTACTTTTCAACCAAATACCTCAACTTTGTACAAAAATAAGAAAATTTTCAACCCAAAAAGATGAATTTCCAGCAAGACAAATCAATTTTTAAGCCAAAAAAACGAATTTTCGAAAAAAAATTAATTTTTAACCAAATAGTTGAATTTTAAACTAAAATCGATCAATTTTCGTCCGAAAATGGAATAGTTGAATTTATAATTGAAGAATGTATTTTCAACAAAAAAAAAGAGGTTTCCGGCAAAATAGTTAAATTTTCGACCAAAAATATACATCTTCAACTAGTAAAACGAATTTTTAACAAAGTAATTCAACTATCAACCAAGTAGTTGAATTTTCAACGAAAAAAGATAAATTCACAATGAAAAAATTTATAGTTCAATTTTCAAGTAAAAACAATCAATTTGATAAAAATTCGTTTTTTTTGGATTGAAAATTAATTCTCTTGTAAGAGAATTAAAAATAAATAAAAAATAAAAATAAAAAAGTATTTCAAAAAAATTATTATGTCTTCAAGCAAATAGTATAATTTTTAACCAAAAGAGATGAACTCTATACCAAAAATATAATATGTAGTAGATTTTTCAATTAAAAAGAATTGTCAACAAAAAATAGTTGGATTTTTTTATTGGGTTCTATTAATTCTGTTCGAATCTAAGCGAATAAACGAGAAAAAGGGGAAGTTTCTTGAAAACAGGAGAAAATAGAGGAATTCTTTGAAAAAAAGTGTAAAGAGGGAAAGAAGTGAAAGAGTTTGAAGTCTGCATTTAGATGCTTTACTTGTGAAACAAAACACTAATTTTCATTTTTTCAAGTATTTCAAATAATTGTTAGTCACTTTTTTATTTTCCATGTGTGATGTCGCATTCTGCGTGAACCCCTCCACACCATCGTCACAAATCGTCACAAAACCTGTTAACTTCCCTCCACCCTGGCAGAGTGATGTAGTTTTTGAACGGCCCCTTAGATAACTTTTTTGAACGCAAGATGTATTTTTGGATCCTTAAATTTTCTACTGAAAATGATAGTTGTCATGCTGATATTATCTTACAATCACGAGAAAACAGAATATTTGCAAAAAGAAAAGAACAGAAGCCTCATTCTCCAATCAGCGAACTTAACCTGAGTCCAGTTGGGGAGCGAAAAAAGTCATGGAAAAATTGTCTAAAATAAAGTACAACTATCGGATACTAAATTTGCAACATTGTTTTTTTTTAAATATGCTTATTATTCGTATTATTCTACGAACAATTCCTACATCTTGATAATATTTTATAATTACGCTCAACTCTCTATTTAACGAGCCTCGGTATACCAACTCCCTAGAATTGCCGCCGACTCGCATTCGTTGATGAGGGGGTCCAGGGAGTCGAGAGAGAGGCGCGTGAACTTAGCGAAGTTCAGCAGTTCCCCCTTACTGATTACATCGTAGAAATTCTTGGAAGAGCCTCATGGTCATAGCAGGCCATACCCCAGGTTCGAGTTAAATCAAAAGTTGAGTGTATGTATTATATACTGACTAAAAAAAATTATATAATTTAATTAGATTTTAATAATTTCAAAATCGCCACGTATTTTAAATTATATGCTCAGAAAAAAATAACATACTCAGAAATAAAGTCAGTTTCACTTTACTCAAGCCTTTAATCTTTTTTTCTTTTTAAAAACTTATCTTGATCATTTGCCAAGCCTGCTTCTAAGATTTTCAGGAAGCTCATCCTGAGGGATGCACACTTATTAAATTTACTCTTTATCAAACTCTTGAAACAGAAATGTAGAATATTGGATTGGAATTAATTATTTTAATAAAAATTCTCTATTCAAAGCAAGTAGAACTAAATCAAATAAAACACTAGTGTATAGAATATTCTTATTTGAACAAATTTAGCTTAATGAAATTAGTGTATTTAAATTAATTTAGACACATATGATTTTTGAAGTTTAAAATTATTTTACTGGGCATTGTAAAATATTTAATGAAAAGAATAGGTAGAATTCAAGTTCTTAATAATTAAATTGTCTATAATTCTGTCCTACGACTAACTGGTTCATTATCGATAGTATCTGACTTCAATAATCACCAGTGTAATTAAAGAGATTCATTTTTTAATTTGATTATCTTTCAAGTAGATCGCGACCCAGATTCGATTTATTCTATTATTTGTTTATTAGTTGATCAATACAATTATGTGAAAAATTGTGACGCTTATTAACTTTCATTTATATAAAATAAATTAGTTGATAATAAATGAAAGTTTTTATTTTCTTCTTTTTGTTTTAAATTAAAAATTTTGAAGGCTTTCAAATAGGAGAATATTGTCATCCCTTTTCGAGATGCTTGGACTTTAAAAAATAATTTATCATCATTTCTTCTATCGACCCAACAACTGTAATAATAATCTTACTCGGCAAAATTTCAATATTATTCTCGAGACCTTTCTTGTCCGTTATTAATGCTTCACCGTGGGAATGTTTTGTCTCATATTCCCCAGACTTTAATAATGCTTGAAGCAATTTGATAGTTCGTGCTGCACTTTATTTTAATCCCATTTGTACGAGTAGAAGAATATTACCAGCAATTCATTATTAGCAATGACTAAATTACACTTCAATTCATGCAATTTTCATCTAAGATTCTTATTTTAGTACAATCAACTCCCGATTAAAGGCACTTCGTCTTATGTCCATCTTGGAATGTCTGCGAGCTCGCACTTGTGGGCGAGGGGTCGAAGACGGCGAGAGAGAATTCCCGCAGACTCGCATTCGTTTATACTGGGTTCGAGGGGCCGAGAGAGAGAGAGGCGCCGAGCTCAGCGGAGTCACGAGGTTACCCCTGACTGTTTACATCGCAGAAATGCTTGGAAGAGCCTCACGGTCAA
>JAUMHM010000002.1:2718940-2734523 GCA_032362435.1 Melikaiella ostensackeni | reverse complement strand
TGTAAAATTATATATTATATATTATATTTATTTTACAAAGCTGAAAAAGGAGCAGGGTGTGAGAGAACGTTCCTCTCCCCTTTCCAGCTTGTAAAATAAATATATAATATTATAATGATAATATAATAAAATATATAATATAATAAAATAATAATAATATTATATATTATATTTATTTATTTTACAAGTTGGAAAAGGGGAGAGGAACATTCTTTCACACCATGCCCCCTTTCCAGCAATTTTAATTCCCGTTTGATTTAATTTAATTTAATTTTATTTTAAATTTTAATTTCAATTCAGGGTTGCCATTGCAAACTTTGCGTCTTGCTGAAGAAGACTGTACCGCCAGCGCTCGACTCGGCCGAAACAATAGGCCCCCGACGTCAGGGTCAAGGGACTGGATGCGAACCCTGTGATAACTTTTACACCAAAATTTTAATTTCTCGCAATCGAATCACAAAACCAAACCTCAAAATTTGAGCTATTTTTAAAATCGATATTTCGCTAAAAAAAGGTTCGGGACCAATGCGAAATTTTTAAAGGGATGAAATAAAGACCTGGTGTACATAAACTATAAATCCTGAATTTTTTCATTTTTTCCCCTACGAGTTATTCATCCGCAAAACTGAACAAAGCCTCCAATTCTCGCTCCAAACTGTCGAATTTTAAAACGACAATTCGTATATTTTATAATCAAAACTTGAAAAAAGGGCTAAAATCTTGAAAATCCTGATAAATATTAACCTTATGAGGTAAGTTACAAATGAAAAAACTAAGCACAACAATTTTAATAACACAATGATAGTGCTGAAAAATAGTCACATTTTAGCTGTTAAAACACAGCTTTCGTCCATTATTTCACAATAAAGTGACTTTTACACATGTTCAGTAAAAGTTTAGAGACTCTTAAATATGTCTGAGTTGATTCAATTCAATTTTACGTTGTAGAATTTGAGTTTTTGTCTATTCTATAATGAACATGTATGTGACATTTTTCTGTACCTTTACATTTTGAAAAACAAGTTGGAGGAGAATGACCCTAAAGTATTTAAAAACATGTTAAAAAATAAGTTGTTTATAAATTTAAGTTTTCACATTTTTCATTTTCACTAAAAGGCACCATGATCTCCATACTAAGCCATACTTTAAAGTGACGAAGCTCAAAACAATAGGGTAGGCCGTAGTCGAGAGGTTAATCTTATACCTAATCATATTGCAATGTACAACAATCTACAATAATAATTGTTCTATTTTATACCATGATATTACAGAGATCTGATTAACGGTTCAATTGGAACTTATTTTTCGTTTGACACAAAATTTGTTTTACAAATTTTTTTTTATCATGAGTTTTGAAACAACAGATATCTGTTGATCAGATTTCCTCTGTATCATCGAATGCCTAATGCCAAAAACCGCACAAGTTGATGTAATAAATTTACAATAATTTTCTTCTTCAATAATGTTACATTGTTGTTATAATACTCTAACATTTGTTTTTAAATGGGAAATTATAAATGTATCTTTTTTTAGACGAATGTTTCCATCGATGCAGATAAGCGTGAGCGGATTGCAGAAACGAGCCCATTATCGTGTGGTCTTGGAGGTGGCGCCGGTGACGGACCGCCGGCATAAGTATGTGATTGACGGAGGGGCGGAAAGTGGCAATGGAAAAACATCTTCGAGGGGTTGGACGAGTGCTGGTCCTGCGGAGCCTCAACCTCCTCAAAATCGCAGGATCTATTTACATCCCGAGGGCTCAGCGACTGGCGCCCATTGGATGCAACATCCCATTAACTTTAGCAAGTTGAAACTCACCAACAACGCCGTCGAACAGCATACTAATGTAAGCTACCGACTTGAATCTCTTCAACTATTATTGTTCATAATAAATTAAAACATTCTTTTTTTATTATAAAGTCCTAATTTTATCATACATATACATTGATTGAAAGAAACTCGACTTTGAAAAGAATCCCAACAAACACAGGTACAGAGGAGTTTAGTAAATGTTACATAACAGAAACTAAGATGTTTATGTAACAGTTTAATAGCTCGTTACTAACCAGTTACTGATAAATGTCATCCGTGCAACTGTAACGATTCTTTAACGTTTTTGGAAAAATGTTACGCGCATTTTGTAACAAATATATAACAGTTCTATAACAATATATACTGTACATAAACTCTTGGCGTTAATATTATAATAGCCAAGGGCAATTCCCGATGAGCCGGAAAAAAATTAAAAACCCTAAAAATCTTAGAAATCATATCAAAATCCCTTAAGACTTATGAAGTTCCTTGATATCCCTTGAAATATTATGAAATCACTTTAAATCTTTACGGTCCGTTGAAAATCCCATATTATCCCTTGAAAACTCCGTGAAAATCCACAAAATCTGATGATACTCCATAAAATCCTGGAAAATTTATTAAAATACATTGAGAGCTTTTAAAATACCTTAAGATCCTTGGAAATCTTATTAAATTCGTTAAAATCCCTTGGAATCTCTTAAAATATCCTAAAACTTTATATGTCCTATAAAATGTTTCCAAATCTTCCGAAATTCTTAAAAAATGTATGAAATTCATTGACACATTTAAATCGCTTAGGATCTTTTAAAATACAATAAAATATTTGAAATCTTTAAAATGCCTTGAAATGCCTCTTATTTCTTGAAATATATTGAAAATTACTTGGAATCTTTTAAAATATCTTTAAATATTTTAAACTCTTTAAAATCTTTGGAAATACCTAGAAAGCTTTTAAAATATCCTAAAACCTTACAGGTCCTATGAAATCCTTGCAAATCTTCTGAAATTCTTTAAAATTGTATGAAATTTTTTCAATTATCTAAAAATCTTTCAAATCCTTTTAAATTTTTCATGACATTTTTTGTAATATCTCAAGATCTTTTAAAATACCCTAGAATATTTCAAGTCCTTTGAAATCTTTTGAAATTTTTCAAAGCTCATGAAAATTTCTTGGATTCTTTTTAAATGCTATATAAAACCTTTGAAATCCATTGAAATGACTTGAAATCTTTTAAAAATTCCATGCAATCTTTCAAAATATCCTAAAATATTTAAAATTCTTTAAAATCTTTGTAAATATCTTGAAATTGATAGTTCTTGAATTTCCTTAAAATCATCAAAATTCTCGAAAATCTGATTAAATCCGTCTTAATTGCTTCAAAATCCCTTGAAATCTTTTAAAATATCCCCAAAACCTTGTAGGTCCTATAAAAATCCTTCCAAATCTTCCGAAGTTCTTTGAAACTGTATGAATGTTTTTTAAATACCTAAAAATCAATAAAATCCTTAGAAATTCCTTGATAGTTTTTAAATCTTTAAAATGTTTGGAAATACCTTTTAATATTTGAAAACCTTTAAAATCCTACGAAATTCCTGAATTTTTGTGAATAAGTCCTTTGAAATCCATTAAAATATTATCAAATCTCATGAAATTACATGAAATCTGATAATATTCCTTGAAATCCTTTAAAATCCCTTCATATTCTTGAAATCTATTGGAAATTCCTTTGAATCTTTCAAAATATCCTAAAATCTTTGAAATTCTTAAAAATCTTTGAAAATACCTTGAATGGTTTGAAAATTTCTTAAAATCTTTGCTAGGCTTTGAAATCCCTTCAAATTCTTGAAATCTATTGAAAATGTTTTAGAACCTTTTAAAATATCCCAAAATCTTAAAAATCTGTAGCAATACCTTGTAATGTTAGAAAATCCCTTCAAGGTATTAAAATCTCCGGAAATTTGATAAAATTCCTTGAAATCCATTAAAATTCTATAAAATATTTGGAAATCCTCAGAAATCTCTGGGAATCTTCTAAAATATCCTAAAATCTTATAAATTCTATGATTTTCTTCAAAATCTGCTGGAATTCAAGGAAATTCTGTAAAGCTGCATGGAAGTTTTGAAATTCTGTGAAATGCCCTGAAATGTTTGAAAATCTTATCAAATCTTTGAAATCCAACGAAATCCCTTAATTCTTGTAAAAGTTTCTAAAATGTATAGAAACATTATAAAATGTTTAGAAATGTTTTATATTTATTGAAATCCCTTAAAAACCACTTGAAATCCCATTAAAATCCTTCAAAATCCTTATAAACTTTAGGAAATTCTTTGCAATCCCATACAAAATTTAAATCTCTTAAAACCCTTTAAAATTTTTGAAGTATATTTAACTCTGGATTTATGTCGGTTTTGTGGTATTGCCTGCTATGACCGTGAGGCTCTTCCAAGAATTCTACGATGTAAACAGTCAGGGCCGTATGAACCATTTCCAGTAGGAATGCATAATATTAATTAACTGTATTTTGCACAAATGTAGATTTTTGTTATCATAAAGCTTAAAGCATGGCCCTTTTCTAATAATGAAGACTAATTGATGAAAAGAAAATTTGTCGCGTGTATTTAAAAATATATGCGAAATATGCACTGAGCTCACAGCACCTCTCTCTCTCTCTCTCTCTCTCTCGGTCCCTTGGACCCCCTCATCAACGAATGTGAGCCGGCGGAAATTCTAGGAACGACTTTAATCCAGTTGACTTAAATTCAGAGTTGAGTGTAAGATCAAATCCCTTAATTAATTATTGTGAAATTCCTTGAACTGCTTCAAAATCTGTTAAATCATCTAAAATTTCTTAAAACGTTTGAAAACTTTGAACATTCCTTAAAATAATTAAAATCCTTGTAAATCCTATGAATTCTGTTAAAAGCTGTTGAAATTCTTTAAATTTCTTAAGATCTGTTGAAATCTTTTGAGATCCCTGGAAATCTTTCAGGTCTTTTGAAATCTCTTATAATATTTAAAAAAATGCGTAGAACCGCTTTTAGGGCCGATCTGCAAGACTTTTACCGGGCCAATTGATAAATCCCAGTCCGCTTCTGAGTATAGCGATCAAATTTAATTCTAGTAGTTATAAAATTTGCATTTACTGTTTTTGATAATAATTGCCTGTCAGGAAAATTTTTAAACTATTTCAATCAAAAAGACCTGAGCTACAACAAATGTCCTGCGACTCTTTTTTCACAAAATTGTGTATTCTACAAAAGTTCTATAACAGTTACATAACAACTGTTACAGAATAGTCCTTTCTCTCAGTATTATAGATCTCAATTGTAACAGCGTCTGTTCCACTGTTCTGTTGCGTAACTCAGCTGTAATAATACTACCTTTTTGTTATAGAAGTGCAGAACAGTTCTGTTAGCAAAATGTGACAACAGTTATAGATCACTGGTACCTTTTTGTTATAGAACAAGCAACATTGCAACATTGCAGAACATGTTTGCTGGGATGGTTATAAAAACACAAATGATCATCAATTCTTTAAAACTTAATGTTTGCTTGTTCAATGTTAAAGAGTAAATGTTTGATATCATTAAACAAAATTTCTTTTTTGCTACTTCCGGCAGTATAATAAGGGGTAAAGTGGACCACCGTGGGCAAAGTAAAACGGTGGTCATTAATCTGAGAAGCTGGTGTTTAGAATGTTTGGACAGCTTTTTGTTTCGAATTGCGTCTCTCACTCATGGATCTCGAATTTCAAAGGGCGCTTGTCCGACGTGTCCCTGAATATGGGAGGTCCTTTGACTTCAATGTAGGTCGACTTTTTCTCACCCTGGGAAAAGTTTTATTTGAACATTATCCTATTATTTACTTCCTTTTTTCAGACACTCTATTATCGAACTTCAAAAAAAATCTACCTGAGGTTCTGAGGTTACTTTTCCACAAATTTTTAATACTTATACTTTTTATAAAATGACTTAAGTGTACTAAAAACAAAATTTTCTGAAAATAGAAATAAAGTATTGGTGAATCAGGTTTTTCCAACCTCCTTCAACATAATTTGAATTCCGAAAATACAGCTTTTAATCATTTTGATGAGATATCGTGGACAAATTAAGTCGTCACTTTAAGTCGAAATTCACGTTTCTTGATTTCTGCAACAGTGTTAATTGACTATAAATATTCTTTTTTCGACATTTATCTCATTTCATCGTCGAATCTCTTTTGAGAGATTCAGTGTGAGGTGCTTTAAAATTGCTTATCAAATACATTAGACTTTAGAGCTACCGTAAATCATTATCTTACAGTCCTTACGGATAAAGATTTCTTCGGTTCTCTTACCGAAAATCCAAATCAGTAACTATAAATTCAAATGAAATGCTCGGCTCTAAAAGCCGGTAGCTATGCACGTGTAATAATAATCAGTAGTAGCATAATTATAAGAGGTTATTTACCTTCAATCTATTCAAAATTGAGGTCAAAGCCAAGTTCATTTTTATTCTCTGTATAAGTGCCGAGATATATTGTTGTTCTCATAATACAAGATATTTTTTTTAGGAATGCATGATTTTATATTATATATTTTCAATCTCTTGCAAGAAATTTAAATAAACTAAAATAGTCCAAATAATTGAATTTTTATAGAAAGAGTGGTTTCCACTATTTAATTTCGCGTAGACAACCCTTATAATTACGATCGGGTATCCGTCGTATTTGGACTTAGCGATTTGGGACCTACGGCTGGAAACTTAGTGTTTGGGTTCTTATTTTGGGCTTCTCGATTTTGGTCCTTACGGTTTCGGATTTTCGGGTTGGGACTGACGAATGCCTTATATTTATACTTTGCAGAAAAATAAGGAAGAAATAATTTTCTACTACCATCATCTTTATATCATGACTTCATCCGTGATAAGGCCTTGCGCAACAAGCATATAAATCCATCAATGTGTGTGTACACACTTGCGTATTATGATTTAAGGACCGCGACATAATTCTTCTCATCGCGTGCTTCTTCGCGAATAAGATTCCGGGAAAGAGAAGAGGGCCAGTCTCAATTTCTAGAATCACGTCTGTCTTCTCTTCGCTCTCTTCTCCAAAAACGGCGCCAACTTTTATCTTTCGCGCGGTACCCTTGACGAATTCCGCAAATTAGTCGCCATTTTAATAAGCGGACTTTAAGACCTCCAACACTCACATTTTTTATCAGACAAATCTTTACACCTTCTTGTTGTGACCGAACGGAAAAAAGGGATAAAAATTAGTAAAATTGGGCAACATGCGCCTATAAAAAGGGTTTCGCAACCTATTTAATACAGAATTTTAAATTTTTAACTTCTCTCCTCCCCTCTCCTCCCCATCTCAATCCACTTCCCCCCCTCACTTCCCCTTATTTATAGGACGGACGAACACCCAACCAAAACCATAAGGGTTTCTGTCCGGGGCTACGAAATCCTAAGAAAGTATTGAAACTGATAAGATGAGGCAGATGCTTAACTTTCAATTTTAAAATGCAAAAAATAGGACTTTATTGCAGTACATCTGTTGATTTATATAAAGAAATAATGAAGAAGAATATCTGAAATAACTCATGCTAATAATGAAATTATCTTTTATTTTTCAGATTGTCCTCACGTCTATGCACAAATATGTACCTATAGTTTGGATTGTGCGCTGTGATAATCATGATGACATCAGCAACTTATACTTGCAACCTTCCAAGGCTTTCCGATTCGAAGAAACTGAATTCATTGCAGTCACTGCATATCAAGTAAGTATTTAAAATGCACTTGAATGCCATGTAACTAATTTACCTTAAAGTAGGATGGACACCCAAAACTTAGAGCAGATGTCGCCACTCCTTTTGGCTCCGTAGGGTGCACGTTTTCTATAATTCTGTATTGTTCATGGCGATCAGCTGTTGGCTAAATTTAGCGCATGTGTGGAAAAATAATCTCTGCTGCACAGGCCGGGAATTTCAGCGAATAGCTGGTCGCCATGAATAATAGGAAATGCTAGAGAACGTGCGCCCTACAGTGCCAAAACAAGTGGCGACATCTGCTCTGAGTTTCGAGTATCCAGCCTAATTCACTTTAAATGTACTTGAATAACTTTACAGTCAAAATTTTAAAATTACTTGAATTCACTTCGCATTCAGTTCAATCCTTAAATTTACTTAAATTTAGTTGAGTTGATATTGATTTGGCTTTAATTAACATTTAAGTACCTTTTTTATTCACTTGAAGTAATAATAATTATTCATCTTTAAATTTATCCGAATGTAGCTTAATTTCTCTTCAAATTCAATTCATTACTTGATTTAATTCAGTTGAGTTCGCTTGAATAGAGCTGAATACACTTGAATTCCCTTTGAAGTACTTTGAAATTGTAGGTGCTCACTTTCGCACTTTAAATTTACATTCTTTATACTCTTCAACCTTAAGCTGAGTTTTCATCAACTAATACTATTTTTACAATTTAGACGTCCAATTAGAAAAGACTGATTTATATCAAGGCAACAGATTTTTTTCGACGGTTCTCTTCCATGCTAAAAGGGTTTGTGTCCATGCTAAACTTCAAATTTGGTATTTTCTACAGCGGTATCAAGCACGAATACAATCCATCTTTAGCATTGAACAGCACAATCGAAAGTTTCAGATGACTTAATAAGTGTCAGATCAAAACCTTTGATTCTTGTTGGCTGATTGAAAAACACTTTTTTTATTAGACTTTAATACATATACTAATTTTGATTTATTCTTCCTTCCAGAACGAGAAAATCACAAAACTGAAGATCGACCACAACCCCTTCGCAAAGGGATTTCGAGAAACGGGCCAATCTCGTTGCAAGCGAAAACTCCACCGTATGATGTCAGAAGACCAAACTCTAGACATCTTCCAAGACTCTCACGACGAAGAAGGCAACGTCTCATCCTCGGATTCTGAATCCCATCGAGTTTACGAATCCTCAGAGCATCAAGTCCAAAGAGTCAAACGAAGTCTCAGTGAAACTGGAAGTGTTGACGATAGTGGTGTCAGTAGTTCCGGAGAAGTTAGCCCACCGTTATCCACAGACAACTTTCCTGAATCAAATTCCCGAATCTCTCCACCTTTGGAACACCATTCAAATCCTCAGCCTAGACTTTATAGACCCTGGGCTGATTCACCATCACCATCACCTTCAAGAACGCAGGAACCTGTTGTACCAACCCTATCACCGTTGCATTATCAGTTTTTATATCCACTTTTGGCTCCCCAACAACATTTAGCTGCTTGGAAACTCTCCAGGATTCAACAAATGCAGCGTTATCAAACAAATGTACTTCTCAACAAATTTTATCGATAATTTTAAACAGATAGTTAAAGATATGCTAGTGAGATATACCACACTGTTCATAAATGCCTTATTAATTCTTTCCAATTTGAAGTGAGATTTCGAAAAAGCTACGAATTATTATATAAATTGTATCAATATGAACCAAAACAAATGACTTTTTATGTAAAGTTCATAGTTTTTTCGAAGCCTAACTTAAGTCTGAAAGGAATGCTAGTTATACGGCGCTCACTAAAGAAGGTGCCAATATTTCTAAGCAAAGGATCTAAACCATAAAGTACTAAAAGCCATCACCAGATGTCAATGATAGCCAAAGACTTGTTAAAAACCTCAGATATTCAAATGTAAATATTTATTTTAGGAGTGCATACATACCAGTTTTTTTGAAAGTGTCAGTTCTTTAATTTTCACTTTGCCCAATTTTAATGTATATAATGTATGAAGGGTCGAGGCCAAAGGAAGCAGATAGGTTATTCTAAAAAAGTCCAATATCGTATGCGTAATTTTATAAAACAGAGTATTGACTCACTTAAAAATTGAAAATTATTCAATTGATTGTGCTCAATCTATATTGTTCGTTTTAAGCAATAAAAAACTAGCATTCTATGCAAAATTGGAAGCTGTTCCAACTTCCTATTTGCCTGCAACTATCAGCACTATTGTAAATAAAATTGGAATGAGTTTCATTGTGCAAAGATGAGGAAGGGCCTTATTTTTATCAAAAATGTGCCTTATTTAAGAGGGTTGTATCTGTAATAAGAGTAAAATAGGAAACTATATTAAGTGTAAATGAAGTTTATAGAGATTTATAATCCATAATATTTTAGGTCGAAACCATCAACGACTGTTAGTTATAAATAGAAAGAAAATAAATTTTCACATTTTAAATATTTTATTGTTTCAATTATTTACCTTTCTCTATTTTGTTGACAAAAGTCAAATAATTATTTGATACAATTGAATGTATACCGATTTTCTGAATTTTATGCGGTTTGCACGATTGTGTAGGATTTTTATTTTGAAAGAGCATGAATTACAAAATTGAATAGGGTTGTGCATAAAAATACGTCGCTTTATCGGAAAACAGTCGTTTCATCCAAAATCTATCAAGCAGAAAAATATAAAATCAAAATAAAAAAATTTCTTAATAATTTTTTCCCACAGCTCTATGACCAGAAATCAATCTCAACAACGTAGAATAACCAATACTGTGTTTTAAAAAGCTTTTTACTTCATAATTATTCAGAAAATAGTAAATAGAAATATTGAAAATCAAGGATATTACAGAATATTCCAGAATATAATAGAATATTACGGAAAATAATTCTCAGAGTGCTCAATAAAATCCTAAAATATTCTAAAAAATTCTAGATTATTCCAGAATATTCAGAAACACTTTACAAGATCCCAGAATAGCCAAGAAAATTGTCAGACATCCTCAGAAAGTTCAAAAAAATTTGAAACAACTCTAGAAATTTTCAGAGTATTGCATAAAATTTCATATATTCATCAAGACCATTGTAGAATATTTTATTTCAGAAAATAATTTTTTTTTTTAGAATATTTCACAACATAACCTGTACAAGATGAGAATTCCTGTACATACAAGAGGCTTTAGAAAATTACCATCAATTACCGATAAATTACTATAAATTTCTCAAATTTCGTAGAATTTATGGTAACTTTAATTGTGGCATGTATTTTCTGTTTCGTATTACCTCGAAGAAATCCACGTGGATTTAGACGCAGATTTCCATGCAAATATTTTTGATAGGGAAGAAAATTCCTGAACTAAAAAGAATTTCAATAATAGAAGAATATTCTGAACAATCCCAGAACATTCTCGGACACTCAGATCACAAAATTTCCAGAGTTAAAGTTACAGAAGATTTCAGAATTACATCATAGAGTAATTTAAAACATTCAAAAAACTTGTAGAATATTTTATAAAAGTCCAGAACATTCCAGAAAAGTCTAGAAGATTCAAGAAGCTTCTATAATATACCAGAATATTGAAGAAAAATCAAGAATATTTCAGATTTTTTTCAGGATAATTTAAAAAGTAAATAATCTAGAACGTTCCTGAGCATTCTGCAACATTCTTAAAAATTTTGCGATGTTTTAAAAAACAAAAATACATGATAATATTCCGAAAAATTGCAGAACATTCTATACCATTCTAGATTATTCTAGAAATTTTGAGGGCTGTAAGTACAGAATTAGATAACCAATGTATCTATCGAAAATGCCTAAAATGGGTTTATGGCATAAAATAATTCTTAAAAAATCAAATACACATTGTGGCAGAAGGATCTTTTCAAAATATCATTTTTTGATATAATAAATGAAAAAATTTTTGAACAAAATCTTAGTTAAAATTTTTACAGAGTAATAGTTTTTTTTCAACCTTTTATCATCGATATTTTTTGAAATTATTATCACTCAAAGAAAAAAAAATGCATTTCGTTATTTTTTTCGAATTTTTAGCAAAAAAATGTCTGTCTTACTGTGATATCGCGATCTTCAATTTGAATTTTCTTGGAACAGAATAATTTTTTTGTAACAAACATTTTTTATTCTCATTCAGCATCCCCATATCTTGGAAGCAAGTTTTTAATTTCGCGAAAAATGGAGAAATCGCTTTTTAATCGCTATCCAAAGTCGATCTTGAAAACATATGAAATTTTGATCTCAAAATTCTCGGTCGATTTTCTCACTACTATTTTTAAAATTTTTTAATTTTACATTCTACATCAAACTTTGTTTACCCGTATTCAGTAATATCAAGGGCATGTTTTAAATCTATTTTTAACTGAAAATTAAATTTTTTATCGCAAACTTGGATAACTTTTTTAAATCAATCTTTTTTCACCTCAATTCAGGAATACTTCAGCTTAAGAGTGGACTTTTGTTTCATCTTTGGATAGTGATTTCGATTATACAGAATATATTTTCCTTTGATCAATTCCCATTTTGTTGGTTATCTAGTTCTGTAATGCCAACCATTTTCACAGAATAATATATTAAGAAGTTTTTTTTTATTTTTTAAGAAAATTTCATGAAATTCTACTATCTTGAAGAACTTTCAAGCATAGTTTTACATATTGCAGAATATTATAATATATTCAAATAATTTTTAAATACATACATTATGTTTATATATATATATATTATTTCATATACTTCTTAAAAAATTAATTTCACTCTTTCCTTACTTTAATACCTGTACAAAGCAAATTCATTAAAAATAAAATGATCAACATTCCCTAAAAAAAATAATAAAGTCTGGTACAGTGGTTCTTAAAAAATCGATGAAAGACTATCAAAAATGCAACACATACATACATACATACGCACAACACTCATCTGCATTCGATACCAAATACTTAACATAATTTAAATCCATTGTGTCTCTCTTAATACGTATTATCCGTTGATTTAAAATTCTGGAACATGTAACGGTATCAAACCGTTATTGGTTACTATTTATTCCTGGTGCCAGATTTTTTATTGGTTGCGGGATGAATACAAATTTGACTTGAGTCCATCGTTCCTATCAAGAGAACCATGTCACATGGTGCACCGATTACTATGCAAAGCATGCAGCAATAACAAAGGAGAAAACTTAACATTACAGTACATTCGTCATCTTTCAACTCAAAGTCGTCGATTTTTCCTCAAACTTGGGGATCTTTCGAAGGAAGTTAGTGTGATAATAAGTGATTATAAGTGATAATAAGTGATTTTTCCTGAGATGATAATGATAATCATGTACATAACTACGTATAAGGTCTTTAGAATCGTCTGTGGGGAATGAGGATTTACGAATTATCTACAAATTCTGGAGGGCTTTTAAAATAATCTAAACACAACATTTTTGGTCACCATGTCCATCGAAGTATTGTGGACAATACGGAGGATCATAGCTAGTTAAGCAAAAAGAACCTTTGGACCCGCTGGGCGTGTGCTGACCCATGATAAGATACTCGCCGGCCCTCTGACTAATTCGGGGTCCAGAGGGACATCTTCTCGAACAAGGTTCTGCGATCAGTTTCCTTCCCCCATCATCTATACTTTGAGCCATAAAACAAACAACCCAAACGTGACTGCAGAGCTGATAATTCGTCTGGTTAGCACAGAAGGGCTGAATTTTTCCTCCGTTAACGCAGAAATCGACGTGGCCCACTCTTCCTGTTTCTCCTGTGAAGAAATAGTATAAGAAATTAGAAAAAATATTTAAAATCTTTACAATATTTTTCTACCCTCGCAAATCGACGTGTCCAAATGACAAGGTTCCATTTCGGAAAGACCAAATGAAAAGGTGCTAACTCGTGGAGACAAAACAAAAAAGTGTTAACTCGCATGGCAAAATCCCGAAGCTTCAATATCCCATATAAATTGTATTGGGAACATCAGCGCCCTCAACTCTGTAGCACTTTTTCATTTGGTCTCTCCAAGATGGAACATTGTCATTTGGACATGTCGAGATCGAACTTTGTCATTTGAACACGTCAAAATAAGTTTTTTTTTTTAATTTTGTAAATTCAGTCATTATTATCTTTCATCTAACATCCCTTTCATTCCGGCTGAATCAGATCAGTTGTCTATCGGTTTTAACTTTATTGCTGATTTAACGAATTCGGTTTTTTTCGGATTTAACGAATTCGGCACATCAAGATTGAGTTCGAGTTCTAATTCAAACAGAAAAAAATCCAGTCCGAAACTTATAAGTTTTAAGAAATTCCTAAAAGTAGAGGTGTGCAAAAAATTCTAAACTTATGGTCGGGTCGAATATGTTCGGATCATGTCGGGTCAGGTTTTCGAAAATTTCGGTTTCTCGATTACTTTGGGGTTCTAGAAGAGTTTCGTGTTCTTAAACAGTTTCATGTTCTCAAAACTTTCGTGTATATAGCTCAAATGTTTCAAGTATTTTTTCAGTTAAAAACATTCTTTTTATTACTTCGCCGTCGAATAGTATACATATAATAACACAAAATCGAAATTAAAGTAAAATTACTTTTTATTTGAAAAATAATAATTAAGAATAATCGAGAATCTCGAAAGCATTCGACAACCCGAAAGCTTTCCAGCTTTTGGGATTTTTTACACATCTCTGTCTAAAATTTTATCAAATACAGATACAATAAATAAATAGATACAATAAATCTAATTCCAATAGCATATGAGAAGTATCATTTTTCCAACTACTTCTCTACTTTCCTTTTTCACGAAATAGAAGACATATTATAATTTTGAATACGTATTCGAAATTTTTCCAACAAAGCTTGCAAATAATTCAATGAAATTGGATTTTAAAGATAATAAAGGTATTTGAAAAGTATTTAAATTAAGGGCTTTAATTAAATATAGTTAAGAAAACTGGTCAAACAACCACCGCAAGGTCCCCGTGAAAGCAAATGACATTCAGAAAAATTACACCGGCTCCCAGTAGAAGTGCGGTAAATTACACTCATGGCCACGCCTCACGACCGTGAGATGGGCGAGCACATGGTACGATGGAATCACAATGAAGGGCCGGCGAAACCTTCGTGTGTCTTGAGGACACGGAGCGACCCAAGAATAACTTGCATGTTTCTCGCACGCGAGTATGGATTATACGAAACAGCGATGGCGTCGCACCTCCGAGAGTACCGATGACAAGGACAATCATTTTAACTGAATATTATCGAGACATTCGCTGCAGCTCTCTTGTAAGGTCTCGATATCTTCGCTTTTTCCATCTCCTTGACTGTGACGTAGCTCTCAGCTGGAGCCGAGAATTCGATCTCGAACATAGTTCATTTCACTTTGTCAAGGAGTACGATGTCAGGCGTCGAGTGTGCAATAGGGATTTTCAGCCTGAACTTGTAGTTCCAGTAAATTTGACACTTCTCGTTCTCAAACATTGATTATATCTCTCTGGGAGCATTCGGCAGTGTTCGACAGAGCTCTCAGGGCCGCGTTGTGTCTGTATAGAGAAACGTCGTTCCCATGTGGGAGGGACACGCGAATAGTATGTGCCATAGGAGCTCAGACAGTGCATGACACGCTCTGCATCTATCGCTGGGAACTTCTTGAGGTAAGATGTGGCTACGGTATACCAAGGTGAAAATGACACTGTTCTGACACGCAAAAATAAAACCTTCTGTGCCTGAACTAAGTCCGGATGATTTGTGGAAAGCAAACGTTAGCTATACAGGTATCCAGGCCAACGGTCAACCAAATCTGTCAAAGGAGACGCTTGTATCTGCTTTGGAAAGCCTGCTTCACTGATGTTGTATCCTGAATGCGGCTCTCTGACACGCCTAGGTATAGGTAGGTCCCTCCAGTGCCAAGATGTCTAATAGCACTCACCAAAGTCCATACAAATTTCTCGTGTGTACCCCTCGACGATCTTTAGAGCATCCTTGAGATGCTGTGTTCCAGAAGCATAGATCTTCAA